>VWYI01044743.1:178733-194333 GCA_013399455.1 Anthoscopus minutus | reverse complement strand
GCCCATCCTGGAGCCTCCTCTGGGCTCTCCTCCCCGTGCTGGGGACCCCTGAGCCTGGAGGCAGCTCTGCAGATGGGGGGAGTGCGTGTCTCAAAAATCAATTACCAAATTTTATCAATTATCAAAAGCATTTTGAAGCTGAATTGTCCTGGCTGGTGCCTTCCTGCCCACTTGGCAAAAGTATGTTTGACATGTAAACCTATAAAATGCTGTGTGTTCCTAATGCTGCTGGAAATGATGTCACACCACGGGACAAAACATTCCAGATAATACCTGATATTAAATTATTCATCCACTCCTGCATGATCCCATTGTCAGTGACCTCAGTGGGGCTTTGGCTGCTCTTTTGTGCTGCTCTGTCGCTGTGACACTTCCCAAGTGTCCCTGGCAAGTAGGGCAGCACCAAATGTTCCCTGTGAGGCAATTTCACTCAACAGGTGAAATAATCAGAGTTTTTCCAGCAGTTTCCTGACGTGTCCACCTCCACAGCGAGATCAGTTACAATTCCTCCTATCCTGCTGTCCATCAGCCGTGGAAAATGGAATTTGTGCCTCTCTTTTGAAAATTTGGCCATCAGTCAATGGTGTTTCCATAGCAAATCCAAGCTCAGAAGCCCCAAAGTGCACCAGCTAAGCACATGGAGCCAAAATATCTCCCCAAATGTGAAATACGATGCTAAGATCGTGTCAACAAATCCAGGGCAGAGAATAACTCTTCCTGTAGAGTAACTGCATTATATAAGCAGCCATGAAAACCCTGAAAACACAAGATATTTGAAATCTCATTTGATAGAGGTGATTTGTGCTAAAGCAATTTCTCCCAAAGAAATGTGGATCTAATTTGCCAACTGTGATTTGAAAGAAGAAATATATACATTGAATTTTTTTCTGTCTTTTTGGCCCTTCCAAGATGGATTTTACTCCAGAGCAGGGCAGGGGGACAGAGAATAAAATATTCAGTTTTCTCCCATAGTTCATGAAATTCCATGTAAGAAGAGATGTTCCATTTCATTCCATGGATGTGACATCCCCACACACCCCCAAAAGGTTTATTTTTAAACCTTATATTACATTGTAGGTTATGAACTATCTTTTAATAAACTAAATTTAAGAGGAATTTAACAAATTTTGGCAAGGTGTCCTCAAAACTGACTCCTCCCTTTATTTGAATTAATAAAGTTATTAATTTACTTACACAATGAAAATATTTCCCAAAAATACCCAAAACACTGAATAATGCTTTTCCTTAATATCTTTTTTCCTGTATTTTCCAACAGCTGGAGATGAGAACATTTTTGGAGTGGTGATTCCCAAATCAGTGTCCACCACTCCGTGGGGTTTTCTTTCTAATTATGTATTAATGAGAAGGAATTAATATTTATTACTTTTTTGGAGGGTAACTTATGATATTGTCATTTCTTCCCTTCCTTTTTTACTGTTCTCTGTGGAAGTGAGAGCTAAAAACAAACAAACATTTGCAGCTCTTTCTAGAAAGTTCTCTTCAAAGTTTGAGAGCCCTTCCCCAGACTGTGCCTGTTAATCCAGTGCCACTAACACTTCAATGTTCTCCTTGGATGTTGACGTTTAAGTTTAAAAACAGGAGTTCTGCTTGAAATCAGAATCAAATGCGTTTATTTTCAGTCTAAATCAGGAAGTATTTTTCTGCTATTCAAAGCCTAAAGAAAAATCCTCTTTACGGGGTTTTGCAGATGTGACTGAAGCCAGAATCGCTCCCCAATTTGCTGTTGCAAACTCTGCAGGTTTCTGTGTTACAGGACAGACGAACACAGGCTGAGGGGATGTTTCCCTGCCTTTTTCTAAATAAAAAGCACCCTAAAGAGGGTATTTTTTCCCTCTCTTTGGATTCCATGCTATGATATATGAAGCGAAATCAATAATTCTCACTTTTCGGGTTAAGGGCACGGCTGAATAAATAATTCATAAGCCATCGGATCAATGTGATTTCAGAGAACATCCACCAGCAGAGACCACTTTTCTCAGATACCCCCATTATTTGAAATTATCTGACAATTGTCTTGGGTAAATTTTTAAGTCTTTATATTGACCAGAACTAATTTGAAATAAGCGCTCGCTATTTGTGCTCTGCTACTTCTTTGTGACCTGCCAGCTCTGAGTCACCTCGTGCTGCCTGATTGGATCAGCAGCAAATCCTTGATGAAAAAACCTTAAAAAACCACAGAATTCCAGGCTGGTTTGGGTTGGAGGGGACATTAAAACCCATCCAGTTCCACCCCTGCACTTTCCAGGTTGCTCCAACCTGGCCTTGGACACTTCCAGATATGGGACAACCACAACCTCCCTGATCCGTACACACTTCCTTGAGTGGAAGAAACATCCCTGCCATGAGGAAAAGTGCAGCACTTTCCCAGTGGTATTTTCAAGGATAGATTGTCAGGAGTCACAATCCGTTCTCCTTCCCGTTTTTTTATTGGCACTGTGGAAACAATGGCTGCAAAGGCATTCATCTTCCTGCAGCCTCTTTTTAGGGATTCACTCTGGGATGTGTAACACATTTATCTCCCAGCCCCACGGGGCTGATCCGAGAGCTCCTGGAATCAATGGAACAATTCCCGGCGTTTGCAGGGAAAGTGGAAATGCATCAAAAGGATGTTGGGACACGTTCCAGTTGCAGAGATTTCTCTCAAGGTAAAGTTCAGCTGTGCTGGTGAATGGCAGAAATCAAAATGTTTTAATTCAGACGTTGAATGCAAAGATGGAAGAACAGGAAAAAGAGACATTAATCAAAATTTTTCTGATATTCAGGCTCCGCTCGCTGTTTCCATGGTAGGTTTCTGATATCTGCTCCCACACGAAAGCCTTGTCTGTATCACATCTTTTGTGATAAGGGATATCTTACCTGCTGAAAAAACCAGCTGATAGTGCCTTTCCTGTTTTATGAAGCATGGAATTCAATCCTATGAATTTCTAAGCCAGGTTTTCTACTTTGAATTGTTTCAGCTATAGTTTCATTTGTTTCTAGTGCTGCTAACAGCTTGTACATCCCTGAAATCTTATTTTTGTCATTTATTCTTCCAGGTCTGACTCCTGCCAGGATCATGCTGTGACAACAGCTCCCATGCACAGCTGAAAAATACTCAGTCATGAAATCAATCTTCTTTGTTCATCTGCAAATCTACTTTTTTGACTTCTCCCAAAACTCTGAAAATCTGTTTTTGCTACAATATTTGCATGTAAAAGAGAAGCCAGGGTGCTGATGCACTCTGAGCACTTCATTATCTTTCTGGCCTTTATTTTCTTGTTTTCTGTACTCTTACCATGTATTTTGTCTTCAATTTTGGAGGCAAATTCCTGGCTGGGGAGCTTCCCTAGGAAGAGATGTAATTCCTCATGTCCCTACTCCGTGAACAAAGCTGCAGGCACTGTATTTATACAGATTATAGCTGATTTTATGTGTCCTTATATAATGCATTCTAACAGATTTAAACTGAGGGAGCCTTTTGTAACTTCTGTATGCGAGCTTCATCATCAAATCCTATTTGTTTTTCAGATTTGGGCTCCAATTCCCATGAATCCCTTTACAAATGTCCTTTTCTTCACGGAATAATGTCAAGCAACTTGTCTGATCGCTGAGTATTGTTTCCCCTGGAACATGATGGATTCCTCTGAGGTAGGATTTGCCAAGTTTTTACATCTCCTTTTGTGGTCATGACTGAGACCATGACGAGTGTTTGGATTTTTGGATACTTTGTCCTGAAACTTTTCCTTATTAACAAACTCAGGGAGGTTTTGTTAAGCAGGCTGGAAGAGTAGATAACTGATTTTGAACTCCTGAGTGCACTGAAATCTTGGATATATCAGGCTGTTCCATCCACAAATAGTTTTGTCGGTTATTTCAAGAGGGAAGATTATTTTTTAAAGCAAAGCCATGATGGTCAAGCTTTAAGACATCGCAATGCAACAGTAAAAAAGTTATATTGACAGAATATTGGACTTACTGCTTGAAATAATTAATAAATCCTTGGAAAACTGTTGGTATAATCAGTTTGCAGCTACTCTTGGAAGACTGTGCTGCTCTAAGTGCCCAGGGAGGGATCTGCTCTGTAAATAAGATTTTACCATTCCTACATCTCCATTTCCAGTCTATAAAACCGAGGTTTCCCATGGAGGAATGGCCCAGTTATCAACAGCTTCATTTTGCATAATTGGGTTCTCTGGTGCTGCAATAAGAGCTCCCATTAAATCCTAACCAGGCTGATGAAGCACAGGAGTGAGAGCGGGGAGCAGAAGTGAATCCTGGAGCACTGACATTCCCAAAAGCACCTCTGTGGAGCTGGTCAGCACTAAGGCAGTGGGAAATGCTGTTATGCACAGATGATCCAGATGTCCTGTGTTTGGAGCTGTTCCCACTGCGTTGTTTCGTGGGTGGATTTTAGTCCTACACGGATGCAGAGCCACTAAAACTGGCGAAGTTCTCCCTGTGGGATTGTGGGAATTAGACCCATGGTAGAGCAATATCCATAACCACTGAGTTAAACCAACTGCTTGCATAGTCAGGATTGAATTTTGAATTCAAAGGCTGAACTGTTTTTTTGCTCTACAGCTTCTTACTAGTTTAGGACTATGTATAAACCATGTATATTAAAGTATAATCCAAATAATCTGTGTTAAACTGGGTTTACTCCCTCTGTTGCCTTTTATGGCCATGTCCTGTAATTATGGGACTCATCCCAACACTTATATTGTCCTCTCTTTCCCAGAGCATGCTGTGTTTATTACAAACCTTCAGTTTCTCTGGTACTTGGAATATTTTTAACTTTTTCTTCAAATGCCCAAACAGTTTTCAGATCAATCTGTCCTCACTCTGCAATTGTAATAATATTTCAGAGAGCAGTAGCAACCTACATTTTAGAGTTTATCCTTTTCCTCTCAGAAAACACGATTAAAACTCTGTTCTCTCAGTTCTGAAGACTTAATTTATTTGTCTTTCACAGGCAGATTATTTAAAGTCTTCTAATATCCAAATATAAATAATCAAACCTAAGGCCTATTTGCTGTAGATCTTAAAACAAAATCTCTGTTCTTTAAATCTTTGTTTCCAAGAGAGAAAAGAACCTTATGCAAAAAAAAAAAACCACCAAAGGAAAAAAAGAAAAATCATTTGCAGTTCATGTTTTGGATAAGACTATTACAAAGCTATTGGAAGCAGAAAAACAACCTACAAAAAATGCACATTTTGTATTGCCTCAGATGCAGAAGAGTGAATTACAGGATTTGAGTCTTATTTATTTTCCAGAACTTCTTAAGAACATCCAATCCCTTGTTAAAAAGTGGTGACCACTGCTTCTTCCTTCATGGGTTTGTTGTTGAGGCACTTGGGGGTTTTGGCTGGGTGGGTTTTTTACTTAAAACTTAGCAAAGCAGAAGAGGAAGGTAGGGCACTGCAGCAGAGTGAGGGCCTTGGAGAGGAGAAAACAACCCTCATCCAGCAGGGATGGAGCAGGAGCAGGGACAGGGATGGGGAAGGGATGGAGCAGGGATGGGATGGGGCCGGGATGGGGTGGGATGGAGCAGGGACAGGGATGCGGCAGGAATGGAGGAAGGATAGGGATGGGGCCAGGATGGGACGGGGCTGTGGCAGGGATGGAGCTGGGACAAGGAAGGGGCCATGATGGACACAGGACCATGATGGGGATGGGGCCTTGTTGGTGATGGAGCTGTGGCAGTGGTGGAGCCATGGCAAGGATGGAGCTCAATTGGGAACGGGGCCATGGCAGGGATGGAGCCATGGCAGGGATGGAGCTCTTTTTGGGATGGAGCTCTTTTTGGGATGGAGCTCTTTTTGGGATGGAGCTCTTTTTGGGATGGAGCTCTTTTTGGGATGGAGCTCTTTTTGGGATGGAGCCATGGCACAGATGGAGCTCTTTTTGGGATGGAGCCATGGCACGGATGGAGCTCTTTTTGGGATGGAGCTCTTTTTGGGATGGAGCTCTGTCAGGGCCAGTGTCACACTGTGCTCTCAGAGCTGCCTCTGCCTGAGCAGTGCAATTCCACAGCCCTGGAGAAGGTCACCCACGCCCAGGACCTGCTGCCCAAGGCACCTCCTCACCCCTTGGGAACTCGGCCTCATCCAGAGCCAGGGTGACCAGGGAAGGTCGAGCTGGTCTTAGGCAGGACATTGGTATCTTTTAGCGTTTGTAGGTGATTGAAACCTACTCCTTCCATCCTGTGAAATGTTCTCCTCCAGCTCAGGTAAGGGATTTTTGGGATTGGAATGTTTGAACTCCCATCTGGATCTATGGATTGGGGCCAGCATGATGTTTTGGAGGAGTCACTGAAGAACGGTGCCCAATGCTCCTTTTCCATCTTGCTATTCCTTCCTGTAGAAGTGTTTGTTTTCTTCAGAGTGGGTGAGGTCCTTGGAGAGGAGCAGCACACAGAGGGGTTGGTTACCACTCTTTAACCCTGGGAAAACACCTCTGTTCTGAACAAAGCCACCTTGCCTTTGATGTCTGTGGGAGTCTGGGGAAAACAGGAGCAGAGCCTGGAGTGGAGCCGCTCCTGTTGGAAGTGAGAATCCATCAAACAAAACCTTTGGGCATTGTTTTAAATGCTGATAAAACAGAGAAAGTGGGGCCCTGATAGGGCACATTGCTTGGTGGAGTTAACTTGGGGAGTTCTCAGACCCTTGATGGATGAACAGAAATCCTTTCTTGGAATATTACTGTGGAGCTGCTTTGCTTTTACACCCCCCACAGGAAGAGGATTCTTGTCACAAAATTCCACATCCCAGATGTTTGGTAAAAGCAGGGATGCTGTGAACTCCCAGAGATGAGGCAGATCCAAAATAATTTTTTTTTCCTTCATTATAAGAAGTTGTTTGAGGTTTTTTTTCTAATATCGTGTCTTTGAATCATGATTAAATTATAGTCTGATCATAGACTGAACACGAGGATGTTGGTGAAGCAATCTGTGGATAATGCAAGGATACTCATCCAGGTGCCTTACATAGGTGTGGCTGTGCCATCTCTGGAGTTTAATTTGAAATCTAAACTTTACCTAGATTTTTTTACAGTAATGTCAATGGTTACTGTAAGTACAAATTAATTTCACCGACAGCAAGAAGTTTGGCTTCTCTATTTATTTCCTTTTATCTAATGCCAAGTATTTTTTTAAATAATCTTAGAAATTCCTTGTGTGAAGTAGGCCCTGGCAAAGATAAAGCAAAGGTGCAGTTCTGTTACATTTAACAAGCAGAGAAATGCTTTATGAGTATAAAGAAAGGATTAAAGAATATCTTTTATTTTAAGTGCATCAAATTATGAAGAGAAAGAACAGACTGACATTTTTTTTTATAGTAAGTCAAAATTTATATTAAGTTTTAAAGATTCATTTTCACGTGGAACTGGCTTTAAAATGATGCTTTTAATTCATTGAGTTTAATTGTTGCCCTATGAATATTTGAATTTAATCTCTGCTGGAGAGGCCGAGGTCCAGGACAGCGGTGATACAGCAGAGGTGACCCTGAAAGAGAGGGAAAAGCCAGCACAGAAGCTTTAACTCCTTTCACAAGTTCAGACACATTTGCAAATAATTATTTTCAGCATCTTCCTGCTGCATCCAAATCTGTCAGATCAACCTCTTCTCAGTTTGTGTGGAATCACATCGTTCCTGCTCCGAGCTGAAGCCTCATTAGCCTTCACAAAACAACACCAACAGGAAATGTCTGGGTTGATGGGACTGGAGAGGTGTAAAACTGCTGGTGGAAACACAGATACCTGACAAGCCATTAATGAGATCATTAAAAACAGGCAAAAATTCAATTTCGTCTGAAAATACGAGACTTGTAAAATGCTGAAAAATACATCAAAAAGCTGTTACATCGCTAAAAATGCTCAGGGAGTTTTGCATCCTAATGTGGGGCATTGACTGACACGCAAGTGAAGGAAAAATATCAATATTAAATCAAATGGCAAGGCAGACTGCAGCCTCTCCCATCCATGGGAATATTTCATGTGGGAATTGTACAAGGATTTCAACGGAGGTGCACAAAAATCCCCTTAGGGAGACAGAGGTGCAGAGGCTGCAGGTTTGCTCATGCCCAAAGCTACAGCAAGAGTGAAAATGCAGCCTTGGCAAAAGTATTCCTCAATGGATTTTGTCAGGGGATTTTATCTTCGGAAATACTGCTGAAGGAGTTCGAGGCCAGGTTGGACAAGGCTTGGAGAAACCTGGCCTGTGGAAGGTCCCGTGGCAAGGGTGGAAATGGATGGGCTTTAAGTTCCTTCAAAACCAAACCATTCTGGGATTCATGATAAGATTTTATGAAGTTCTTAGGAAATTTATCAGGTTTAGAGGATCTGGAGCGTGACAAAGGAATCTCTAATGCAAAAGCTTTAGATTAATGCATTTCTCTTACAGAATCGTGGCAAAATTTGGGTTTGAAGAGACCTTAAAGCTCATGTTGTTCCGCCCCTATGCCGTGGGTGACTGGTGGTGCTCAGTGTGGAATTCCAGCTGGCTGGAAGGTGGGAATCAGCTCCTGTGCAGCTCATTCCCATCCCAAGGGACAGCGCTCAGGCTCTGGATCCATCCGCCCCCGTTCGATGCCCGCCTTGTCCGTAATCTCCTGGCAGACTCCTGCAGCTAATCTTCCCATTGATTTTGGCTTAGGAACACCTGGAGCTGGTCAATCCCTAATAAAATCTGAGGAGCTCAGTTTTCGAGCCATTTAACTCATTTGGAGGCAGAGCTTATTTATTTTCTGAGAAGCAATCGAAGAGCTCTGCTCGTTCCTGAGTGAAGGCGTGGGACGGACGAGTGAAAACCGAGCCAAAATCCATCCCACCACACCGAGCTCCAGCCCTGCAGATGGAATCTTTTGGGCTACCTGGGTTTTTTCCCTCCTTTTCCTTCTCTTCTGGTTTATTTTCCCAGTTTAACTTAGGAAAAAAAACCTCCCTCTCTCTTCCTGACCCTGTGTTTCGGGACACTGCCATGATCCATACTGCGCCACAAATCCCAATGGATCCAGGCTGGAGGGAAGGCTTAACTTCCTGATTGCCTTTCCCATTGTTTTTCTGGTTTCCCCTTCTGTTATTTTGTCCACCCTGCTCCAGATCCAGATGTTTTGTCCAGGACTCCTGGCAGATTTGCTGAGGAGAAGCCAAGGTGAGGCAAAGCTGTAGGTGCAAATTTCGGGGGATCGGGTGTGAGGATGGGGCCACTCTCCTGTGTCCCGTGCCAGATGCCCTGGAATCCTGCTCAGTTCTTCAGGAAAGGCAGAAATTACCAAAGGCAGCTCATCAGGAAAAAAATCAAGGAGCTTTTGTCTGGGTGGAAATCGTTACTGGGATGGGGAGAAGGCTGAGGTGTGGAAATGGAAAAAACATGAGGAGACTTCACATTTCCAGATATTTATTTACCTTTATTTATGTTATTTACCTTTAAATAATGCCAATATTTTAGTAAAAATAATGTTTTCTTTAATTATAAGTCCCTTGCAGAAAGCCTCTAATATTTCATTGCGTAACTGATAAGCCCAAATCTCTGTCAGATAATGTCTCACTTTTCTATTTATTTAAACGCTGAAAGATGGATGTTTTATGACTAAGATGATTTGATGACTTTTTCTTTTATGTTTTCTTAACCAGGATGACATTTAGACAAGGGAAAGGAAAAAAAAAAGTCAGACCAGTCATCAATAAAAGGTTTTATTGGTTAAATTTTTATGTTATTTTTAAACAGATAATGAATTACTTTGACTAATAACTGTGGAGCCAGACATGATTCATTCCATAATTAGCTTGACAGTCACCATCAATCCTGTAGTTTTGTTCAGCTGATTATAAAAGCTTGTCTCCTTTTCCCAGGTAACAACTTCCCAAGCTGCATTCCATGGAACAGGAAATTCCTGAGGAATCTCCAAGCACATCTTTGGCAACAACAGCTCTCCAGCCACTGGGGGTGAGCACCCAACCCTGAGATTGAGCCTGGAGCCAAAATGTGGGGAATATTGAGAATATTGGGAGAGTGGGAGGGGGGTTGAAGTCTCCATCCCTGCAGGTGTCCAAGGAATGCCTGGATGTGGCACTCAGTGCTCTGGGATCAGTCTCAGGTTGGACCTGAAGATCCTGGGGAACTTTTCCAACCTAAATAATTCTATAATTTCATCCCCAGCAATAATGTCAAAGATGTGAGAAGATGTGGGGATTTCTCTCATTAATTTATTTACTTATATTTTATGAAAATACGTCCACATCCACTGAGATGCTGCAACAACTCCTATAGATAAAATGCATTATCTCCCTTTGCACATACTCCCAAGAGAGAAATCCTTGAAACCTTCCTGGATTTCCCACAGTAGCTTGCAAAGTGCTTATCCTATACATGTGTCAGAGAATAAACATCTATTTTCCAATTTAAACAACAACAACAACAAAAAAAAAGAGTAACAAACATACTGCTGTGTGTTAAAAGCATTTAACACCTGAATTTGGCAGCGCTGCTGCTGCTGCTGCGGGGAAGCCAACTCTCACCGCTCCCCCTGCAAGAAGAAACTCCTCTGGTAACAAGTGGCTCACAATCCTCACGGTGTTTTTATTCTGCACTTCACACTTGCGCTTGTTGACAGATTTAGAGCGCTTTGTGGAAGCAATAATTGGCCTGGAAATACACCTGGCAGGCTTCCCCAGGAAGGAGCAGCAATTGCGGTGCCTGAGGTCTTTCATTAACTGCTGGAAGCCACGGAACGTGCGGGCAGCGCTGCTGTGTCCTTCCAGGAATGCCGGGAGCCCGTGGCCCTCTCCAGCCTCCCTGGAGATTTGTGCAAACGATCCACAGGAATCCAGGGCGCAGGGAATGGCCCCACGCTGGCAGAGAGGAGCTTTAGGTGGGATATTGGGAGGGAATGGTTCCCTGGGAGCCTGGCACAGGTGCCCAGAGCGGCTGTGGCTGCCCCATCCCTGCCCCATGCCAGGCTGGACGAGGTTTGGAGCACGTTGGTCTATGGAAGGTGATCCCATGAGAAATCTGGGATGTCCTTTGGTGCGGAGAAGCTGAGCCGACCTGTCTCCATGGAGGGATGCCCAGGATGGCCTCCATCCTGCAGCACTTCCCGTTCTTTGTCGGGAAGGAACTTGTCAGGACAGACTTGTCCAGTGGGAAAGACTTTCAGCTGGGTTTTGGGGTTGTTTTATTCTGATTTGTGGGGTTGTTGATGCCATTGTGTTGCTTTTTCTTTTTAATTTCAAGCTGCCTCTTTTTTTCTCTAAAATCTCTTTTCATGAATTCATAGAAAGATGCTTCAGGAATTGAATGCAACGGGGTAATATTCTGGCTGTTAATATTAATGCTTAAGCCTGGATTTGGAGATGCCTCCTAAAATAAAACCAGAAAACTGCACTTTTGGAAGAGTTGTTAATAATACAGAAGGAGTAAAATCTGTCCCACTTGAGTTATTTATATCAAAAGTTCCTATCTGAAGAAATATTTCTGAGGAAATTGAAAGATCCTGGAATAAATCATAAATCGGTAATATTTAGATTTATTGTTGGTTGTATGGAATTGATACCTAAGAAACTAAAAAGCTTTATCCGTGCAATCATCAGATCTTTTTGAAATGAAGAGAGATTGGATAGAAGTCAGTGAGAGGATAAAAATAGAATTATTATGTAAAATTGTTTTGGAAGCAAAATGAATTGCTTTTGCATCTGAGACATCCCAGTTTGTTCCGTTCACTGCGGTTCTCTTTCCTCTGCAAAAAAACCAAAAACCGAACGACAAACTGATGATATTCCTTGTGCCTGTCTTCGCTCACGGAAGGTAATTTCAGGAAATTAATTTCCCTCATTAGGTTGTATAACTCTGAAATGATCTTAGAAAGGAGAGGTAGGCTCATCTTCAGATATGAAAGTGTTTCAGTGAGAATCTCTGGAACTTTATTGTTTCTGTCAGCTTGGGGAATTTGGTTAAGGTCTGGTTTGAAGGATGGGCTATGAAATCCCTAATAAACATCTCTGCCCTGGAACACTTCAATGTTTTAAGGCTGCTCTAATATTCCTCTCACAGACGTGCGACTGAATGAATAAAACTGAGTTTATACCCTTAGGTAAGACCTTGTCTGAAACTCAGACTTAGTCCTCATTCAGAGAAATAATTTATGAAATTTAATTTGTCCTGAAGTGCTTCTGAAACCTCTACCCCTGTAACAAAAGCATAATTAAATAATAAAGCCCTAGAATTAATCCAGATGGTCTTTTTGGTAATTTGGTGTTTTTCAGAAGGAAATAAACAAGAGAAATTACGCTTGGACTGTTTGGGAGTGGATCTTGCTCGTTGAAGTCATGTGTATTAAATTAGAATATAATTACCCGTGTGTGGAAAACAAAGATATTCCAATAGCTGGTTCAAACAATGAAATTTTAGTAAATGAAAACAGAAATAGGAATTTATATTTAATTCAAGCCAGCAATACAAAATCCATTCCTTCCTCAAACCTCAATAAAAAAAGAGGTTTTCTATGACAAAATAACAAAAAAATCCAAACATAAAGCCAGGTATTATTACCATTATAAGGCAGGGGAATGACAGGTTAAAACTTGAGGTCTAAAAGTCAACATCAAAGTGGAGAAATTGATTAATGATCTTAAAATACAGGAAATAATGACAAAGCTTCAAAAAAAGCAGGTTTTGCTGAATATGATTTTCAGTGGAAGAAACGAAGCCACAAGTGGAGAGCAGAACATTAAATAAATATAAGTGAGGAGAACTGGGAATAGAAAAAAAGTGCAAGACAAGTTGGTGTGCTCCATAAAATATGAACAAGTGCTTAGCAACATTTTACAGTCAAAAAGAGGGATTTTGTTGAGCGTGTACAGGTGAGGGAAGTGTGTCCCTGTGCATTTGGAAATCTGCAGCACAGATAGGCAATACATTCATTTATTTGTTACATATTTGTTATACATTTGTGTGTGGACAGAAAAAAACCCAAATTCAATTTATTAGACAGAAAAAAAGAAAAAGAAATAAACACTAAATTTTGGGATTTTTAAAGCCTTTAGTTGGACCAGGATTTTAACAAAAGGCTTTTTTTGGTGATATTTTGAGGGATTCTGTTGCTACCTCATTGGTAATCTTCAATCTGGGCCGAAAAACTCAAATAAAAATATTGGTTTGTGTATTTTCTGCTTTAAGTAACACATCCAGCTTCCTTCTAACCTCTTGCCTTGCTTTTGGCTGCTTCATATATATATAAAAGCTTGCCTTGAACATTTTAGCAGCTGTTAAAGCAGACAGAGAGATAAAAGAAAGGTAAAGGACATGCAAAGATTGAATTACAGCATTTCCCAGCATTTGGATGACAAGGTTTGACCATTACGAGGAATAAATCAATTTGCAGGCACTGTGGCCAGCGAGCTGAGCCTGCAGCTGAATCTGCTCCACTGGGAAATGTGCTCAGAGATAAAAGGAGTCATATTTCTTATTTTGTGTGGGGAACATGGAAGGGATTTTTAGAGACCAGGAGATATGCAAAAATTGACCAGGAAAATGAGGAGGGAGAAGAGAATGCGAATTCTAGTTCTAAAATTCCCCAGTTACCATTCTAAAGATATTTCCCATTATTTAGAATTTAAAATGAGATATGTACATCAATTACAAAAAAAAATGGTTATTTGGAAATTAGGGCATGGTTTCATGTTTATTGGTCTACCATGTTTTAATTTTAAAGGAATTCTGGGTTCCTAACGAAGAGTCCCATGATTAATGTTTGGAGTTGATGACCTCAGAGTTAATGGTTCTATGAAAGGAGGAGCTGAAGGACATCCCCTGGTGCTACTGGAGCCAAGAGCAAAGGGCACAAGTGCTGTGGAACCTCTCCTGTTTGCTCTCCAAGGTCCCAAAGTGTCCCTGGAAGGAATGTCCTGGAGAAGGTTTGGGAATCTGGTGAGTGCTTTATAACCCCTCATGTTTTCTCCTTCCCTTTTTATTCACCAAGAATCCCGAAACAACTGCAGAAATTCCTAATCCTCCTCAGAGCCATTTCCTGCCCTTATCAAGATTTTGTCACAAAAATGAAGAGTTTAATCCACTATAATTACATCTCATTTGGCAGCCACTCCATCTCCTGAATCTTTGGAGCAGCCACTCCATCTCCTGAATCTTTGGAGCAGCCACTCCATCTCCTGAATCTTTGGGGCAGCCACTCCATCTCCTGAATCTTTGGAGCAGCCACTCCATCTCCTGAACCCGTGGAGCAGCCACTCCATCTCCTGAATCTTTGGAGCAGCCACTCCATCTCCTGAATCTTTGGAGCAGCCACTCCATCTCCTGAATCTTTGGAGCAGCCACTCCATCTCCTGAATCTTTGGAGCAGCCACTCCATCTCCTGAATCTTTGGAGCAGCCACTCCATCTCCTGAATCTTTGGAGCAGCCACTCCATCTCCTGAATCTTTGGAGCAGCCACTCCATCTCCTGAATCTTTGGAGCAGCCACTCCATCTCCTGAATCTTTGGAGCAGCCACTCCATCTCCTGAATCTTTGGAGCAGCCACTCCATCTCCTGAATCTTTGGAGCAGCCACTCCATCTCCTGAATCTTTGGAGCAGCCACTCCATCTCCTGAATCTTTGGAGCAGCCACTCCATCTCCTGAATCTTTGGAGCAGCCACTCCATCTCCTGAATCTTTGGAGCAGCCACTCCATCTCCTGAATCTTTGGAGCAGCCACTCCATCTCCTGAACCTGTGGAGCAGCCACTCCATCTCCTGAATCTTTGGAGCAGCCACTCCATCTCCTGAATCTTTGGAGCAGCCACTCCATCTCCTGAACCTGTGGAGCAGCCACTCCATCTCCTGAACCCGTGGAGCAGCCACTCCATCTCCTGAATCTTTGGAGCAGCCACTCCATCTCCTGAATCTTTGGAGCAGCCACTCCATCTCCTGAATCTTTGGAGCAGCCACTCCATCTCCTGAATCTTTGGAGCAGCCACTCCATCTCCTGAGCCTGTGGAGCATCCTGTGATGGGGTGAGCTGGAGTTTCTCCTGTGCTGCAGCCTCAGCAGCCTGGAAGGAGGGGAATGGCGCTGGAACGCAGCATTTCAAAGTTCAGTGTGGTTAGTCAGGCTGGGGCTGTCCTGCCCAATTGCTAAATTAGGCACCGAGATTTATTTTCTGTTGCTTTATCATCATGAATCAAACCTGAAAAAGACCAAACTCAGGAACGGCACAAACCCAATTTTTGTGGTTCTGGTTGTGATGAGAGAGATGAAAAGTGAGGGGGGCCTTTTTTATCCTGCTTTCCATTTCAGCAGAGTGTGTGCTGCTAATTGAAACCCATCTCCTGGGCTCCAGCTGGAGCTGCTCCAGACGGGAGCAGGGGGAGCCAAGGTAATGTCTGCTCGGATTTGTAAAGCTTTAACCTGCCTCAGACAGCAGCTGAGCCCTTTCATAGCACACGATCCATGGGAGCACTTACAAATGTATTTCCACATGTTAGAATGCTCTTCCAGCCTGCTGGAAGTACCTGAATAAAGTCTGGATAAAGGAATTGAGGGAGGGAGGGAGGAATGAAGGAAAGGAAGGAAGCAAAGGAAGGAAGGAAAGGAAGGAAGGAAAGGAAGGAAG
>VWYI01044743.1:87723-178222 GCA_013399455.1 Anthoscopus minutus | reverse complement strand
AGGGAGGGAGGAAGGGAGGAAGGAAGGAAGGAAGGAAGGAAGGAAGGAAGGAAGGAAGGAAGGAAGGAAGGTTCACTCTGGGAGAAGGAGCCACCACTCTCCTCCCAACAGTAGCTCAGATTTGCTTCTCTTTTTGGGACAGATCCCTGAACTGCTCTGGGAATAACATTTGGTGATTCCATAGGCTGTTCCTCTCTGATACCACAGAATTCAAGAATGATTTGGGTTGGAAGGGACCTTAAAGTTCATCCCATTCCACCCCTGCCATGGCAGGAACACCTTCCACTTTCTCAGAGTGCTCCAAACCCCTCCAGCCTGGCCTTGGGCACTGCCAGGGATCCAGGGGCAGCCACAGCTGCTCTGGGAGCCCTGAAATACCAGCATAAGAACTCTGTGAACCCTGATGCAGAGGGAGTTTTCAGGGTAAATCGTGGTGCTCAGAGTGAGGGGTTTAGAAACCAATGTCCTCTGCATCTCAGCCTAAACACCAACACAAAACATCAGAGTTATACCCCCAATAAACTGCCTGGCTGCCATTTCTAAAAACCCACTGAAACATCCTGACTTCAGTTCTACAAATATTTCTCTCCTGATGTGTACATGGAGTTCATTAGTGACTGCCTGGGAGTAGAACCCTGAATATTTATCCATAGCCTAAAGCCCAGTAGTCACATTCAGTGAAATCATCTTGTAACAGTGCACTGGTTGTGGTTGCCCACATAATTGGGAGAGATGGTAAAATCCTTAAGTGCTTCTAGTGAGCTTTGTGTCAAAGTTATTTCATCAGGAATTTGTCTTTGGTGTTGTTACGGAGCCGGCTGGAGCCCCTTTTTAGAGAACAGCTCTCATTTCAGCAGAGATGAGGAAATTTCTCTGATCATCCCCCTCTGAGAGGAGATTTCCTGAGTTAATTGGACAAACAATGACATGTTGAAAAATTAACGGGTTTGGCCATTCCAAAAATATTTTGAGGATATTTTGCTACGACAACTTGACCTAAAAAGTGCTTGACTTGCTGTGCTGCAATGTCATTTCTTTGGGAATTTTTAATGCAGGTTGGAACGCTCTGGAGGCCTAATTCCAGCATGGCCTGTCAGTGCTCCAGGAGAGGGGTATTATTTTCTGTCCCAAACCCATTCCAATTTCATTAAAGAAAACATGCTTACACTTCCAGCATGAAAACCATCGATACCCAAAATCAGGGAAATTTCTATTCATGCTCCACTTAAGACTACAAGTCCTGATGGGAGCTGCAGTGGCACAAAATGGAAATTATTCCATTTATTCTGGGTAATTTCAGAAACAATCCAGTCAGCACATTTAAATATATTTACAAAAAGGTGATTTCAAAAGCAGAACTCCCTCTGAGCAAAACTGTTTGGTGAAAGATGATCCTGCCTGGGTGGAGCCTTGTGGGTGTCTTGCAAATGTTACGGTCCCAAGATGTTTACAATTTCTTTATCAGGTGGTGTTCATGTCTGGAAGAGGCGTGTGACACTTATTTTTAGGTTCTGTCCTTTTCCTTCTCTCCTTGCAGCTCCCCCAATATCGGTGTTTCCTTAGAAACCCCGGCTGTCAGCTGGCATCATAAAAATCTGAGATGACACCGAGCCGGCTTTTGGGGGAGGTGATCCTTGTGCAAACAACGTCCTTTCTCTTGCTGGCAAAGCTCTTGGCTTTAATGCTCATCCCGAAAACAATCATTCCAGTCGAGATTTAGGAGAGGGAGGGGCCCTTCTGCGCTTCCCTTTGCCTTCCTGGTTGCGAAGGAGGATTACAGCGAGGAAAAGCTGATTGCTATGCAGAGGTAGAAGCTTTGGGAGCCCTAGGTTGGTGCTGGATGGATGTGTTGTCATGAGAGCCGCGTGCTGGGCTTGCATAACTCCTTGGAGGTGTTTATGTACGAGCTCTCCCAAGGGTGATGTTTTATCAAACCTTATTACAAAAGTGCTCCTCTCTGCAAGCCACCGGCTGCTCCGGGAGCATTAAAATGCAGAGTTGTGGCTGGTCAAGGATAAGCAGAGGCTGCGTTTCATATTCATGGGAAAGAGAACTCCAAGAAATTTCCAGAAGGTTTTAGAGGAGCTGCAGCTGGCCTGTGCTGTGGCTGCCTGCATGAGAACCCCAAAATGGTTTGGGTTGGAAGGGAACTGAAAACCCACCCAGTGCCACCCCCTGCCGTGGCCAGGGACGATTCCCACTGTCCCAGGCTGCTCCCAGCCCTGTCCAGCCTGGCCTGGGACACCTCCAGGGATCCAGCAACCCCTGCTGCATCCAGAGATTTCTGCTGCATCTTTTAGTTCTTCCTCTAACAAAAAAAATGCAGCTCAGAAAGGCTCAGAGGGAAATTCTTGAGGAGAGGTCACTCTGCTGAGCTGCTCTGAAACTCAGATTAAAGAACAGTGATAATCCCATTACGGAGGAGCCACAGGTGCTTTAATTCAATCCTACAAAGCTGGGGAGTCCACACTGAGCCTTCCCTGCCCTCAGGAAGCTTTTGAGCTGCAGGAGAAGGTGCTGGTGGCACCTTGAGCTGCGTCCTTGGGCACAGAGAAAAGGGATGGGATGGTGATGGTGGGGGGACTGTGCAGACATGGAGATGCTGAGGAAGGACATCCCATTCCAGGGTGATCCAAAACCTCACCTACAGGAAACTGCAGCTTTAGAGACTTGAGATTTTATTTAATTTTGGCTAATTTGGGTAGTGGTGCTCTGCCAGCCCTGCTGGGAAGGAGCACTTGGTGCCTTCTCCTGCTTGAACCCCATGAGGCCAAGGAGGAGAGTTTTATTTTCTGTTTGCAAAGTTCAGGTCTTCCCTCTCTTGAATCACAAACCTCCGTTCTTTTATGGGCCACGGATTCAGGGCCTTCAGCACAAAATCTCTGCCAGTGTTACTGGGTCAGAGCTGCTGTCCTCCATTTATGTTTATTTTATAACTGAGCAAGAAGGGTCAGGTTTGGTCTGTGGTAAAGGTCATTTTTCTGTGAGCAAACTTTGATGGATTAAGATACAAAAGGTGATAAAGTTATCACTTTGAAAATGTCTCTTGTTAGAGTACAAATATTATGAATTCATTCTTTTTTTTTTTGCCTTGAATTAAAACCCACCAAGTGCAGCTATCTTTGGTTCCCTTGTCTGACACGGCTTTGCCAGTCTGTAAATTTTCTTTCAAATTAGCAGCCCGAGTTTTCTTATCAACCCTTAGCCAGTTGCAATTACTGTCACTCTTTTCAGCACAGTTAATAGGTTTGTGCCAAGCAAACTGAAACTTTTGTCAGGAATTGTGAGTTTTCTGAGTGCCCTGAAGTCGCTGATATTGTTTTAAACATAAGAGCTTTCCTAGACATGGGGCCGACAGGCAGAGCCAAACTTTTGTTCTCTGACTTCCCAAATTGCACTGGACAATTCAGTACAAGCTGAGGATGTGGAGGATTAGTTTTCCCCTCATTTTTCGTGAAGGATTATATATATATATATATATATACACACATATACACACACACACACATATATATATATATTTTTTTTTTATTTTGAAGAATACAATTTAAAGTAGAATAAACAGAACATGCACAAACCAGCTTTTGAAAAATGTGTGGTACAAATGTAGTGTCTTTTGGGAATCAGTGTGATGCATCTAAAACGCTGTTGAAAATGTTAATTAGTCCCATGTATCCAGTACGAAACAGAAAGTTTTCATAATTAAGAAATATATAGAGCTAAGAAGAAAATAGATTCAGATCTCAGGCAGCTGGACTTGCCTCGCTGTGTTTTCTCACGAATGTTTTTGGGAAAGGATCTTTTATGGGAAAGAATCCTATAGAGGTGCAGGTATTTTTTCTGACAAGAAAGGTGGTTTCAGCTCTTTTCTAAGGATACTTCATATCTCTTCCTGGTGTTTCCTGCCACATTTACCAGTTTGGGGGCTTTTGGGGTCATGGGGAAGGGATCTATAACATCTCTGGAGAGCTCAGCTGCTGCATCACCCAGGAAAGTTTGGGGTGGGGACCCTTGTCCATAGGGCTGAGCCAGGCCTTGCCCTTTGCATGGGAATTCCTGTGAAAAGTGAGGGTTTACAAGGGATTTCCGTGGAAAAGGAGCAAATTTGCCTGACTTAAGAAGAAGAACATCGTTGCTATGGGACAGTGAGGCAGAAGAAGTGAGGGCTCCTTTGCCTCTTTGCTGCTTTTCTGTGTCGAGCTGTGGGAGGAGGGAGTTCTCAGAGGATTTCTTTTTGCTGAACACATATTTATATATAACACTGAGGGGAGATTTCCATGTTTTCCCCAGGTTTTCCAAGCTTTTTTGCTCCAAAAGAGCCAAAGCAGCAGTGAGACCTCCCAGAGCACAGCCCTGAGACCACCTGCCCTTCGTGTCCCCACTCTGGCAGTGGCCAGGGGCAGATGCCCAGGGCCAGGGTTGAACAACTGGGCACACACTGAGAGGGAATTCCTCTGGATGGCCTCTCCCAGCTTCCCATAATCTGCTGTTTGAGGATTTTGTGGGCAGTGGCAGCTACATCACAGCCTCTAACAGCCCCCTGTGGGCTTTCCTGCTGCAAAGTCTGCCTCATTATCCCCTTGCACAATGGGATGGAATGATTTGGATGAGCAGAAATTCCTTTCTTTTTCATGCTGGTTGTGCCACCTCCAAAGCATTCTAATGGGATTTAGCCTGATTTGACAAAACTGAGGCCGGCAGACATCCCAGTCCTCCTTTCTGGGGCGTCTCTAAATAGGTGTTTGCTACCCGGGCTCAGCCTCCCAAGGAAAAAGGACAAGAGTTGCTGTAAAAAAAAAAAAAAAGAAGATGCTCCAAACTGCTAAAAATACATTGTTCTGAGGTTTGAAGTCACATTCATGCTTCCAACAGAGAAATTAATTTGGTTGTCCCTGACAGAGCCTTTGTTCCCTGTGGGTTTCTCCACAGAACTGTTTCTTCAGGGGACAATTAAAACCCACAGTGCTGGGAGTGAGGGAGAAGGGGATGGGCGCAGTGTAATAATAGCAGGGCCCCAAATGCTCCTTTCATTACTTCCTTCTCTTCAGATCTCCTTCCTGGCCTGTCTCTTTGTTTTTGGTTTTGGTTTTGGTCTCCATCAGCAGGATCCAGTCTCTTCCTGAATATATTTCCCCGAGTAACTTACTGGAAATAGCCCGCATTTGATCCTACACAAAATGTTTTTGTGGGGACCGAAATCCAACTGAGACAAGAACATTTTGGATCCAAAATATATATTTATAAAAACCAAATAAACTAAGAAACAACCTCCCCGCAGCAAACCCAACCCTCAGGAATAAAAGCTCCTGCTGATACCCTGTTTTTCCCTTTTTTCCCTTCACTCTTAGTTATTTCTAAATGCAAAGTAGACAGCAATAAATTCAGGATCAAGCTCCCACTGTTCATGTAGAACCATCAAAAATATTTGTTCCAATATTTTTGTGGGGTAGTTGTAGGTTATAAAACACAGGAAAAGAAGTTTTGGAAGTCTGGTTGGCCCCAGGAGTGTGGAGCCTACACCAGGAAGCTTCCCAGCCTTGGAGGAGGATTTCCATCTCACTCTGCTACTCCAACTCTTTAAAATCCCCTTTCTGCTGGATTTTTAATTCCTGATTTTAAGCCAGGCCTCTGGTTATTAAATCATTATTAATTTTTAATTATTTATTAAATAAATTTTATTAATTTCTTAATTATTAAAGAAAAAAAGAAATCTTTGTAACTTGAAGCATAAGATTTTTACCCTTGTGCTTTCCTTTACACTTTTCAAGTCTGTGTGATTGCCCTTCCTGAGCTTCCTGTGCTCCCAACCACTTTCTGTGCAAGTCTTCCTCTGCCACCTCAGCCAAATGAATTCCTGGGATGTTTCCCATGAAACATCAGCACTGGGTTATTGAGGTTGTTCTTCAGAACTCAGTGCCAGCAATTCCTCAGGGTGGGAGTCCCTGAAAAGTTCTGGCCCCCGTAGGGGCTGTTGATTTATAATTTTTTTGCCATTTGCATTTATAGGTAGAAATGCTCCCCCTTTTTATTTTTTTCCCTTGTGTTTTCTTGGGTTTTTCACTGCCAAAATCCAGCATCAGTGGCTACATCAAATGGAGCTGATTGAGGCTGGTGAAGTGTGCTTGGCTTGCATTTTAATGGGAATATTCAACCTACAGATGGGCTTGGAGAGAGGTCGCCTAAGTTCAAGTGAGAATTTCAATGCAGATCCGTAGATTTTTGAAGGCCAGATGGCACCACTGGCATCATCTTGTCCAATCTCCTGCAGAACACAGGCCCTGGAATTGCACCCATTCCTTCCCTCCTCAAGCACGACCTTTTCCCTGCAGATGTTTGACTTCTCCTCTGTCAGGCCCAAATCTGAGCTGACCTCACGTCGATACCAGTGCTGTGAATAACCCTGATTACTGGAACATTAAAGAGAAAAGTTTGCAAGGTCTCCCCTGGAATCTTGTTGGCTTGGTTGCAATTCCATTTTTTTTTTTTTTTAATTATTTGTTGTAAGATTGATGGAGCTGTATGGTTGTTTTCAGGAGGGTTTAGTGAGAACTCCAGAGGGAGGATCTGACAGCCTTGCTCTGTGATGGATTGGAATGTCAGATCAGCATATGGTGAAAAGAAGGAAAAGGCAAAAGGGAAAGCCAAACCAGAGCTCTTTTTTGAAACACCCTGGAAATTGGGTTGGTGACTAAATAAAGCTTTCTCACCACCAAAAGTACAGCAAAATCAGCAAAAAAAATTTGATCTGAAAATAAATCTTTTTTTTTTTTTTCCCCCCCAGAAAATCATCACATTTTCCTTGTTCACTTTGTTATTTTTCCCAGCAGGATTTCTCACTTTGTTGGAGAAACAACAAATCTGTGAAACTTTTTCCAAAAAAATCCAAACCCATTTTTGATGCTTCCCAGCCAAATCCCAACATTGCTGCGTCAGCCAGCCAGGACAAACATTGCACAAGGTACTGTGAGCCCAGTTCCCTGCTCTTTGTTCTCCTAAAAAGGCATTTTTTCCTTGGAATTGTCTTATTTGGTCTGACAGGAGCTCGCCATGCGAGTAAAACATCCTGGGATGTGAGTAATGATTGCAGAATCAGGTGTTCTCCACGGAGCTGGTTTGAAGTAGGAATAAATGAAAAAATGAGAGGGCAAATACTGTTCATGTTCATCTTGCACCGCTGGCTGCAGTGAGTTTGTCTTGGAGCTGGCTCAGGGCTGGGAATTCCGAATTTCAAGTGTTCCCACTTGAGACTGGGGTGTTTCAGCAGGAGGTGAGATGGGCAATGATAGGATGGCAAAGAGGGCCAGGAGCAGGGCAGGGAGGATGAATATCAGCAGGAAAAGGCATGAGACGGATCTTAAAATGTGTTTTGGAGATCATCAACATCTCTCCTCCTTCCACCTCCCCCCAGGGAGAGTGTTGGCCTGTGTGCTCCAAGGTGTGGAAGGAGTGAGCAAAACCCTGGAACCCTGCAGCTCCAGCTTCAGAGGGACCCAGCCAAATGCTGTTGTAATCATGCATCTTGCATCCAGAATCCTGGAATTGTTCGGGTTGGAAAAGCCCCCTGAGATCATCGAGTCCAGCTCATGACCAATCTCCAGCCCAGAGCCCTGAGTGCCACATCCAGGCTTTCCATGGACACCTCTGGGGTGAGGATCCAAACCTCCTTGGGAAGCCCATTCCAATGCCTGACCACCTTATCTTTTCAGGAAATTCCTCCTGATGTGTGCATGGACGTGTAGATTGTTTGCTGCCTTTGTTTTCTCATAACTTTTAGGGAAGAAGCGCTAAAAGCAATAAATAAATAACTGCACAGAACCCCACAAACCAAATCCTCAAACACAGAACACGTGGAGGACGAAATCTGGGACAGTGTGGGAAGGGACAGGTTCTTGGTGGAGATCTCCAGAGACAAACAACAAACCTTTCCTGACTGTGGCCAGAAACACCTCGGTGTTCCTCACTTTCTTCCAGGTCAAAACCACTTGAATTTACAATTCACTGGACCGTCTGCAGGGTCTGGAAGCAGTCTGTGTGCAGGAAGGACGTGCCACGGGAGGGAGGAAGAGAATCCTTGGTGTTATTGTGCAGTGTTTACAGCTCCTGACAGGATGGCTTTTAGGAATGAAGGTTTCGACGTGGCTTAGCACACGCACGCTGTAATTTGTCTGTCAGTTCTCTGAAAGTTCATTGGCATTGTCAAGTCGTGTTTAACTCAGTGGGGAAATATGGATTTCGTCCCTGGTGATTTCATGGGGCACTTTGATAGCCTGAAGGTTTCCCATTAGAAACACGACCTCCCATCTCCTCCCACCTCTTTGGGAATTACTGCACCTCTTCCTAGGCCTTCAGCATGCAAAGGACCCCAAATGAATCAGGGAACTGTGGGTCCTGTTTGAAAGGATCAAATGTCTGATTGTGCAGGGATACCTGCAGCTCTGGAACCTCTCTGGATATCTGTGTGAGCAGGGGTTCATAAAGCAAAAAGAAGGGCATGGACAACGATCAGAGCTTTCCTTGGCAGGAGATGGCACGTGCCAAATACAACGGAGATCTCCCCTTGCTGTGCTGGGGCATTTCCAGAGAAGTATGACAGGAATATTCTGGCACTTTTCTTCTTCTTTTCATTTTTAAATAGGAATAGGAAACTCTCTGCAGCACTGTACCTGCTGGGCTTGGTCCAATACCAACAGAAAATCCCCACATCCATCGAGGAGCCCAGGCCAGAGGTGCCTCTGCCTTCCCACAGCTGTTGCAGGCTTCAGGTGGAGGCCAATAAACCATCTGTGTTTAGAGAACATTTGATTTTCCATGCTCAGCCGTTTAGTTAAAGGTGTTTCCAGACCACGTTAACAAAAATAAAAGCTGACAGAGTAAAAGGAACTCTGTTCATTTTGGACATGTGCTCTGAGCTAAAACAATTCTTGGTGCTGATCCTCCACTGTTCAAACCTGAGCTCTGCAAAGCACTCTCTGTGTGGTTTTGGATGGGTAGATATTCCATGTAAAAATAAGAGTGTTTATATCAAAACAGTTGATTATTTCTTTTCCATTCTTCTGCCATGCTGTGTTTTTTAAAAAAATATAATTTAATGTGCACATACATCGTTTTTATGGTGTTGTTTTACCTGGTAAGTGAAAAGGCAATTTTTATAAACTAAACTTAGTGATGACAAAAACCCCTGCATTTCTTTGTGGTACAAATGAGCATAATTACATAAAAGCATAAAACACTGCTTTTAAGAGTGTTCAGCTGCTGCCAGCACGCCTGACACACACTAAATTGGATACACATTCTGTTCCTGGAAAAATAGACAGGAGATTTAGATTCTTTTGGATACAACTTGAAGGCAACTTTTAACCATCAGAAAACAACTTTTAATTATCAGAAGCCAACTATTAACCCTCAGAAGCCAAAGGGCACCATGCCGACACTGATTTTCAATCTGAAGCTGGACCAACAAGTTGGAGGATGGAAAGAATGGAGAAACACCTCCTGTTCCTGGAAAAACACACAGGAGACGTGGGTTCTGTTGGGTACGATTTGAAGACAACTTTTAACCATCAGAAAGCAACTTTTAATGATCAGAAGCCAACTTTAGTAGCCATCAGCAGCCAAAGGGCACCCTGCAGGCGCTGGTTTCCGATCTGAGTCCGGGTTTCCACGTCGGAGGATGGGAAGAATGGAGATGCTTTTCCTGCTGACTGCACAGAACTGGCTGTTTGTTAAACTCCAAGGGTGGGTTGTTCCCATGTGTTTTTGCCTCATTGTTTGGGCAGGCAGAGCTGGCTGTGCAATGTGGGATGTGCCAGGCTGCATCACTGTTAACGTCCAAGCTGCAGCGCTGCCCATCTGGAGCACCACGCGCTCTTTACCAGCGCTGCCACAGCTTTGGGGGGATCCTGGCCTGACAAGCTGTTGCAGCATCCCTGAAGAGGGAGAGGAAAGGTGTGTGAGGATGTGGCAGACACCAGGACTCCTCCTGAAGCCCCCCAGGGCAGGACCAGGTGCCCTAGGCGGAGCGCTGGGAATTGGATTTTTCCTCCCAGGCTTCTCCAGCACCTCAGCAAAGCTTTGCCAGGATGTGAAGAACGTTTGCTCATCTCCACTTTGTAGTTCCACTCTCACTGCAATCCCTTTGCAGAATCCAAGAGTGGAAAGAGCTCCGAGCAAGTTGTGATAATAATTCCGTGGCTGTCTCGGTAATGCCTCCATAATTAACATTTGTCCTTACAGATACAATAACTCCCTGTAATGCAGATATAAATATTCCATTTTAAATAGGGACCTGAATTCTGGGGATGAGTGGTGTGAACTTTAATTACATTTCACAAGTGCATTTCCCTCATAATCCCATATTTTTCATTAGGCAAAAAATAACATTTCTGCTCATTTTGGATAGGCAGTTTTTTTTTCCTTTGCTTTGGTCTGTTTAAATACAAAAAAAAATGTGAACAAGAAGGGAAAGCCTGTTGACTTAGACAAATTAAATATGTACAGAGTAATTCATACAGAAAGTTCAATTTTTTTCCCTTTGTCTCAATAAAGATATGATAATTTTCTGAATCAAAGTCTTAAGCTTCATATTTCCACCATCTCTTCAGGAAAACAACTGCCAGATTCATTTGAATGTTATTATTTAACATATTACAAAGATTAATCTCTCAGTTGTTATTGAAAGCTCCTGCTGTTGAGTTTCAGTAATTCAAAGAAATATAAATCCAGTTGAATTTGATGAGGGTCTCTGTTGATGGAACATAGACTTTGCTTTCCAGCCAGGATTTACCTGCTGATCTCATTTTTCCGTGTAGGAAACCACAGCTGAGTTTGGGCAGAAATGGAACTTGAGTTTTATTCTGAAGGTGCACCCCAGTGAACAGAAACATCACCTTAAAGTGGCTCATGGAATTCATACAAGGGCCAGGACACAGGGAATGGCTTCCCACTGCCAGGGGGCAGGGATTGATGGGATATTGGGAGGGAATTGTTCCCTGGGAGGCTGGGGAGGCCCTGGAATGGAATTCCCAGAGCAGCTGTGGCTGCCCCTGGATCCCTGGCAGTGCCCAAGGCCAGGCTGGAGAGGTTTGGAGCAGCCTGGGACAGTGGGAGGTGTCCCTGCCATGGCAGGGCTGGAATGAGATGGGATTTAAAATCCCTTCCACCCAAATGATTCTGGGATTCCGTGATTCCCTGGGATAAAAGTTTAGCTGTTGTCTAAAACGATAAATCAAAAGTTCAGCCTTAAAGCAGAAATTTCTGTAATTTCTGGAAGCAAGCTCAAGAGTTTAAGGTTGCATTTTCAGTTGTTTCCAATTGACAGATCCTTTTTCTCTCCCTCTATTTATTGAATATTATCTCTCCATTCTGCCTGTCATGGCAGTACCTGAAATTTTGTGCTATGCAGGCTTTGGCAGCACCATTGACTTAAAAAGTTCCTGTGTCCTTCACATTCCATTTTGTTCAACTCCCCAGATAAGTTCATGGATATGTTCTATAGATCTGATCCAATTTATTTCAACAACAAGATGTTGCTTGGAAGGAAATATACCCTGCTCTCTACCTAAACGTGTTAAAATCCAAGCCTAACTATTTTTCACAATTAGGCTGATGGGGCTTGATGCTTTTCTGAGGGGAAAAACTTGAGAAATACACCCAAAATAACAAATCATTAGATGTGATAAGCCAGAAGGTCCAGTTTTCCTGATAATTTGTCTTAATTATCTTTTGTGGTTTTTTTTTTTTGTTTGTTGGTTTTTTTTTTACTCTGGGCTACTTGTTTATATTGGAAGTAAAAATAATCCCTCTGTCATCCTTGGATATTCCCAGCAGCCAAAACAGTCTTTTCCATCTATTTCCCCTCATCTCCCCGGCCCCTGCAGCCGAGCTGCCTTCCAAGGTATAATTAATTTACAGTTTGTACCCCAAGGAGGAAAATATGAGTGCTCATCAGTGTGATATTCTAGCACTTCAGTGCTTTATTCTTGGGGACCTTATTGTGTTTATTCCAACACCCACGGCAAACAAACTTGGGTTCCTTGGCCTTCATGTCCTTCTTGAACACAATAAATCAAATTCTGGCACTAATCATGTTGCAACCACTTTTTATGGTGGTGATTCGGACTAAAAAGTGCCCGATTCTGGTGCTCCCGCTGCAGCTGGTTGGGAGGGAGGTGGGTGTCCACTGAAATAGTGAAATACAAAATGCAATGCCCAGAAATTGGCTCCGATCTAAAAGAAAATCTCAAATGTGTGTGTTTTAAAGTGCAGAGTTGCTGCATGGGGCAAGAAAACCTGCACAATTCTTGGTCCAGTTTGTGCCAAACTTTTTACTGGCTCGGGAGCCTGAATTTCAGCTCCTCATCTGACTGAGAGTGTCAGCCTTTGTGGGCAGTGGCAGAGCAAAAATCCCATTGCCAGCACCTCCTGTTGTAACTGTCTGCACTATTTTAGCAATTCCAGGTAAGTTTATGAGTAATTTTAATTTTACAGGGACTGAAAGGATGTTTTTTTTCCAAAACGGTGACTATTGGTCCTGTTTTCATCCAGAGATTTTTATTCATTTTATTTCTTTTTAGTTTGGCATTCTATTTTCTCTTCCTGTTCTAAACTGACCTGTCAAAAACCAGTGTAGTGTCTGGGAAGTGTGCAGGGAGAAGGGAAAAAAGTCCCATTTTTTTGTTCTTTTATCTCCTTAATTTGCCAGGAGACACCATCTGAGCCAGGACTTCAACAGGGAGAAAATGCATTTCCAGAACGACACAGGGAAAGAAGGAAAACAGTAACTAGTTATAAATGTGATATTTTGGTGCATAAGACTGAAATTATATATTCTAGACATTCAATCAGAAATATTAAATAACTGAGTGCTGGTGAATTGTGGTGGGATCATGACGGGGGTGCAGAAATTCTCAGCCAAAATTGACAGAATTTCATGTCCCTAAAACTTGGGAAATTCTCCTTAAGGAGGACACCTGAAGTCATCAGCATAAACCTGATTTTATTTTTCACAACAAAATGTGGTATTTTCTTACTTTCTCCTCTGAAAACCAGGGAACTTTGTTGTTGTTGTTTGTAATTAATAATTCTTGGCATTTTTGCTGCACATTTTACTGCCTATATTTACAGAACTGAATTTAATTCAACCTCACATTAGGAATACAAATATATTAAATCCCTAAGTCATGGTTCTTATTCTTATTTTTTTTTAACTCCTCACATGCATTTACTTAAAACAACATTTCCAAAATTCCCATCTGTTCTGCATGTAAATCCAGCTAATTATACACTGATTGGCAAGGCTATAAAAGGACATTTTTTTGGGGGAGATGATAGGTTTGGGAGCAGCACTAAAAATTCCCACGCGGAGGCACTGTGCATTTTTCCCATGGAAACTCTGTGTGGGAGCCAGGGAGAAACAAACACACAGCACAAGATGTGCTCTGGCTGTCACCTGTGCGGTGTCAGAGAGGCTGTGGGGTTTGTGTGCGTGCTTCCCCAGGCTGCAGGAAATGTGGGATCAGTAACCCACACGCAGAGCTCCGGCAGGAGCGGAGAGCAGCCCTGCCCAGCCCTCCCCTGGACCAGCAGCGACTCCTCAGGGCTCTGCCCTCGCCTTGGAGGGGTCCCAGGGAGCTGTGGATGGCCCCACAGGCACTCGTGGGATCAGAGAATCCCACAATCGTTGAGGCTGGAGAAGCCCTCCAAGGTCGTCCAGTGTCCCATCCCCACCTTGTCCCCAGAGCCCTGAGTGCCACCTCCAGCCCTTCCTTGGGCACCTCCAGGGATGGGGGCTCCAAACCTGCCTGGGAGCCCCTTCCAGTGTTTGTTCAGCCTTTCCATGGGGAAATTCCTGCTGCTGCCCACCCTGCCCCTGCCCTCGTCCAGCCTGAGGCTGTTCCCTTTCTCCTGTCCCTGTTCCCTGCCAGCAGAGCCCGACCCCCCGGCTGTCCCTTCTGGCAGGGAATTCCAGAGAGGGAAAAGCTCCCTCTGGATCCTCCTTTTCTCCAGGCTGAGCCCTTTCCCAGCTCCCTCAGCCCCTCCAGGGGCTCCAGCCCCTTCCCCAGCTCCAACCCCTTTACTCCTGCACGGAAAGCATCACGTCCAGGGGATGATGGATTTAGAAGATGAGCTGCAACAATGAATTCTGGGCACCAGCAAACACCTTGGACTTGAACCTTAAATGCTGAACTTTTGTCTAAAAATAGCCATGGTGCAAGATGAGCCACTCAGTTTCTTTTCTATAAATCACCCGCTTTTAAAAATAATTTATTTTGTTTTTGTTTTGTACTTTCTGTTCTTCCTTTTAAATTTTTTTTAATCTACATAAGCCACTTTTACTCTAGACAAAGAAGAGGAGAGCCTGTATTTGAAATAGATTTATGTATGAGCATGGCTATTTATGAGAGAATCTGGGAGAAACATTATCAGAAAATTTTGATAGAATTGGAAGGAAAATTGAACGCAGAAAAAGGTCAAACAAAAAGCAGACAATTTCTTAATTGTATTCTTAACAAGGGTAATTAAGCACTGGAACAGATTAATAATGGATGTGGTTCATGCAGCATCAGATATGAGGAGCCTTAAAGTAAGATTGAATCTCTTCCTAAGATGCCTGATCTAATTTCAGCACGAGTTATTGGGTTAGATGAAGGCACCAAGAAATAAAATCCCAGTCCATGGCACAGGAGGAATATTCACAATATTTCTGATGGGGCTGAAATATCTGATTCTGGAAAAATCCACCAGGAGAAAATCCAGTTGTTCTTGTAATGTGAAATGTGAGTATAATCAGGTTAAAAAATTAACGCATTGCCTAGACCACAGAATAATATTGGCTTTGTGGGTTTCTTTTTTTAAAATTTTTTTTATCTGTTCTTTTGAAATAAGGATCAATCTGTATTTTATATTTTCTGATTTCACAGTGTTAATGTGGATCACATCAAGGAATTCCTGGCTGCAGTTCCCAGGTGTTTGTAGGGAGTTTTCAATCATTTTAATGGGATTTTGAGGATTTATTTTTAACAACAAGAGTTCAAATGCTTCACAAATGCTGCCATAGATCCATGCCATGGCCATCCCTGTCCTTCAGTGAAATCTGGGGTGCATGGGATGCAATCCTGGAGCACCATTTAGCCCTCGTGGGAACAGAAATCTGGGAATGACGTGTTCTGGAAATGGTTTTCCATGGAAGGAATGGTTCATCCCCCTGCCCTTCAGGGGAGTGCAAAAGAGGCAACCCAGGGGCAGAATTGAGCCCTTGCAGGAGCAGCTAAATCTGGGAATGATGTGTTCTGGGAGTGGAGTGTCTTTCCATGGATGGAACAGTCCATCCCCCTGTCCAGTGAAATTTGGGGGTGCATAGGATGCAATCCAGGAGCATCCTTTAACCCTTGTGGGAACAAGTAAATCTGGGAATGGAGTGGTTTTCCATGGATAGAATGGTTCATCCGTTCCCCTGTCCTTCAGGGAAACTCAGGTGCACAGGATGCAGTCCAGGAGCATCATTTAACCCTTGTGGGAATAAGTAAATCTGGGAATGATGTGTTCTGGAAAGGGTGTTCCATGGAGGAAATGGTTCTTCCCCTGCCCTTCAGGGGTTGCACAGGAACTCATCTGGGAGCATCATTTAGCCCTGGTGGAAGAAAATAAATCTGTTTTGTTCAGGAGTGAAGTGCCTTTCCATGGAGGGAATGGTTCATCCATCCCCCTGTCCTTCAGGAAAACCTGGGTGCACAGGATGCAGTCCAGGAGCATCATTTAGCCCTGGTGGGAAGAAGTAAATCTGGGAGTGATGTGTTCTGGGAACAGAGAGGTTTTCCATGGATGGAATGGCTCTTGCCCCCGTCCTCCAGGGGAGTGCACAAGATGTGATCCAGGAGCATCCTTTAGTCCTTGTGGGAGCAGCTAAACCTGGAGCGCCTTTCCATGGAGGGAATGGCTCTTCCCCTGTCCTTCAGGAGTTGCACAGGGAGCATCATTTAGCCCTGGTGGAAGAAACTAAATCTGGGAATATTTTGTTCAGGAATGAAGTGCCTTTCCATGGAAGGAATGGCTCTTCCCCTGCAGGCGACACCGGAGCTCCGCTGGGGAACATCGAGCACCTCCCAAGGTCATTGATCTCCCCCAGACTCCCTGTTTTAATGAGTCAGAGCTCACAGAGCGGTGCCAGTGAGCACCAAAACATCCGCTGAGGTCTGTGGGGAGCCTTAAATCGGGGAAGAGCACCACTAGGGACTCCTGGAAGCCAATCCAAAGGCTTCCCTGAATTTTGGAGTCACAGGACAGCTCCTAGGCGCTCCTCGTTGCTCTAAATAATGACTTCACCCAGCCCTGAGGGTGAGCAAAAGGTTCCTGGGCCAGGGATGGGTGGGAGCTGGATCCTTCTGCCAATGATATTCCCAATTTCCAGCCATGAGAAATACAGGATATTTCCCTCTTGTTCCCAGGAAATTGCACTTTCCTGTCTCCGTGCTTTTTAATTTTGTTGCCGCCATTTCAGGGAAGTGTAAATTGTTAAATCTGGTGGATTTGATGCTTTGAAATCCTGCAACTGATAATTAGACTCCAGCCTGGATGTTTACAGCCCCTGGCCCCACGTTTTCAGCCAGTTTTTTCCCTCTGAATTCCATGAGGGTCTCAGCACAATAACAGGAGCAGGCTTCTGAATAATGCAACTTCTGGCTGAATGAGACTTTCATTTTTGCCTTTCTTACAACCAGGGATACAAAAATATTTGTGCACTTTGTTTTTTTTTTCTCTTGTAGCCTTTAATTTATACAAGAACCCTTAATAGCCAGTGCTTAGCCACCAGGAGGCTGCATTTATTTAAATCAATATCTAATCAGCTTCCTTTCACTCCAGAAATTTAAGGAATTTAAGCAATTAAGTTTGGGTAATGATATCCTCCTGTTTGCTTTTGTTTCTGCTTGACTAAATTTTACCTGTAATTGATCATTTCTAGACCCCGAAATCACATTGATTTCTTTTGTTTGTTGGTTCACTTGTGAATTTGTAAAGAATTTTTTAAAGAATTTTGGGGTGCAAGGATCTTTCCCCTATACTTTCATTTTTTTTCCAGCCAGTGGAAAATGAAAGGATAAGAAGAGTGGTTTTATGGATTCACAACAAAATGCAAAGGTGAGATTTCCTCTTACTTCTTCCTTGAAATTGCTTTGATTAAAAAATAAAAATTACTTCTGTGCAAAGGAATATTTGTAAAATGTAGAAATCCTTATTCATAGGCAAAACAGAATATTTCAGGAATTTTTTACGGTGGAAAATTACAGGGAAATCCATCCTATGATAATTTATGTAGTACTCCATTTGATATAAGTAATTTTTAAACCATTTAATAAGTTAAAAACCTTCTTTCTGTTTTTACAAGAAGGACCTGAAAGTAAATATGATGAAAAATGAGTTTCCCCCTTTCAATATGAATATTAAATATATGAAAATTCAGATCAGGGGCAAAATATTTCTCTTGAGTTCTTTGTAAAGCACCTGAAAGGCCTCACAATAGAGGCCCATTAGGAAGGATGATTCCCTGCACGGGGAATTGTGGGAACCAAAACTTTCCAGGAGAAAAAAATGGAAGTGCTGGGGTTTTATTTTTTTTTTTCAAAATCCATGGAAAAATGAGCAACCATTTTGGGCGGACCAGAACAGCTGATACACTCCTGTCAACCTCGTTTCCTTATATAAAGTGGTTTATTTACATATGGAGATGTATGCAAATCCTCGACACTGAAAACACCCTGTAAGCAACAGAATTTACACCAAAAAAAAAAAATTAAAGAATTCCTGGGGCTGCCAAAGAAACTCTTCAGAACCAGAGATTCCCAATGCGGGAGGCCCTTGGTTCAGAGTTTTGGGATTGTTTTAAGAGTTTAAATCTTCTGATATTTAAAACTGAGGATGTGATGACCTTAGAGGGCTTTTCCAAGCTGACTGATTCTCTCATTCCATGATTTTGGGGTGGCACGTATGGAATATTCAGCGCAAAAATGTCTGAGCAGATTTATTTTCTGCCAGATTTCAGGACCTTTTCCTAAGTAAATTCATCGTGAAAAATGGTGTAATTTGGGTGGATATCACTGGATTTAATTTGTACCTTTGACAGGAAAAGTGGCTGCCTGTTGTATTCCAGGACAGAGAATGGTTCAGGGCAAACATCCCAGAAGGAATTTCTTGTTATTACAGCACTGTCAACCTGAAATTGGACTTTCTAGGACTTTGATATCCCATTCACACAGAGATATCAATTGTAACAAATAATCTCCTGGCTCACTTTATTCCTATTCACCTTATTCAGCCTTATTGAATTAAGGAAATATAAAAATAACCCACTTGATGAATGTTTCTGGATACGTATTTGTCATTCGTGTCAGTACAAAAATAGCTCAATATTTCTGGTGTGACTTTTATTTTTCTTCCCCAAAAACTTGAGAACAGATTTTTTTGAGCTGCCTGGAAAAGAAAAAAAAAAGAAGAAAAGTTGCCTCAGAGATGACATTTCAAAGATCCAACCCAATAAATCAAGATATTGTGGCCGTTTCCCTGTATTTCTAAGCTTTGTTGGAAACAACAGCCCGATAATTGTGGCTGCTCATGCCATTAATGAAGCAAAGCCATCTGAAGCTCGGATTCTGCAATCTTTTCTGCATATGAATAGTCTGGAGTTCAATGTAATCTGATGATGAAGACCCACTCGAAGCATTTGATTGTGCAAGATTTGATGCTCCCTTGGACTCCCGAGTGGCTGGAACGTTGTGACTCACAAGTGGGAGAGCAGCTAAATGGGGAAAGGGAAGCAAAGAAATAAAATGGAAAAGAGTGTTGGATTTTGTCTCCTCTACCTCAACTCTGGGCAACTCTTGACCTGAGGAATGCGAAGGGAAAGTGCAGGGGGGTTTCCAACAAAATAAATATTTTAAATGTGAATTTGCAGGGTAAGTCAGATTTGCCAGGTGCTGCTGCCGTGGGGTTTGGGTGCTCCATGCTCAGGGTTTTTGGGGTGAAGAGTCTGACCCCAGCACCTGCATCCACAGCTGCAGCCTCTGCTCGCATCCCGGATTTTGTGGTTCATCCAAGCCCAGCAATGTCAGTGCACACAGAGCGAGGCGAGCTGAGGTGACCTTGAAGAGCATGAGGAGCACACACAGGAGCTTGTTTGGTGCTGGTAATAAAGAAAAGAGAAAAATCTCCTCCTGATCAACGCCACACCCCACAATTTCATATTTTTTTTTCCTCTTTTCTGTCTAGGCAGGGAGGTTTGGAAGTGTGGTTTGGTGGCAGCCTGCAAAAGAAACTGATCCTGGGTAAGTATTTTTAATAAGGGCATGCAAGAATGAGCCAAATCAAATGTAAACAACTTTTTTTTTTAGCCTAATCTGCCTCAAGAGAAATGGCAGATTCACCTCCAGCATTAATGAGTGAATCCATTCCAGCCTCACCTGATTTTCTAACAACTTCCTACAGGAAAAATACACAGAATATCCTATATACAAATATATGGAAGTGAAACTTGATCTCATTCCAGCTTGAGGCATTCTGTGATTTATGAAACAAAGGCTGCGGGTCAAAAATGAACTTTAAAAAACAATCCTGGTACTAAATTAAAGCAACACCACAGGTGTTTTCTGTTTGGGACTAGAACAAGATTGCTTCAGTTGGATCCGTAGTTTATCAGTTCTTGGTGGCTTTTAATGATTCCTGGTTTTCAGATGTATTTATCCATGCCACACACACCTTCCATCCACATTGAGAAGCTTCTGGTGGGGACATGAGGTTGAGTCTGAGGTTGTTTTTCTTTAATATGGAAAGTGTTTAAATATCTCATTTCATTGAAAAAAAATCCAGTATTTCCTAGTCAGTCTCTTTTTTGAATAGGTATTTCCCCAAAATTCTTCTGAAGTGTTCCTTTCATCAGGATATTGAGGTGAAAATAAATATTCAAGTTTTGAAGCTGGCCAACAGGCTGGAAAATCTACTTGTGAACAATCTTTGTGTAGGAGATGCTCAACATAAGAGAGAAAGGAGGATGGAGATCTCATTCCTACCTGAAGGATAAAGCCCAGCTCTTCCAGAGCCATGAAAAATATAATTATTAAAAACCAGTAATGAGGCATCTCAGGTGGCACAACAAATTCACCTGCATCATATCTCTGTGCTTAGCAAAGAGAGTTTTCTTGTGGAAAGAATGGCTAAAAGTGAGGTTGAGACAGGAAAAAAAGAAATGTTTGCTGCAGAAATTCTCCGCTTTCAGCTTTATTTTCATTTACAGCCCTGCAAGCTCAGTATAAAACACAGCTATTTTGACTTTGCAGTATTTTACGTCTCGTTTGAACGGTTTTAAAAATTGATTGAAGGCAGCCAAGGATTGAACCTTTTCCCTCTTCTCTTGTTCTGTGGTGCTTGGTTTTATGTGGCACCTTTTCCACTAAAAAGGCACAGAGGAGGCCAAACAGCAAAATAAAAGCCTGCCATGCTCTACTAAATCTTATTACCCAAACCAGAATCATTTGAATGTTCTAAAAGTTTTATCTGTTGGGTCCCCGTGGGAGGGCAATGTTGGGTTGGTGGTGGGTTTATTTTCCCCGAATTTCTGATTTTCAATCAGGTTTGCTCTAATAATTGTCAGCTGACCTGATTAAAGCCTACCTCTCCTCGAGTTGATTTAAATCAACTTGGCTGCCACACAGCAAGCTGAAATCCATGCTAGCCATCTGCTGCGTGAAATTAATTTATTTTGGGGAATTTTAATTCTAGACCAGGCCCAGATTCCATGGCAGGTGTAGGAGACAAATCCATATTTCAGGCTCCTTTGTGGGATCTGGTGTAGGCAACTGAGGAGTGAGAGGAGGGCTTGGGTAATATAAAGGGAATAAGACAGGATTTCCCTGAAAGCCTTAATTACAGTTTTAAAGCAGAAGATTTAAACAGGCTTTGGAATCAGGAATATTTAAAAGAATCATATTGTGACCTCCCAAACTGCTGCTGGTGTTGCACACAGTGCTACAGCGTGCTAGAAATTATATAAATACTGTGACTTGGTTAACATTTCCAATCTCTGACTCACAAATTACCATGAAAATGGGGAATATTTCAGGATCAAATGAGGCCTTTACTCATTTCTTGGCTTGGGGCTGTAGATCTGGAAGGGCCAAGGCGGCAGAGCCAGCTCTTGTGTGGCTCTGGGGTGGTGCTGGGAGCTCTCCTGTCACATCTGTCAGCTGCTGCGGGAACCCAGGACATCCCTGGGACAGCCCTGGCTGATCTGAGCCCAGCCCAGGGGCGTTTGAAGCCCTGGCAGGGGGCTCAGAGACCCTGGCATGCAGCCAGAGATCCTTGTGGCTTTGAGTTTGAGCCATGGAACAAATTCCCACCTCTGTGTGAAGAGTAAAGTCACAAAAGTGTAGATTTAGGATTCTCACTGCAGTGAGCTGGGAGGCAAGATGGAGGGAACAGGGCCTTGTCCTGTGCTCCTTCCTTCTTCTTCCCAGCCTCCATCTCTTGGGTGCTGCTGGCACTTTGGCATTGGTGTGAGGTGAAGGGACACGGTCTGACACAGGTGACAGCTATTGGAAAGTAACTATAAATAAAGTATACATGGTTTATAGTATAAAAGAGAGCAGCAGCCCTGGGGGAGGGCAGAGTGCCTTGCTCTGCTCTGCTGAACAGGCCTGTGCAGGCCAGGCTGGAAATGTTTTCTGATAACCAACAATAAACAACCTTGAGTCCAAAAGGCAAAGACTTCAGACTCGGTCTTGGACAGCTGGGTTGGAGAAAAGGGACTTTTTACACATCTTGGGCTCATCTTGAGCACAGGAAGCCCCAAGACCGTGCCTGCCATGGATCCGCTGGCATCCAGACCCAGCCAGGTGTGAGCGGCCTCGGCCGAGGGAAATGGTGGAGCTGGGCTGTAAAGGCTCAAACCAGTGCCGTGGCTCCTCCTTATTTATCAATAACATGAGGGGAAAAAGCAGCCTTGGCCCTGTGAATTCCAGGGGGGACAGCAGCAGGAATTTCCCCATGGAAAGGCTGGAAGTGCCCAGGGAGGTTCGGAGTCCCCACCCCTGGAGGTGTCCAAGGAATTCCTGGATGTGTCTCTCAGTGCTCTGGGCTGGGGATAAAGGTTGGACTCCATGATCTTGGAGGGCTTTTTCCAACTTTAATTTTTCTGGGATTCTTTTCATATGTCATAAAGGAAAGGTTTTGTTTTTCCTTCGAACTTTAAATTCCTTCATACTTTGGTTTTTCCCGCAGACAGCTCAACACTGAATTGGTTTGGAAGAGAAAGGAAGAAAATATTTTGCCAAACTGCTGTAAATCTATTTATTGATAATCATCTTATGAAAAATTGATAGATTTGTACTTTTAATCCTAATTTGGGAGGAAAAATATCCCAAATATCACTACAATAAACCCATTTCTTGCCCAGCTCTACTTGACCTGTAGATTCATTTCACTACAAATTCAGTTACCTTCTCCTGAAAGGTCAGATGAAAATGGTCTTTTATTACTGGCCTGACATTTTATTAAAATCCTGTCTGCTTTGTGGTGTATGGGAAGAGAAGTGGTGGTGTGGGAATGCACAAGAGTGGACAGGGGAGTTCTTCTTGGTTCCAGCCCCTGGATCCTCATCACCACAGTAAATATTTTTCTCAGCTGAATTTCTGGCGAAAAAAATTGTTCTTAACTTTCCATAGTGTTGATTCTTTTTATTTGTTGGTTTGGGGGTTTTTTTGTGGATTTTTTGTTTGGTGGGTTTTTTTGGGTTTTTTTTTTTTGGTTAGTGTTCTTTGTTTTTATTTGTTTGTTTTGGTGTGAATTTTTTTGTATGTGTGTTTGGTTTTGGGTTTTTGGTATTTTTTAGTCCTCTTGTTAATCTGGATTTTCAGGAATATCCATCAGTTGTGCTGCCACATCCCCCTCCTGCCACTAGCATGGCCTGGGGAGTCCCTGAGGGGCTCCCAGCTATGGAAAGCAGCAGAAATGGGAAATTCCTGCTCTGGAGAGCAGCAGAAATGGAAAATTCCTGCTCTGAAGAGCAGCAGAAATGGGGAATTCTTGCTCTGAAAAGCGGCAGAAATGGGGAATTCTTGCTCTGAAAAGCGGCAGAAATGGGAAATTCCTGTTCTGAAGAAGAGCAGAAATGGATAATTCCTGCTCTGAAGAAGAGCAGAAATGGGGAATTCCTGTTCTGAAGAGCAGAAATGGGGAATTCTTGCTCTAAAAAGCAGCAGAAATGGGGAATGCCTGCTCTGAAGAAGAGCAGAAATGGGGAATGCCTGCTCTGAAGAGCAGAAATGGGGAATTCTTGCTCTAAAAAGCAGCAGAAATGGGGAATTCTTGCTCTGAGCAGCAGCAGGAGTGGGGATTTACTACAACCACCCTGAGCACGAGCAGCCTGCACTGCGGTGACCTCTGCTTTCAGCCACCTTCGCCTCATTAAGGCAATTCCACCAGAATTAAAGGAGGAGTTAGTGCCTGCTTTAAGGGCCTATAATCAAAATTAATGGGTTTCATCTCTCAGAACCATTAGATTGTTAATCAGGACATGGGTAGTTCAATGAAGAGGGTTGACGAAGATTTATGGTGTTACCAAAATGGAAAAGAAGAGGGACAAATAAAAAAAAAATGGAAAAAATGTGGGTGGATTTCCGTATTTTCCACACCTTCAGGGAAAAAAAAACCCCAACCTATAAATCCATCACTGCCCTACAGGCAGAGGAGGATTTGTTTCACCTGGTTTCATGTTTTTGATGAACTCGTTCGTATTCTGGTGAACACAAGTTGTGAAATGAATTCAGGTTCTCAGCCCTCATTAAGTTTTACTCAAATTTTAAATATTTTCACGGATTTTTTCCCCCTTTTCATGCACTGTTTTCCTCCTAGACATGTGTGCTCAGTTGAAGTTCATGAGGCTGTTGTGAGGACGTGAATACAGAAGCTGTAGAATTTTTTAGAATCATTAATTACACATTTTAAGCAGAAAAAACCCAATAATCTGAATAAATAACCAGTGAGTACCATGGGCAGGGACACCTCCCATTCTCCCAGGTTGCTCCAATGTCCAGCTTGGCCTTGGACACTTCCAGGGATCCAGGGGCAGCCACAACTGCTCTGGAAAATCCATTCCTTGCTGCCAAATTCCAGCATCTTCAAACTCTGCTTGGGCCAGTCCATCCTTATTTCCCAGTGTTCACTTTCCATGTGACACAAGGACCGTGAAAGTTCGAATAAAAGGGGAATTTCCTAAAGGCTAAAAGCAATTTTGCCATTGCAAAGTATTCACCAGCTCCCATTAAATATTTTCTCTTTTTAATTGCAAATGACAGCTCGGAATGGCTCTGTTTTTACTGCACTTTGGAACATATTAGTTTTTTCCCTTCAGGGGAAGAAATGAATTTTTCCCCTCCAATCAAATGTAATCTAGAGCATTTAAATAATTCCTTTCCCAAACGCATTTTTCAGTCCTGCCTATGAATGAAAACAGAGATTTATTCTTTTTGCTAAATTCTTAAATGTTTTTTGCTGGGTTTTTTTTTCCTTCTTCAATTTTGGGCTTAGAATTTTGCGGTGGAAATGAAGAGATTTTTCAGTGCAGTACTGAAATCCCAGTTTTCCCAGCACCTTTCCGACTAATGTCCATCCATCCATTCATCTCAAAGGAACCGACTGAGGAAATGCAGAGCTGTATTCCACTTATTTCTGACTGACACAATCACAGTCTCCAGCTCCTGTTGTGATTGAAGGACCGAATATCTACTTTTATTTCAATTTCGTGTTTTGGAGCAATGTCTTCTGAGGAAGAAAGTCACAATTTCTTGTCAGCAGCAAGCTGTAATTATATGTATTTATATTTAACCTTTCCAGATCCCACTCATTAACGTTTCCTCGGCACAGACACAGTTTCTATTTTGATACAGTCCTTTTGTGGAAAGGTTGTAAGGACTCTGGTAATCTTGGACTTGGTGGTGTTTCCTCTTCTGAAAATGCTGGGGCTGCATCAAAACAGAAACAAAGAAGAGAACAAAGCCTGAACTGTGGGTTTTACTTTATGCAGCCAAAGGATCTCGTTCCATCATGGCAATTCTGATTTAACTCCATCAAATCAACAAAAGCCTTCAACAGCTCAAGCCTTGGTGCTGTAACTGCTCCTTGATGCTCAGAAAACTTCTGCTGGAGGCACCTCTGGAGAACATCTGGCCAAACCTTCTGCTCAAGCTGAGACCAAAACAAAGTCAGATTTAACTTCCAGGTTGGGCCAGGCTGCTCAAAGCCTCGGTCACACAAGTTTGGGACATTTCCTGAGCAGATAAAGTCACTCAACGCTTCTCTCTTCCATCCTGAGCCCTGCAGGGACATCACTTTCCTTTCTGCTTCCCAAAGATGGGAAGCTACAGCTGGAAATACAGTCCTGGGCTGAATTCTCCACCTTTCCATTCTTCCCCATTGAAAATAAAATTGTCATACACAATTTTAAGTAGCAATGAAAATGTCATCACAGTGACTGTTCTAATTATGGCTTAATTAGAAGAAAACCAAGGGGGATACTTCGAAAGACATTTTTTCTCGGAGATAGGAATTTTATTTGCTTGATTTTTCCTTTGTCCTCAACTCCTCCTTCTATTGTTTGAAGCTGCAAAGAGAATAAAAATATTTCAGGAAAATCAAAATTTATTTAAGTGCATTTTGGCATTTATTTCTGCCCACTGACAGGTCATTTTTATGTGGATTACTTCAGTGGGATCCATTAGTGGAACTGTGTATAATTAATGGTTCACCAAACATCCCACAGTCTGGTCTTTCCCATAGTTTTCTTGTTCAGGTCCTGGCTTTAAAAATATCTGGTAAAATTCCCTTCTACAGGTCCCATCCTTGCAGACTGATCTTTGCTTCCTGCAAAGAGAAGAACTGTCCTGCTCCACTTCTGCTCCTGGTGGTCTCATCCAAAACTCAGCATTTTGGGGCTCTTTGCTTTTCCAGTTCTGTCACGGAACCACAGAACTGTTTGGGTTGGGAACAAACTTAAAATTCATCCAGTCCCAACCTCCTGCACGGGCAAGGACGCTTCCACCAGACCACATTGCCCCACTTTGATGATTTCAAAGCTTTTCCCCTTTCCAGCATCCAGAATACGCACCGAGCACGGTTCCGCTCCCCTCGTGCTGATGAGAACGTTCATTAGAGCCTCCCGATTTCAGATCTACACCGAGAAAGCAAAAAATGCTGCTGCTCCAAATTCTGCTGAGCTCTCCTTGGGTGGTGCTGTCCCCAAAATCCACGTGTGGCCACAGCCACCTGGCTGCTGTCCCTAATTGCTGCAGGTTTTACCACGAGCTAAGCGCCTGCTCAAAGCTCGTTGTGTAGAGCAGGGGAAGAAATGGCCCATGAGACATTAGACGTGATTAGGAAAAATAAAGTTGCTTGGAAGACTGAGATGTCTGGAAGTTATTTCTTCACTTAAATTCCAGCAGCCCAGGTGAGCAGGAGGATACACCAATAAAATTAAAAGTGGAGTGGTTAAGCTGCTACTCAGCCTGTTAAGTTGGCAAATTAAGAACAAGACAAATAAACAAACAAAAAACTCCTCCAGATTCTATTTGATCAAATAAACAGAAGAACAACAAAATAAAAAAAAAAAAGCATGTGAAGACAAGATACCAAATGAAAAAGCTGAAGAGTGAATTTTTCACTGCTTCAAACAGGGATAATTACTGGAAAACTGGAGTAGGGAATGGTGGTGGAGGTATTGACCTGGGATTTTTCACACAGGATCTCAGCAGCTTGGAACTATCCTGGCAGTCAAGAAGTCAAATAAAAAAAAATTGGTTCTTAAAGGGGAAAAAAAAAAATGGTGATCACATTTAATCAAAATTGACTTTCATTCTGGCCAGAGTACATCTACATGATGATACATTAATGTTTCATAGAGAAATTTGCTTAAAAGCACATGAACATATGAAGGGCAAGTGGAGCATCTGAAGCTGAAGAAGCTGCAAAAATATTGCAGTAAAAAAAAAAAATCTCTTTGAGTAAATTATTAAAAGTATATAGAAATTATGAAACAATGCAGTGTTTTAATAACCACACTGAGCCTCAAACCTTTCAGATCTAGGCTGGAATTTGTGTCCAATGAGGATTTAAAAGGACTCCACATTTAGGGGGGGATCAGCAGTGCCCAAGGCACCCACACTGCTCTGGGAAGCTCCTCCCCAGGGAGTTGTTAAACACAGATGATCTGTTCTTTCTTTTGAGAGTTCTCGATCCACCCTACAATAAAATCTAATAGTACATTTTCATTTTAAATGACAGATAGTCATGATCCTGTCAGAGTTTTCCATCGGGAAACCTAATTTTTAGTTTTGAAATAACAAAATAATGCTAGAGACAAGTCTTAGAAGAATGAATTTGCCCGTCAACATCCTCTTATTTGCCAGCCTCTAACTTCAGGGGAACTTTGGGTCAGGCTTTGGATTGAAAAGTGGGAGTTTTTTCTGAGCACAAAAGTATTGTGTGATATAAACCAGAAATCTTCCACCCTAGTCTTTTAAATTCTGGAGGGTTCATGTTTAAAGCAATGCTTTGCTGTCAGCAGACAAATACTGAAATAATTGTTCTCTAGGGGATGACAAACACCCGTTAAAATGCAGACACACATCCACTTCTTCATTTTTAGAGCACACTAAAAGTTTGATACACTGGGGACTGGCAGATTGATCAGGGAATCTGGAGGTTGGACAACAAACAATTGCTCATTTCTGTCTGCAGCAGCTGAACCCAAGCTTCGAGGTGAGAACGATTCAGTGGCACAAAAGGTTCTGATTCACCTTTTTGTTCTTATTATTTTATTAAAATCCACGATTCTACAACATCTCCTCATGCTGAAGAGATCCTGATGGAGGATTGGTGCATGAGAGGCTCCTTTAGCACTGGTGAGGTTTCCAAAAATGCAATAGGAATCGTGCCAGTCTGCAAGAAAGGAGGTGAGGTCAGTCAGGGGGTGTTGGGATAACCCAGTCCTGGTGTGGCTGTGAGGGCCAGAGGGAGGGATCCAGGCCCAGCTGGGCTTAAATTTAAGGGGGAGGAGGAGTGGTTTGGCTTTTGCAGAATTATTTAGGCTGGCAAAGACCTCTAACATATTCCAGTCCAACAATTCTCCTGGTACTGCTGAGCCCTCCACTCAACCATGTCCCCAAGTGCCACCAACGCCTGGAGAAGGTAGGGAAGGAGGAGTTCTTGATTTTCATATTCATGGTGATCAAAAGAATACTTTTTATGGCTTTTTTTTCCCCCCCTTTCTTTGTATTTGTGTTAATGAGCATTTGTCCCAGTTTGTGTCACAAAGATTCTGGGTAGAAGCTTCAGCTTTGGCAATGCATTAGGTGTCCTTTGAGGTGTTAAAACAGAATTTATGTCTTCAACAGCATTTTGGCCCAAATCTTTTCAGAGGAGCTGTTTATTAGGTACTCTGGCTAATGAAGTGTCCTTTGCTAATTAATTTGTCAGATTCAATTTATAGTTTCATAGAAAAAAATTATAATGTGGAACGTCTGGCTTTGGTGTAAAATTCAGGGTGAGTAGGTTTAGACAGAGCTGCTAAAAATAGTAAAAATTTGTGTTGGGGGTTCAGCCAGAACCTGCTGGATTAATGGATTTTGGGACGGGATTGGGTGGTGCAGGAGGTGGCTGGGTTGTAAATATTTGTGAAGTGTGACCATGAGACCCAATTCACTTTGGGTGAACCTGTTTGGGGGTGATCCCACCCCAGGGCTTGACCTCCCTGCCTGCACAATAATTAGTGGGGCCTCTGTATGGAGGAAAGATGGGATTTGCATTCCTTGGTCTCAAATCTGATGGAAAATCCAGGAAATTACTTTTAGTAAAAATGAGCATCCATGGGATAGGTTTGCTCAGCACTGGGATGATTTAAGGACTTGGTTTTCTGTGCCCGGGCACAAATAAAAAGGGAAAGAAAAAATAAATCAGGCAGCAAAGCAGAAGCCGAGGGTTTCTGGAGCAACCTCAGTGTTAAAATACTGATAACCAGGGAATTCTGCTATTTTTAAGGAAAAGAATTCCAAAATACAGCCACTGCAACGGAGTTGTTACAGCTTGAAGTCAACTGAAACTTGTTCCCTGTGCTGTTTTCAGGAATGTTAATTAGGGGTTAACTGGTGTGCAAAGTTGGGTTTTCCTGGGATATCTGGTGGCTCTCTCTGGAGATGAGGGTATTAATAAGCCTCTGCCGGGGTGTTGGTTACTATGACACCATTAATAAGGACAGGCTGTTTCTATGGTAGACAGGCAGAATGTTTTAGGTGTAAAGACGGTTCCAAAACAAACAAAAAAAAATACAAATCCCTTATTTTCTCTCGATAACAGCACAAATGAAAGCTGTCATTAGAAGGTTAATAAGGATTTATGGCTTTAATGAATTATTTTCCTTTTGCTGTTTGGGCCCATGTGGTTTTAGGAATGCTGCCTGGAAATTCAGTTTGGTTTAGAGCTCCACCTCGGACTCATCCAGGATGTTCTTCCAAGCCATACAAAAGTGCTAATCCTTGTTTATAAACAGGAATAAAACAGAGTTTAGGCTGAAGACTAAGCTGGGCTGCTGGCAGGGCTCGTTTGGGATGGGTCGTAATCGCATTTGTTCCCACTGGAACGCCGCAGTTTTCAAAAAAACCCCAAAAAGCGCTGGCTACTCTGCCAGATTCCAGGGAATTGTCAATCCTGAGGGAATTAAAATGCATCTGTGCATGCATTCACATCATTTTTCAATCCTCTGGGAGCCCTGTTCTCCTGCTGACTCCATCCCTCCCCAGGCGTGCCACCGCTGGCCGTGGCACGAGGTGGGCAAAGGACAAAAGCCGTGCCCAATTTAATGACAAAAAGGACAAAGCCTTTTGTCATTAAATTCCCAGGAAATCACCGCCACGGCTCCGTCTGGCTTTGCTGCTTTATCCTCCGCATGCATTTCTGCCTTTGCCATCCATTTTTTACCGCTCGCCTGGAGGAGAGGTCCTTGGGGAGCCGCTTTTATTTATAGGGCCAGGATGTGAGACTGCGACTAAATTAACTAAACACTGAATATTGTCCTGGCTGCCTCGGCGCTGCCTTTGGACGGCGTGTGGAGAGGGAATGCGAGCTGAGAGCGGCAGGATTCCAGCGGGATGGCATCTCCGAGCTCGCAGCCATCACTAGATGGCACGCTGGGAGTGGGAATGCGCCCGGGCTGAGCGAATTCCTGCCGGGCTGCGTTAATTCCTGCAGGGCCGAGTTAATTCCTGCAGACTGCTCAGGAGCTGAGCAGTGACAGGAGGTTCGCTCGCTCGCAGCCCCGGTGAAAGGGACAAAAGCTGAGCAGACAATTAAGTGGGAGCAGACAATTAACTGGGAGCAGACGCATGTGGCACAGGCTGGTGACAGCTCCTGGCTGGGTGGGTGACGCGGCTGCTGGGGGATGTTTGCTGGCTCAAACATGAAAGGAATCTCTGATTTCTTTATTATTTTTTTTGTATTACTTGTATTTAATGTGGGTGCTACAGCCACCTATCAGCTCTCGACCATCAGCAAAATTCAATTTTTTTGTTCGCTATCACAAATGCCTTCCTTGAGCCAGAGCAAAGTGGCACCTTATATTACTTATATTAGGAAATTCTAAGAATTCCATTTAGAAGCAGACACAAAAGGAGCTCTTGGAGAGTTTGGAATGGCAGCAGCCAAGCTCCTGCTCTCCACTGGTCTCACTGGTCTTTAACTTGGGTTTTTTTCCTGTTGTTGTGCATCTTCATGTTCACACATTGGAATATTTGGTCTCTGCCAGTGATCGCCCCCATTGGATCATCCTTAGACCATGAAGGAAATCCTGCCTTTTAATTAAATGCTTAATTCTAAACAGGGATCAAGATCTATTCATATCCAGTAAAGTTTTTTTAATATTAAAAATAACCAAGAGTGTGAGCGCAGCAACTCGTCCTGCTGCTGCTCCAGGACTGCTGACCTGCAGCAGCCAGGAGAGAATTCCTTAAATGAGAGACTTCATTATATCCCTGGCAATTCAAAATTCCTGCTCAACTGGGTGTACTGGAAAGCTTCAGCTGCAATCCATCACTTTATTGCTTTAGCCTTCCACTGCTGATTTTTTAAATGTTAACATTTAATGTGGTTATGGAGTTATTGCTTCCCCTGGCTATGAAACATCTTGAGCGAGGTCAGGTGTGTTTGTTTAAGCCTGGATTTTATAGCCAGGCATGGGTGGGACAGTGGGAGTCTGGCTGCTGGGGTAACTGGTGATTTTTATATGGAATTCAGCTTCTGGTGTGCTCACAACCAGCCCTGTACTTCCTTAATTCCAGGTTTGTAACCCTCCCTGGGAGGATGTGGGGAGAAGGAGATACTGAAAAAAGATATTCATTAACATTTTAATTTGTTGGGAAGCACAGAGCCTTTCCCTCTCAATGTATTCAGTGGGAACCGTGCATGTCACCATGGATATGGTGCTGTGCTGGGGTGGGCTTGGTCATTCCACACAAAAACTGGAATAAAGAGAGTTGAATTCCATGTCTTTCGTATTCCCAACGTTTTTCCATGCCAACAGGAATGATCCTTGTGTATCTATCTCAGCACACAGAACACTGGCTTTCCTTCTGCAGCGCTGCTGAAAAATCAGAATTGATGGTTCTTTAAATATTTATCTGTCCCACATTGGTGACAGGCAGGGACAAGCCCATGTGGGTTTCAGTGTGGATACTCTGACCACAACTTATTTAATGTCTACCCATGCCATATTTGCATATCCATACAGCAATGGTGTGGCTCTGGTGCTGGATGATCTTGGACGCAGCATTTTCTGGTGGGAAAAAAATACAGAAATACAGCTTTTCCTGTAGCAGCCTCTTCTGGGTGGATGCATGTTCCAAAGTCAGGAAGTTCATCCCTGGAGCACTCATCATTCCTTGGTTTTAAAGCCTGAGAAGTCATCTCCAGCAAGTGGGATACCTGCAACTGCAAAATCTTTCAGACCATGTTTTGGTATAAATATCTTTAAGTGGAATAAAAGGTGGTAGAACAGGCAGTAATTTTGTTTTAGATCTGCAATTCAGAGAATTTTTTCTTTCCTGAAAAATGATGAACATATTGAAAAATGAAGAATAAGAGGAAGAAATAAGTGATTATTTTAACTTGGAGTTTAACACACAATTTATATCCTCATTTGAGGCTGTACCATCTCCTGTATAATTCCTATGAGCAGCTCTTTTATTGAGAAGTATTGCTGCTATCAGTGCCACTTTTATGTTAGAATCTTTTTCTACAATGCAAAGCTGGGAAGAAAAATGTATTCTTTCCTTCAGTCACTCATCCCTGTAAACCCCAAAGACAAACAGCTGAAATTCCTGGGGGCGAGGCAGAATCATTTATCACTCCAAATTCTGGAACACAGAGCCTGGGAGATCAAGCTGGTATCTGAGTGACAACTGACATTCCACTCCAGGAAAAAAGGAGGGGAAGGGTGGAATTCACTCCAGACTTTCACAGTGGGAAAAATACAAAATGAGAAAAAAAACAAAAACAAAACAAAACAAAAAAAACCAACAGGGTGAAAAACATCATGTTACAGAAGTAGAGGAAAGATGAGATTTATCGGAGATTTTTGCTTCTTATGCTTCTTTTAAAATCCTAGGTGAGCTGAAATCCTGAGAAGTGAGTTAGGGCCTGTTAAGTTTTATTTAATAACCCTCAGTACAATACCCAGCTCTGATCCAGCAGCTCATATGGAGGCACCTCAAGGCAATGATATTTGTTCACCCCTCTGTTATAGATAAGAGAATTAAGGGGAGGAAAGGTGAAGCTGGGTGGCAGCAAAGTCAGAAAAGGAGCCCTGCGGGTTTTTCAGTGTAGCTTCCATGATCTTATGTAATTAGGAGAGGTCACTTTATTGTGTAAGTAATAATTTAGTTCACTCTGGAGTAATTGTTTGGAGTGCAGAGTGGTGCAAGCTGATCCCTGCATGGACGCTTTCCCAGTCCTTCAGTGCCTGTGCTGGCTGTGCGAGGAATAAATGGGCACTGAGCAAATCTGCCAAGTGTTGTGAGCTGTGACTGCTGGGAATGAAATGATTTATCTCTAATTCATCTTTGAAATGCACACGTGCATCTCCAGGCAAGCAACAGCTCCTTTTCAGATGGGTTTTGACCCGATGTTTTTTTGGATAGTTTCAGTTCCTGAGCTGACATGGACACTCCTGGCTTTTTTCCTCTCCACTCATCAGAGTTCTCTCAGTTCTGCCTGGCTGCAGAGCCATGAGATCTCCCAAACTCATCTGTATTAACCCAAAACAGTGCTGAAATCTGTTCTGTCTCCTCTTGGAGTTAATTACCAGCTCTCCCAGCTGATTATTTAATTTTCAAGCTGATCTTTTCAATCCCTGAGATGCAAGTGTTGCATTTGGGGAGGACTTTTAGGACCTGCTTCGGTTTCCCGAAGCAGGCTGTGCCTTTTTAAGCTCTGTGCCCTTCCTGCACCAGCGGCCTTTGCTTCGATCTGGTTAAACTCCTGAGAGGGGAGCCCCGGGGCTTTCCTCACTGTGGGAAGGAAATGTGGATTATTTCTTGAGGTCAAAAATAAAAACCAACCCCAACAAACCCCAAAGAGTGGTCTTTGAAACGTGTTCAGTGGGGAGAGCGTGCAAGGTTACGCAGCCCTGGGGCGAGGGCGGCTCCACATCGGCACGAGTTTGACATTGTGGGGTTTCCAAACTGCCCTGCACAGAGCAGTGGGCAGCTCTTCCCAAAAACTCCCAAATTCCCCAAATCTGGGATGCTGGCAGCTGCAGGAGCTCACGCAGCCAAATTAAGGCCTGGCCAGGGAGTCTGGGTGGGGCTGTGCTGGAGGAGAGAAGGATTTGATTTTTAGCTGGGAAAGGGTTGGGAGGGCATTTTGGAGTTGGGCTCTGAAGGTTTGGGCTGGGTTCTGCTCATTTCTGGTGGGATTGTGTTCATTTCTGGCAGAATTGTGTTCATTTCTGGCAGGATTGTGTTCATTTCTGGTGGGATTGTGTTAATTTCTGTGGGGTTGTGTTCATTTCTGGTGGGATTGTGTTCATTTCTGTGGGATTGTGTTCATTTCTGGTGGGATTGTGTTCATTTCTGATGGGATTGTGTTCATTTCTGATGGGATTGTGTTCATTTCTGTGGGATTGTGTTCATTTCTGGTGGGATTGTGTTCATTTCTGGCAGAATTGTGTTCATTTCTGATGTGGTCCTGCTCAGTGCTCATATCTTGTTTGATTTTCCTCTATGGGATCAATGCAATGCCAGAATGCTGCAAAGCAACTCTGTATTTTCACAGGATCATAGAATCCCAGGATGGCTTGGATGGGATGGAAGTGACAGATTTGGTCTGATTTTTCCCACTGTAATTACACTTTATATAAAACCATCGATCTACCAGGGAAACACTCCATTATCAATAATTTTATGCCTTTAAACTTTCATCTTCCAGTGTCCCAGTGTTAGATGAGGTGTCCTCAAAACCTATTCCTAGAAATTCAATGTATTTTAGTGACTCAAAGGATGGGATTTTGTCCTTGAACTGTATTTCAGCAAAGTCTGTGACTTTGAAACATCTCAGGCCAATATCTGAATTATGGTACAAGTTATCTGCCCTTACCCTGCTGTCGAGATTTTTGAGCATGTGACAAAATCCCTTCTTGGAGTTCTCTGGACCAATCCATACCTTTCCAGGAAAGGTGTGGTGCTCTAAATTCCACACTGTTAAATCCATTCTGAACCCCTTGGCCGACAGGGATCACCAGGAAGCCTTTGGAGAGCAAATGTGGATGCGCAGGCAGCCATGGAGCCAGTACCTGTTGATAAATTAAATGTCAGATCTTTAATCATAATCTTTAATCCCATGTCCAGCTTCAGGTTAATTATTCAGAGCTCTTGGAATCAATTTTGGAATGATGCACACACTCAGGAAAACACTTCAGTCAAATCCAGGGCTATGCATGTGTGCTTAAGCAGCTTATTAAGTGCTTGTTGTGCAGAAATATTCTGCATTCTTAAAGTCAGGCCCTTAATTGAAGGAGGAAGTTAGGAGAGAAACAAGAGGAAAATTTAGAGCATTCCTACAGAGGGAATCTCTTTTCCTTAACCAGTGGTAGTGGGACTAAAGAAAACTTGGCCAAAACCTCCAATGAAAAATGTTACATTTACTTATTTTAGGTACTGTTGAAAGCATTCCTTGGTGATGAGGGTGGGTGGTTTGATTTTTGGGTTTATCTGTGTGGGTTTGCAGTTTTTCTCTTGGTGGTTTTGTTGTTGTTTTTTTTGTTTTGTTTTTTTTTGGGGGGGAGGCTTTTTTTTTTGGTTTTGTTTTTTGGGGGAGGTTTTTCCCACCTTTAAATAAATGGTTGGGTTTTTGGGGATGAATGGGTTTTTTGGCATTTGTAACAGTCACCTGCCAGTGCACAGAGCAGTTTTCCCACAGCCAGTGGTAAATGGGAACTGCTCTCCAGAAATGGGATTTAAAACTCCTGACACTGAGGGATTCCCCCCAAGAATGACCTGGAAAGTGAACAACTAAAACCCCCCTCCAGGTGGATGATGGAGAGGCTGAAATTCACTTTCCATAGCCACGAAAGCCCAAAACTATTTGGAAAAATAAGTACATTTAAGCCTGATTATGTGAAGTGGTGCATCCCACAGGCACGTGGATGCATGTGGGTTTGTTTCATGTATTTTTATTCCCCTGAATATCCAGAGCACTTCATGAAGTGTTGGGATTCCATCACAGGACTGTGAATGTAGTTGTACATTTAAACAAATTAAGTCTTTAATTCTCTAGCAGAGCGATGATTTCTTTTTTTATTTTTAAGCTATTTGAATTTGATGATATTTTCTACAGATGTTTCTCCTTTTATTTGCTGTTATCTTTGTGGCAAAATCCCGAGGGAATTCATTAAACTGAGTTAGGAGAGGAATGTCATCCTTTGCAGGATATGTTTTGTTGTATTGTCCCAAACCCAGGGTTATTTTTGACAGAGGAATAATGGAGATAGCCATGATTTAAAGAAGGGGAGGAATTCCTGACAGGAATGAGGATCTGTCCTTGTTGGGAGCCAGCCTGGGGTGCTTGATCATGAGTATTGATTCAGCCCATCAAAATTTGTTGCAGGAAATGTAATTTATGCTGAGACCTTCAGACAGCTCTCAGCTGAAATGGAAAAACACGGCCCAGATCCTTACAGATGGGTCTGCTTATCACTGGCTCCAAGGAAATGCAGGATGGATGGAGGAATTCAAGCAGCCGTGCAGCCTGGAAGGACTTTCCAGTGGAAAAAACATACGGAAATATTTGTTCTGTAGGCACTGCTACGCATAAAATGTTGTCATAAAACTCCTTTGGTAGAAGAATTGCATCTCCCAGAAAGTAAAAAACTCTCCATTCCTCCCTTTTCTAATTCTACTATATTATTTTTAAGATAGATGTGGGGCATTGTTAATTCTGTTTAGGTTTGGGCCAGTGGCAGGTCTGGGAATGGCGCAGATGCTCGGGGAAGGTGCACAGGACTGGGTTTTGAAGGGTTGTTTCTGCTCTAAGGGTTAAAGATCTATTTAAAGGAACAGAGAGATGAGAAATGGTTGAGAATGAGATAAACAAAACCGTAAAGGCAAGGAAAGGAGCAGGGACTCCTATTCCCAATTCGTTTCAGGAAAATTACCCAGTAGGGAACATTTGGCAGGGTGACCTAAAGTACCTGTGTAGAATCCCAGAATGGTTTGGGATGGAGGGAGCCTTCGACACCGCCCATCCCACCCCAGCCATGGCAGGGACACCTCCCCTGTCCCAGGGGCTCCCAGCCCCACCCAGCCTGGCCCTGGGCACTGCCAGGGATCCAGGGGCAGCCACAGCTGCTCTGGGCACCTGTGCCAGGACTTCCCACCCTGCCAGGAAACGATTCCTGCCCAAAATCCCACCCAAACCTCTTTGTCTGTTCAAAGCCATTCCCCCTGCCCTATCCATACCAGGATATTGTGTCCAGTTTTGCTCCTCTGCTGTTCAAGAGAGAGGAAAAACTGCAGGAGAGCCAGAGGAGGGATGTCAGGATGATTAGAGAGTTTGGGAACTCGATAGATGAATAAAGATTTAAGGAGCTGGCTCAAGAAGTTTATCCTTGTAGTACCAACAACGTTATTGAGAGGGACATGGAATTTGTTCCTTGGTAAGGATTTGAATCAGAGACACCAGGTACAGGCTGCTCCAGTGAAAAATCCGAGTGGTTAGAAAAAGGAGGAAAGGAAAATAAAAGAGAAGGAGAGAAATATTAACCACTGGAGTAAATCTCCCAGGGAAGAGGAGAGCTGCTCCTTGCTGGACAGGGACCTGGATGAACTAGGAGCCACAGTGGCGGACAAAGGGATCTCCACAGCTCCTGCAGCCCGCAGGTCTCTGCTTTGGGGCCATCCCACAACAATGTTTTGCAGCCCAGGAGGTTTTTCCTCTCCTCCCACCCCTCCCCACAGTCAGATGTTGTTACGAGCCTCAGGGTAAATAAAAGTGGTTCAGAGTCACTCGCGATGTGGATTTCCCTACATTAAAATGTTTAAGGAGTTTAAACGTGCAGTTTTCTCAAAACAGACACCCTCAGGCTTCTGCTTGAGGAGCTGGAGACAGGAATTCTGTTTCAAAGCTGCTTCAGATGCCTGGTGGTTGTATCAGAAAATGCTCCTGCTTACGCAGGGCTGGTGCCCGCAGTGGATTCGAGCAGCCGAGAGCCTCCAGCCTTTGTCTGTTGAATTTGAAACCTCACAAGTTTTACTTTTGGGGGAATTTATGTTCAAGGCTGCCGTGTCTGGAAACTCGAGAACTGGCTTAATTCAAGATGTGTTCCTCCCTCTGCTTTTGGTAGGGATATAGATGCAGTTTTCAGTTTTGTTGGAGTTGAAGTCCCCTTGGACTGGGTTTTTCCCCCTCCAAAAATGACAAGAGTAATCAGCGCTGTGCATTTGAATTGCTCTGGAGTTAAATTTAAAGTGGAGCAGCATGGTAGCTATCTCATTATCTCAGAATTTATTCCAGAATTAGGAACCAGCATTTTCAAATTTCATTTCCTTGTGTAGCTTCTTGAGCCAGCTCTTGTCTGTGACAGGCTGAGCTACAGCAGGGACGGATTTAATTTATTAATTGGAGGCAGCAGGCGTTGAAAGGTTTTGCATTTGGGCATGAACACATTTATATTTACATACCTTAACTAGAACAAATGGATGTCAGTGCTCAGCCCTGGATTTTCAAAGGAGCTCAGGAAGTTACTTTTCCCTTTGAAAACCCTAAACTTCAGAGGAACTATATATATATATATTTATATAAATTATTTTTGCAGTGACTCTGTAGTTTCATAGACATCAAGAAGAAATACTGATTTACTCAAGTTCAGTGGCTCTGTCCTTCCTTAGCCCAGCTCCTTGGAGTTACCGTGGAGATTTTGTTCTGTTGTTGTGTCCTAAGTTTGTCAATTCTTCTTCAGCAATATTTCCAAAATTCTGTCCTTTCTAAACAAATGCCCAGCATCTTATCTGCTGTCGAGGCTGTTGGGGCTTCATCTCCCATCCTTTATCTCTTATCCCTTCCAGTCCTCTTGGAAGCTGCTGGATTGTTGCTGCTGTCACTGGCACTGACAACCCCATCAATTCTCTATCTCTTCACTGATCCCCTTTCTTCCTCCTGCATCAAGATCAACTTTTGTTTTTATTTCTGAAGACTTTCTCTTTGTTTTCACACTGGTGTCCTCTCCCATCGCGCTGTCCTCTCGCTGCTGGCTCTGTTGACCTGGATGGTTCCAGACCCTCAGCTCAGGCTCCAGAGTCCATCCCTTGCTTCAGGCACAGCTTGCTGTCCTCGGCCCTTTCCTGCTCTGCAGGGGGCAGAGCTTGCTTCAAAATTAAAAAAATGCAGGGATTAATTAGCCTGATTTAGCCTTCACCAGTGAAGCCAGGCAGCTGTGGGAACCCAGGACACAGGGAATATTTCTCTGCCTGTCCTGAGCACTCCTGACCCTCAGGAAAAGCTCCTTTCAACCTCTGTCCATGGAGAAAGCTTCCAGAGCTTTCTGAGGGGCTGGAGACAACCCCAGTGTGAATTAGAGAGCAGTGGAGTTGGTGGTTATTGCTCAGTGAAAATGAATTCTTCAGGTTTTATAGACTCTGGGTGTGAGTGAGGGGTCAGGATGGAGGATTGTGGGCCTTGCCTCAGTTTCCCTTCTTCTCCTTCCCTCACTCCATTTTCTGTAGTGCTGAGAGCACAATCAGTGAATAGATTGATAACCAGTTATTGGTAGCACAGCAATAACAACACACATTTAGAACACGCAGAGTTAAATAATTGGATTGTTTGGTTTGTATCTAAGGGCACATTTTGTCTCCTTGAGGCCAGAATCCCCTCGTGTTTGTGAGAGAGCAGAGCCTGCACCATCCACGGCTCAGAACTCGTGATAAGACACAATAAACAATCCCTGAAAACCGAAAAGAAGTTCCTGTGCTTCATTCATAAAAGCAAAGAAGAGCTCAGGGGGTTGGCCAGGCCAGGCCACCCCACATGTTGGGAATAACCCGACAGGCAGCCACTCACCTTTCCAGCCAGGGCGTGTGAGCTGGGGGACTGCAGACTCCCATCAACACATCCAGCACATGCCATCCTCTGCAAGAGCGTGGGAAACGCCAAGGAGAGCTGGGTGGTGGTGTAGGGAATGCTCCTTTCCCAGTGAGGGGCTGGGGGAATGATGATTCCTTTTGTCCAGCCAATCTATTCTGTGAGCCTTGGTTATGCAAGCTTAAGTTTGATTTTATCACTGTTTTACTGTTGCAGCACTTCTGTGCACAGGCCTGAACCCTTTATTCCTGATGAATTTGCTGCTGTGACCTTGGTTAAAAGTTTCTTCACTTCTCATCTCATCCCAAAAAAGCTGTTTATTCCAATAGAGACACTGGTTTCATCTCTGCTGCCTGAGAACAACCCCAGATTGATCAGGGATCTGACTGATGCACAGTTTGAATCCTTAAGCCTGGCAAAGTATTGAACACTTTTGGTTCCTGACTCTTTTGCTGTCCTTGTGCCTCACTCCCTGTGGGCTCAACACAAACCTCTCCTTGGGGGAGAATTCTCCAGTTTTCTCTGCTCACACTCAAGACACCGTTTTGCTCTCTCCAGCACAGCCTGGGGAATAGGGGACAAGTTCTGGCTTTAAACATTCCCAATTTCTTAACCCCTTTCCAAGGCCAAACAGCTGTTTGCATCAGCTGAGGATAACACCTAAATGAGGTTTCAGGTTTGTCCAAAAAAACCCCACACAACTCCTCAAAACCAGCCTGGCCTAAAGCGAAATGGAGTCATTGCAAGATAATTAACATCCCTTGGATATCTGAGTGTGCAAAGGTGCATTTGATCCCATTCCTGTAAAGACCTGATTACATTATGGTAATGAGAATTTTCAGAGCTGCATTGTTGTTACAGGAAAGCTGCTTTTGAATTCAGCACAGCAATAATTCCCTCCCTTTGATCAGAAGAAATGTCAATTACATTCATATTTGAGCTGGAGATCATATAAACAAGCCCAGTCCTTTCAGCAGTGCATGGTTAACACAAAAAAAGTAATTAAAGCACATCAATAGCATTTCTCAGAAAGCATGTGTAGGGGCTAACAACAAAGTACAGAATCTTACCCTGCTTCTCATTATTCTCTAGGTTAATAAAAGATATTTTTACATCAGTTCGGTGGTTGCCCACATATTCAAAACACTTTCCTCCCTGGCAACTTCAGATTTTCTTCCTTTTCCACCTCATCCAAGAGGAGAAAGGCAGCTCTGGGGAACTGAACTGCTGCTAAACCAAGTACCCAGGAGCCTTCTGAGGGGCTCCATGTGACAACATCACCTGTGAATTGTCTTCTTATTGAATTGGAAGCTGGGCAGAGTTTTATAATTCAATTATAACATTGAGCAAAACAGCAAATATATTTCATATTGTGGTTTCCTAAGAGAAGAGCCTTGGAGGACATGGTAAAGTTCTTGGCTTGTGTGCAGCAGGTGGGAAACTGAAATATGCTGCTGGGGAATGGAATTGTTCTGTTTCTTAAGGGGTTGTTTTGTTTGTTTTCAGCTAAAAATAAATGGGCTAAATCAGGGTCAGGAGTTTCTATCTGCCCAGGCTGGTGCAAAAACACCTCTCAAGAACTCACTGCAACCGTGTAGTGAAGGATGAAGAAATTGTAAAGGTCCTTGTAGTGCTCATGTGGGCTGAGAGCTGTGGGTGTTGTGTGCCCCTTTTTAGGGAAGAGGGAGGACCTGCTTTTTCCTCTGTTCCTCAGTTCTACCACACAGAATGGGCTCAGGAATGATGGGTTTGGATATTTTGTGATCTGGATGCACAAAAGTCCCTGGATTCATTTCTGGCACTCTCAGGCATGGGATGTGGTTCTTGGAGTTGTCCTGAGCAGGACCAGGAGTTGGAGTTTGAGCCTTGTGGGTCCTGACTCAGAACATTCCATGATTCCCTGGATCAGTGTCTGTGTCATGGCGATGAAAGTGGCTCAGTGAGCTGGAGAAGTTACTGCAGGAACAAAAGGGAGGAAATGATGCTGAGCTGGGAGCTGCCCAATGCGTGTAAGTTGTACTACGTGTGTAAGTTGTACTACGTGTGTGTGCAGCAACTACTCTGTGCAAATTCCTATGGGGAATATTGCTAAAAAGAAGCAATTTCAAGGATAATAGTCAACCACTTCTGGGATAATCCAGAACATGGACATACACTTAAGTCTTGACCCTGAGCAAAGGCAAGAAAATATGGAAAGTGTTCCCTCCTCCCCCTGCGAAGCATCAGCTGCGTCCCGCGCCAGGGATGCACTCTGCTACACAACCGCTCAGGGCACAGCAATACACAGGGGTTTTTATAAATGCTTGATCTGCAAGTCCATGGACAGAACTGGTTAACAGGGTTTAGTGGGAAGGATCCACGAGTTAAAACCAGGAGTGTGTCATTCCAAGGCAATTGTTTCAGTGCACAGGCTTTGCACGGTGAATCTATCTCAGCGAGCAGACGCTGCTTTGTGTCACTGGCCAAAATTTTCATGGTCTGCTCCCGCAGGCAGACTTGCAGAATAACAAACAAGATTTCTGTCTGTGTGACTGCAGCAAATACTTGTTGACGGGTGACTGCTGTATTTCTTTCAGAGGTCCTGCCAGCTTTAATTAACTCAGGTTTATTCCGAACCGCGCCGAGATTAGGAAGTCGTTTGCGATCTATTTGCACTGTAATACACAACCCAGAACATGGCTCTCCCCGTGTCTCCCTGACTGCAAAAAACCCTGTCTGCCTTTCCACCAGTGAATTTGAACCCTGGCCATCTTCTCTGCTCCATTTAGCTCCTGCTTTTTTAGCACAGGTTTGGGGATGCTGGCTGGCTTGGAGCAGCTGGGGAGAGGGAATCGGATTGCCTGCCAGGCTGCCTGCACTTGTCAGACCCAGCCATCAAGATCTCAGTATTTCTTTTTCAGATGTGCTTGTATCACATTTTAAGAGTTTTTCTACATCACCTGCTCTTCTTGCCTTCTGTCTGTGAGCGCTTGGGGTCTCTGATTCAAGGGCTGGAATCTCCTCGAGGTGCCTCCAACTGCTGCTGTGCAGCGCTCGGAGCAGGGGTTGGATCCTGGGTGTGTTTTGGGTGTGTGAACTCGGCTGTAATTACACAAGAGTTGTAAAAACACACATTTGCAGATCTTCCATAAGGTTCCAGCCCAAATTCTTCCCGTGTTTCACCATTCACTGCTTTACCCTGCCAGGGCAGGCAGCCAGGCTCTGCCAGGGATGCTGCTGCTGCACCTCCTCCTGCTGCTGCTATCTCTGCTCACTCTGCTCTCAGCAATCTCCTTAAAATTTAAGTTCTGGGTTAATGAAACAGAGCAAAGCCTGTTCTCCCTGGCAGCACAACTGGCCAAAATGACAGCTCCCACTCTGGCTGGGACAGAGATTGATGCTTGTGTGCTGCAGAGGAAAAAAGCTCCAGTAGTGCTGGGAGAGAAGGGAAAACACAGGGATAATGGAAATGGAGGATAAGTAAGTGCTCCTGCTAAGTTTATTAGATGATTGTGTTGGATTGGTTGGGACATGATTTGTTTTCTTTTTCAGGGGAATGGAAAAGCAAAGTTTTTCCCACCACTGCATTGTGTAGTTGATAGTGTAGGGAAATTGGTTTCTAATGCTGATGTATTTTAACTCACCTCCTCAGCTTTCACTACCAAAACCCATAATTATCCATATGGAAATGTTTTCATGACAACAGGCCAGGCTGTGATTTACCCAGGAGGTGGTGTCACCACCTCTCCAGGGGCACTGAGAGCTGTGCTTGCTCGTTCTCCATGGAAATGAGCAGTTCTGCCTTGTGCCCTTGCAGTAAACCCTTCATCCTCTGCTGCCCTCCTGCCCACACCACCATCCTCCCACCCCTGCAGGAGAAATCTGCCCCATCCAATGGGAGAAGCGCTGGGAAGAGCTGAGCTGTGGCCAAAATAGCGCTGGGAAGGTGATTTTCAGTTTAGTGCAAAGCTCTCCTTCATTTCTGCCGCTGCTCCAAGCTGGCCTGGGTCAAGTGCTCCACTTAACAGTGGAGAGCCTCAGTGCTGGGAGCAGCCCCAGGAATGGTCCTGCTGTGGGGATAAAAGCCCTCAGCACACAGTTACTCAGCGTGGGTGGAAATGGAGAGCTCCAGGCTTTTAAAAACAAACATTTCTGGCCCAGCAAGCCAGAGGCAGCCCAGCCAAGGAGCCACCTGCTCCTGCTCTTGTTTGAAGTGGAGCTTGGGTCTCCTCTCGTGCCACAAATGCTTTGAGTTACTGCCAGCTATCAAATACTAATATTATTTTATATAATGGAGCCCTTTGTGCTCCTCTGAAGGACCAGCAGGGCTATAATCATTGCCTGAAGGGCTTTAAAACTTCAAGTATTTTTGCTCGATAGTTCTGGGAGGTTTTTCTTTGAATGAAGTCCTGTCCCAGGGGAGCTGCTCTCCTCTCCACAAGCAGGAACACAGAGACTCCTTGTGACACTGACAGCAGCTGTGCCTGCATGAGGTCCCACTAAGAGATTCCACAGAACAAAGCTCATCCTCCCCAGCACAAAATGCAACGGGAAAAAGGAGAATTTGTCAAGGGCCTCCTTCTGCTCTAGCCCAGCATCCATGTTAAAGCGATGCAAAGTCGGAGGTTCCCGTAGATTCACTCTCTGAGGTAAAAGCAATTTGTTCCTTGGGTTTCTTTCCCTTTCCTGTAGGCAGCCTCCCTCCCTCTGCTGGGATCCTTCTGGTTCATCACCCAGACGTGCCCTGAGGGCAGCTGCTGTCACCTCCAGAGCTTTCCTGGCCACTCCTGCCAGGCCCCATCCATCAAGTGAACAGGTTGAAGGAAATCAGGAGCTGCGAGCCTGAAATAAATCACAGCTCTGAGCAGCACCAGCTTCTCACTCCTGCTTTTCCTGCCTCATCCCTGGCTGAAAGCTTCCCAGCTCTTGGCGTGGCTCTGGGAGGAGCGTGGCTTTAGTGCTGAGACTCTCTGTGCCCAACAGGCTGGCAGTGGTGGGGCTGTGGGAGCTGCTGAGACCATGGAGACAAAGCCTTGTGTCATCCCTGTGCCAGCTGGGAATTCAGGGTTGGAAGGTGCCCATCCACAGGCACTTGGAAAAAGTGGCAGTATTGATTTTATTGTTATTATTTTATTTAGTTTTGTTAACTGCCTCCAGGTCAGAGAGCAGATTCTGTGTCGTTGTATGTGCTCCACACCCAGAGAGCTACATGGATGTTGTCCCTTCCCCTGATTAAGGAACACCAAGGCTTCTGTGGTGGGATTTCTGGGATAAAATTTGGAGGTCCCATTTTACAGTTTGTTCATGACTGGGATGCCTAATGAAGTGAACACTGATTAATGTAGTTATGAAAAGTAGTGAACAAAAATATGGAAAATAATTAAAATTTGTCGGTAACGCTTTTGCAGTTGGATGTCAGAGATTCAACGGTACAAGACCTACAGAATATAAAGTAAGGGTGGAAGAGGAACCCTTCCCTTCCTCTAAAAAAAAGGGAAAAAATGTAGGAAAAACCAGAGTTGGAATTTTGAAAACAAGCTGTGTTTGATGAATCACAGCCACCCTCTTGGATGGCTTTACTTAAAGGTACCAGTGCATTGCAACTTTAATTCCTCTGGTTTGAAATCTTTCTTGGAGCTGTTTTGCTTCAAGGCACACTCAGTGAGTCTGGACAGGATGGAATGAAATGATGAATGGTTCTGTAAACACCCCCGAGCATGGTGCACAAACATGGAAACACTCACGGATTGCCTCGATGGAGGAGAACCAGGAACTCCTTGGAGCTTAGGAAGTGCAAGGTGTGGATGTGTCAGCAAAGCTCCCATCAACAGAAAAGCCCATTTTAGTAATTTTTTTTTATTTTCAAAACAGTTTTGGATTTCTAACTTTGAGTTCTAGACATCTAACTTAAAACCACACCTGCTTGGATCCTCTTTTCATGTTTTTATTTGCTTTATAAGATTCATTTCAGTCATTTTCACCCCCACTAAAAGGTAAACTCATGGTTAGCACGACACCTTTAATTTTCTCCTTTTTATAGCACACCTTGGGACGCCTCTTTGCTCCTCACCTTAATTTCAATCATGCACTGAGAGCAGCCTTTATATTATTCAGGCAATCTTGGTGGAATAAAAAATGGAAATTGTGATTTGTCCTTGATGGCTCCATTTCCCGGGGAGATGTAAACACGCCAGGCTTCACTTCCCAGGTTCTAAAGCGAGACTTCCAGGTGTGTCAGGATTACACATGGAGCATTAGGAGGTTTAAAATGTTTTTCCTGTCAGGATGGGAGTCACAGCAATTTTAGGCATTTGATGCAACGCCCCATCCCATGCTCGCTCTAATAGAGGTCGTTATGATGCCTGTTTTGGAAGTGGTGTTATTGATGGGCTGCTGCTCTGCAGAACCCAGATTGCCTTTCCCGGCTGCTTTCTGCTCACAAGTTGTTTTCTCGGTGGGAAATAAATTGTTTTCGCTGTGGGAAATGTTGGTTGTTTACTAATAAGTTGTTTTCTCACTGGGAATAGATTTTGAATGCTAAGATGGAAGATGGGGTTTTGCTTTGTGCTGGTGACGGAAATACAACCAGCCTCAAGTCCTTGAGCTATGGGGACTTTTTAAGCAGAAGATTTATGACTGCCTGTGGCAGTCCTGCAGCTTGTAGGGTTTTGAGAGGACACAGGGGATTGTATCTTGGTGGTCACTCAGAACTGAAGGAGTTGTGGTCAAGCAGGCTGGTGCTGGAAGAGCAGCATGGATTTCACTGGGACTTGTGCTCATCTGCAGCACTTCCAGGGGAAGAACTGTGTCTGAACTGTGTCTTTTTTTCTCCCACTTCTATCACAGAATCACAAAAGTTGAAAAATATCTCCAAAGCTGAGTCCAACCTGTGACTGATCCTCACCTTGTCCACCAGGCCAGTGTTTGTGGGTGAAACAGTCCTGAAATGCCCCCACAGTGCAGCTGGATGTGGTGTGGGATTGCTTCCTTTGCAGCAAACCTCCCTGGAGTCATTAAAACCCCAACAAAATCTCCCCTGTGTGGTGGTGGGAACATGGGATCGACAGTGTCTTCTGGAGGTGTTTGGACAGAACAAACTCTGGCTGAAAAATACATTCAGTGGAACAAGGGTTTCACAGCTGGAAACAATGGGATTGAGTGGGAAAATATTCAGAACTTGTTTCCTGTCTTTTTCTTCAAGTGTTGTGTCTGTAGGTCAGAGTAACTTTGTGAGGATATGTTTTTATGTGAGATTTCTGGCATCATCCTAAAATTCATAAATCCTTGTGGAATAATTTGGGTTGGAATGGGACCTCAACATTCATCTCATTCCAACACCCTGCCATGGCTAGGGACACCTTCCACTAACCAGGTCATGGTATTCAGGAGGAATTTCTCCCTGGAAAGGGCTGTTAAACACTGGAAGGGGCTGCCCAGGGAGGTTTGGAGTCCCCATCCCTGGAGGTGTCTGAGGAAGGGCTGGGGGTGACACTCTGGGGACAAGGTGGGGTTTGGGCACAGGCTGGACTTGATGGTCCTGGAGGTCTTTTCCAACTGAAATATTTCTGGAATTCTGTAAAGTAAAAAAGTAAAAAATCCCATCCAGTGATGGGATCTTTCTTGGGCCAGGGATGCATTGGATATTGGGGAATATTTCTTCACCACATGGGTTGCCAAGCTTTGGAACCGACTGCCAGGGCAGCAGCGGAGTCACCATCCCTGGAAGCGTTCAAAAAATGTGTGGATGTGGAGATTTTGGGCATGATTTAGAAGTACTGGTTTAATGGCTGGATTTAATCTTGGAGGCCTTTTCCAACCTTAATGATTCCATGATTCTGGGAAATATTGAGGAAAGCTTGATGCACGTTTTCTGTAACGCTTCTGTTCAGGTGAAATGCAAGATCTGTGTGTTTTCAGGAGGTTTTGAACTTGTTGATAATTTTCTGATGATCAAAGGGGGTACAACTAGCGGAGAGGACTTTTCTGAGGGAGAAACAAGCTGGTTTTCCAGCAGCCAGAACTGGGATGTGCAGACACACTGTACACTTGGACATGTATAGCTCAAGGATGTTTAAAATGGGGAGAAAAAAAAAACCAGATTATTTTACCTTGGGGGAACTTGTTTGACTGGATAGAAAACATATTCTCTCATAAATGGGCTACATGATCCCCATTTCCTTTCCTGGAAAGATCCCAGGAAACTAAAAGGTGTCAAAAATTTGAGATTTTACATCTATTGGAGAATTTGCATAGAGTAACTGCAGTTCCTGCTGTAATTCATTGGGTGCCTTCTGTGAACACAGATGTGAGCCCTTGGTGCTTTCCATAAATTAAAACAATGACTGCAAAAGGATAAATTAAAAAAAATAAAATTAAAAAAAAGCAGAGAAAACCAAGGAAAAATATGCACGGGAGATGAAGAATTTTCCGGATGTGCAGAAGAGAAATCACAGCAATGAAGGGAGGGTGGGATCTTCCTTCCAGGCCGGGAGAAAGTTCTTGGAGTCAGCTCAGGGCCTTGCTGGGACACAAGAAACTTCTCCTTGATTCCTGAATCATGGAACCATTCACGTTGGAAAAGCCCTCCAAGGTCTTGGAGTTCAACTGCCAGCACTGCCCCATGCCCCAAGTGCCACATCCACACGGCCCTGAAATCCCACCAGGGATGCTGGGCAAGGCAGAATTTTGGAGAGCAAGGATATTTAAAAGCTTGGAGTAGCAATTCAGATTTGGGTATTTCAAAGGGAGTAAAGTCCAAGATCTCTATGTGGCAAAATGGAATCTGAATCTGTTTTCCAAACTCAGACTTACAAAATTCTTCTCTCAACCACAGGATGCAAAGGAGATGTTTTAGGTCACTTTTCTTTAGTGTTTCTTTTTTGTTGTTTGTTTGTTTGTTTTTAAATTATTATTTTTTCTTATTGTTTTTAAATTTTATTTTTAACATTTTATTTAGGTTTTAAAATTTTATTTTACTTTGTCTCCGTCCTTTCAGTTCTTTGTCTTTTTGCAAAGTCCCGTGTTTCCCTTCAGCTGTCTGTTCTCTAGAGCCAAAGTCATGGAATTACAGAACTCTCTAGGCTGGAAAAGCCCTCTGAGCCCAGCCCTTAACCCAGCACTGCCAACCTATGTCCCCCATTGCCACCCCTTGTTTCCCACCCAGTTTCTGGTGGCTTTTCCCAGGTTTTTCTCCATCCACTCCACATTTTAACATGAGTCTGAGATGCCCAAAATGCAGCTCAGTGCTCCAAACTGAGACTCCTCAAGGACACTGGGAGGGGAACATCCTTATCTCTCCTTCCCCCTTACTTTTGATATCAGCTCAGATCTGTCTGATAAAAAGCTGTCACCACCTCAAGTCACCCAACTGGGGCTGGAGGGAGGAGCTCAAGCTGGCATTTGGATGCCAGTAAATATTTAGAAAGGTTTTTAAAAAGGCCAAAATGGGAATTTTGTGGCGTTGGGGCAGAGGAACAGATGGATTTCTGCTGTGGTTTCATTTAGGTCAAGGGAAATCTAATTAACAGAAATTATAGCATTTGAGCCTGGTATTAGTGCTGTATCCACAGAAACTATAATTTTTACATTAAAAAATGTAATTATCTATTCCTATTCCTGTGGAGCAGTAGGGGAGACATAAGAGCTGTCAGAGGGCATTTGGTGTATTTTACCATGGAATTTTATTGCTAAATCTAATTATAATAACGAATTTTTTCAGTGATGATGAGACTGAGGGGATTGCTCCTGACAAGAGGAGCAGTGATTCCTATTTAGCAGTCTTCCAAGGAATTTCTCAGGGCTGCTTAGGCTTTGTTTTGTGGGCATAGCTGGGGAAAATAATCCAAGTGGATTTTTCAAATGGGTTATTTGGACTGGATTTTGAATTGTGGGCAATCAGAGATTGAGAATTCAAGTGTTAAATTCGCCTTTGAGATGAATTAAAGAAAACTGAAATAAAGCTTTGTTAATTCTGAATGTCTGAGAGGCATCATAGTTGTTAAGGCAATTTTAACTAATCCCCTTTAACTTGATATTTCCAGTTAATTTGGATTTATATCTCAGTGTTGCTGTGCTGACAAACCCTGGTATAAAACCCATTCTAAAATGAGCTTTTTGTGGGGATAAAGCAGAATTTTGTTGTGCACCTCAGTGGAATGGTACCACTTTGCTGAAATCCAGAGGGTTTTCCCTCTTGCTGGAATTGTGACAAGGCAAATATTTGTGCCTTGGATGACTAATCTTAACTACTAATTTCTAACTAATTGATTTTTCAGGGGCTGATCTTGAAAATTTTTCTTTTCTCTGGAACAACCCTTACTTTTGTCAGGCAAAATTCAAAATTGTATCATTTTACTGGGGCCTTGAACATTTTTTAATTTAAAAATGTGGCTTTGCCGATTCAGAGATTGCCTCATGTACAAAACTTTCTACACATCCCCAGAGAAACAATTTGCACAACTTCACAAATACCCCTGGAAAAACACTTTACAAAACTTTATAACGAATACACCTTGACAAACAATCTACAAACACTTAAAAATCCCTCCGGTGGAGAGGTGTGGTCTGAAAAGCTGGAAGAAAACTCAGCTTGTGCTCGTGCTGGGTCTGAGCCTGTTTAGAAAGAGCAAAGTCACGTCCTGGGTGGCATTTAATGATTTTGTCATTGTTGTGACATTGCTGTCGCTGTTGTTTATTTATCCAACCTGCCTGAGGCACGTTGGGAGCTTTGGCGTGCAGAGTTCTCCCAGGAGCAGATTTGGAGCCAAGGAGGGCTCGTGGGCTTGCTGGGCTCCGTGACAAAGGATGATCCATGGCGATGAGATTCCCCGTTTATGTCGCAGTGGAGGTGGTCAAGGTGATGGGATTAGCTCGGAAATGCCCGCAACAGCTCACCGGGGATCTAAAGACCTTCGTGCTTAAAGGTTTTTCAGTCCATTAAGAAATCAAAGTAAGTAAAAGTTAACTACTAAAATAATCACTGGCTTCTGAAGGCAATTTGCCATCGAATTAGGTCGGGTATTGGGAGGGAAGGGCTCTCTCACACTGGAACTCCTCCAAGAGCACTTTGGAGAGACGATTTTCCTCCCCCGGTGAGCCGTGCGCGCTCAGATTCCACCAGGCGACGTTTCCACCCTGCAACGTCTCCTGGGTGCCCCAGGAAATCTTGCCAATCATCTTCCCACTTGGATCTTTGGGGAAGTTGGGGGTATTTGGGGAAATTGGGAAGTGCTATTTTTCCCTGTGCTTCGTGTGGAGGGGAGGCGAGGGAGCTTGAGGGTGTGGGATGGCTCCTGTGGGTTTGGCCGGCTCTCCTTTATTCCTTTGAAATTCCAACATCTCTTCAGTGGAAGAGTTTGGGAGCTCTGCTTTCCACCACTGGTCATGAGAAGAGGCATTTTAAGGTCAAATATTTTTTGCAGCTCAAGACAAATTGGTGGCAATTTCAGGATGAAGTTGTTTGACTTCAGCACGGTCTCTTAAGGTGCGGTAAATTTGGCAATTTTCCTAAATTAAGACTAGCAGGACTTCAATATCTTGGAATAAACTTCACTTCTTAAATATTTACAACTGTCCTTAGCACCTGAGTAACTGAGCTGCCACTGCCTGAACAAAATTAAATGTGAGCTCAAACAAGTGTTACTGTTTAATGGCATGAAAGAAGCTTAACTATGGCTCAAGAATTTCTGGGAATTGATATTCTGGTTTTAGAAGATTTAGTTGTTACCATCACTAATTATTGCCACTTTTTTCATATGACATTGGAACTTCCTTCTCACCCAACTATAGTTTTACTTCGATTCTCAGACCTTTTTTTCCCCCCACATAATAAACTTCATTAGTGAGTAGGATTTAGCCTGACTTTTTATGTAGCTTTTCCAAACTGAAGCACATCAGCAACGAGCCTCTGAAAACCCTGGAATGGGAATGTTTACAGACTTCTGACAAATACTGAGCTGTTGATTGCAGAGACATTTTTATGAGTGAGTAGCAAATGTTTCTGGAGAGATCATTTACAGTGAGGCTGCTCTGATTGAGTTATTTGCTGCATTTCTGTGGCGCTTTTCTTTTTTTGTTGTTTGTTTTCTCCAGGGGAAGTCATAATAAAAGATGAGTCTGAAAATAGGCCCCGTGTCTGGTGGTTATGGATGCACTGCTATAAATAGTGGGACTTCTGGGGGCTTTTTGGATGTCACAGTGAAATCAATCTTGGGATAATTATGCTACTCTGGAGAAGCTGGAACATCAGCTAAGTCTTTTATGTGTGAATATATAGGAGTGACTTTATTGATAGTACAATAATTGGACATTATGAAAACTGTTCAGCATCTTCCCTAAGTGTGGGAGTGCCTATAAGTGTCACAGAAACTCAGATTTGATCTGATCCCAACAGCTTTTCCATAGGTGGGGGTCCTTCTTTGCCTCTATCACCAGGAATGTAAGAAAATGCAGTTTTTCATCATAATGCAAGCAGCAATTCAAAAGTCCTAATATTTTTGTTTCCTTCCAAAGGGAAATGAAGCGTGAATGACATATTTTGTCCCATTTTACCAATGCAGTTATCAGAAATGCTTTCTTATTGAGTGGTTTTAGGAGGGTGCTCTTCTAATCTGTGGTCTGAGTCCTGTCAGACTCAGGAGAGAGATTTTTACGCCAAAACAATTGTTAAATAAGAGCTTTTCTGGTAAAAAAATACCCCCACAATAATACTAGGTCAGATTTAGAATCTAAATCTCTTAGGACTAAGAAAGTACTGGCCCAAAGAGACCAGTAATATTTATGTAAATATTTTCTTTAAAGGGAAGACAGTTTTGGGAACTCCAGGTAAATTCCTGGAGTAAAAATGGGAAGAAGTTTTGTTTTCCTGCTTAGCTTTGCTCTGGAATGTGGTGATAACTGAGGGAAAAGAGATTGCTTGTTAATATTTTGTAATTATTTTCTAGTTCTGCTCCAAGGGTTTTGGGTTTTCATTGCACGGGACAGGTGCGCGTCAAAAGCTGGAAAAGATAATGGAATGGCTGGGAAGAAAATAAACTTGTGGATGTTTTTAAGCCCTTCCCATGGCTGGCATTGTGGAGGTTCCTTCTTGGGCCAGGCTGGCTGATGTCACTCAAATATTTGGGTGCCTCCCAGGAGCAGTAATTGCTGATTTTACAGCAGAGGAACTGTTAATAGTTCAACTGCCAGCATGTACATATAGATCTTATGTGCATATAGATCCAAGGAGAGTGAAGACTTCAGGAGAAAGCTCAAAAATGACTTTTCTAACACCTTCATGGCTATTAAAATAAAAGCATTTCAGTCCAGCCCTATCTATAGACAGGTTATAAATAGGTTCCCGCAAAAAAAAAGATTTGTCACTAACAATTATTAAAAACTTTCCAGTTAAATCCAAGTTATAACCTTCTTAAAAACAGAGAGGGCTGAATTATTAGTTTAGTTTTCATCTGGGTCATTTTCAAACATGAATAAAACATTTCCCTTGCACAAATCATTCATCTCCTCGAAACCTTCAGGAAAGGCTGCAGAAATGACCAGCAGAGGTGAAGATGTTCATGCAGATTTCATGGTGATGGAAAAGCATTTTTAGAAACAAGGGGAGAAAGCAGAATGTGAGAAGAAATCCATCAACGGTGGGGGGAGAAATGAAGTGCTTTACTCAAATGGCACCACGACTGAATTAGTCAGGGGCTGAAGGCTTATTTCCAACAAAATATGTTCACCCAGCTATTAAGAGTACCCTCATGAGGAATTCCTGCTGTGTGAGACATCAGTCACAGGCCAATCTCCTGGCTTCTATTAAAATTGCTGGGTGAAAAGGTGATTTAAAGTCTCCAGTGATTGTTACTGGATTATACATCAGGGCAGAGTGAAATGGCAAAGCTTTATTGTCTGATACTGCATTGCAAAATTGGTATTAGGTTAAATCACGTTGGTTGGTCATAAATCAGAGACACACGGGTAAAAAATGAATATACACAACCTCTTATTGCTGCGGCTTTGTTTGTGGCTTTTTCCACTAATTCCTGCTTAAAATTCAGCTCTGGCTGCTGGAAAAGCAATCCCAAACCCATCAGCAGCTGTAAGGACCTGATAGGAGCAGTGATTTGGGTTGGGGGTGCTGCTGCAAATATTTGTGAGTGGGTGCTGGCTCCACAGAAATCATGGAGGGATAACTTGGAAAATAGAATATTTAACTGCAAAGATCAGTTCTGGGTGCTTAATTACATCATCTGATGGGCATTTTGGAGGGAATAAATCAGAAAGTTGGACACTTGGACAAGGATGGGGCAGCCACAGCTTCTCTGGGCACCCTGTGCCGGGGCATCCCCACCTTCACAGGGAGGAATTTTTTCCCAATGTCCCATCAATCCCTGCCCTCTGGCAGTGGGAAGGCATTCCCCATGCCCTGTCACTTCATGGACAATAACATTTCATCCAAAAATCAATTCACCAATGGCATCACTATCCAGCAAAACTTTGGATAGCTGAAGTCACAGGCCCAGAGCCAGAAGCCTCCCTCTGGGCCTGTAACTTGCTCTGGATTATATTTAATGTTTTCAGGCAAAAACAAAGCAAGAAAAATGAGTTTGTGAAGGAAGATTTAATTTTTTTTCCCTTTTACATTTTAATTTCTTGGAATATCTGCTTAAAATTCAAGAGTCTCCTCCTCAGATTTTTATGCGCTTACTTTTGGGGTCACCATGCAGGTTTTGGCAGCATTAGGAAGAGGTTTTGCCTGTAAGAATGGGGTTCCACACCTGACTGCAATAACGAGTCGTGAAGTCCACAAAGAAATAATTAAAGAAATCCCTCTGCTATTAATTGGAATGATATTATTTTTCTGTATGTTATTTCATTTGGGCTTTGGAGGATTAATTTACTGGAAGAGTCTGGATCGCAACAGAAACACTGATTGTACTGAAATTACCTTAAATGAGTCAGAAAAAAAAATGGGTTTTTAAATTCAAGCCCCTTCTGCTCCTCTTCTTTTTCTCTGAAGGTTTTTCCTGCTTTTCCACTTGCCTTGTCCTTATAAAAATACTCAAATTCTGGTTGCTTTTTGGAGATCTGGGAAGCCTTAATCCAGCTGGATTTGATTTTAAACACTTGGCTACACTGTGGGTTTGCAACTGGTATCGAAAGGTGTAAAGTGAAAGTTTGGGGGCAGGAACTGGGGGGAATTCCATGGGAATGCGCTGAACTGGGAACCACCTATGAGCACCAGCCTCTGGTCTCGACTCTACCTGCTGTTTCCAGCTGTCACTCCAGAAACTCCAGCACTCAACCAACCTGTGGTGGCTCTTTGTGTTCTACCAATCAATTCCCGTTTGCATTCGTGACTTTTTATCCAAACGCGCGCCAAGTACGAGCGATTTATGGGATGCAAGCATCTCCCAGCCACCCTGAACTATTCCAAGTTGGTTTTTTTTTTTTTAGCGCAAGAGGGAAGTGCTTCCCATTTCCTTGGCTCAGCTGGTGGAACCAAATCGGTTTTACAGCCCCAGCCTGAAATCGAAATCCAAGCCGGTGTTTTTGACATTTCCGCTTTGGGAAACTGCTGTGCGCTCGTGGGAGCCTCGCTCTGCAAAACCTGGGAAGCTGGACTCCACAGCAGCCAATTAACACTATTTAATAGCCAATTAACTATTTAACAGCTGTTCAAAGGGATAATTGCCTGATTCTAGCATCACCTAACGTTATTTTTAATGCTAATTACGCCCGATTTACTCTCCCGACGGCTCCGGGTTTGTTTCCAAACGCGACAACTGCAATATCCGTGTTCGTGCCAGCTGCTCGCTGGAGCTGGAGGCTTTTGTGGCTGTGCTGGTAAATCAGAGCTGGATGTTCCTCGTGGAAGGATCCTCTCCTGATCGGGGATGTTCTGGGCTCACGTTTATCCTCTCCCTGGGGGTTTCCTGCTAGGACTGGAAAGCCAGATGAAAAAAAAAAACTGGCACCAAAACTTCCACAGCCCAGCAGATAGCTCGGTTTTTGTTAATTTTTCCAGAAAGTTGGTACAACAGGGTAATTCCCAGCCTTTTTGATGAACTTTATGCTGTATCCTGTAGTCCTGTTCACTCAAAATTCCTTGGAGAATTACAAGATTACAACTATAATTTTTCTTTTATATCCAGCTTCTTGATTTCTGTTAATTCCAGATTTTTTTCAAGATTTTTTTTAAGATTTGTTTGCTCCATAAAATTCCAGAAATTGAAAAAAATTCTTTCTTTTAACATTTATTTGTTCCATAACCTCCTGCTAACAGCAGTCTAAATTTTTCCACTTTATATAAATGACTCACTCCTCAGCTTCACTACAGTTTTTACAAACTGAATAAAGCAGCACAATTTACCCATTTAGGAAAGGTCTTATTGAAAGTTAACATTTTTACATTCAGGATCAAATTCAAAAAACTGCCTGAAAGGAAAACACCTAAAACAAACGATGGGCCTTGAAAAGAGAAATCATAGTTTCAAATAAAAATAGATGGAGAGCCCTTCAGAAGCTGTGGTAAATGAATGGCTGCTTTAGTTGGGAAGTGGGGATTTATTAGCTTGTGTAGATTGTGATGAAATAGATCTGTGAAAATAATTGGTCTCATTTTGGGAAAATCAGGCAGCCCATTAAAACTGCTGTACACAATGATCACAGGAATATTAACTTGGCTTGTAAATTCCTGTGATTTTTAGCACTCCCTGAACCAGAGTAAATTCCAGCCAAGAGAGGATAATTCAGGTCATCCAGAGTGTTTTGTTTGTGCATCTCTGCATCCCCAGGAAGGTTCTTGTGTGTGAATGGATGTTGTGGATCCCTCTGAGCCCCTGGGAGCCTCTCCTGAGGTTCCAAGTGTAGGCAGGGAGACATCAGGAGTTGATGTGGAGTATTTACAATTAATTTTGGGGTGAAATAACACAGAAAATGGAGTTCACCTTCCCAAAAAGTGCCTGACCAACACCCAGCCCAGGTACAGAGCACTTTGAGTTCTATGAGTTTTTGAGGCAGGAAAGCAGAGCTGGAATCACCAGTTAGGGCACAGGGAAATGAAATATTCCTTTGTGTCTTTAAAGATGTAGAAATAATTCAAAGAGATATAAATAAACTATATGTGCTTTGTTTTTAGGCTAGAAAGAGGTAAAATAATCACTATTGTGGAAAATAGAAGCTGGGGGAGGAAATGCTTCATTGGCACCAATGTAGGTTTGATAGAGATGGGAAAATTCCTTTAATCTTTTCAGTCATGATTGATATCAATCATCTAAACATGCAATTACCCAGGTATACAATTAATCAAAGCACTGTGAGATGAACAGAGTATCCTTATTTAATTTCACCAATAAATGCCTCGACAGAATCTGCTCCCGAAAGATTTTTCCAACACTGGCTTCAGAATTGGTTTCAAAATAAGAAATGATCTCCCATGCAGAGTCATTTGTGAAAGTGTTGCTGGTTTGAAGTGTGGCAGTAGGGAAGCCTGTGGGTGTTGCACCTCCTGCAGCAAAAAAGGAACATGAACCTGTGGAGCCCGACAGAAAAATGTACAGGGGGAAAGTCCAAGTGAAGATAGAGTGGGTGAAGATGAAAATCTCGCAGACTTTTCTACATATTTTTGCACTTGAAATTCTTGTAATAATCTACATTCCCTTTCCCAGCCAGGTCAGAAAGTCTCAGGGCTCAACGTTTTGGATTCCAACCTATCCTGACAGCAAATTCACCTGGAAATGCAGAACTGCAAACCTCCCTAACACTGATTTATAGATCCTTGCACCTTTTCATTCAGAGCAAACAAAAGGGCCCTTCCAGTTTTTGAGCTCTGCTGTGGCTGGACAAGTGAGATTTTTGTGGTTCTTGCTGCCAGGGAGAGAATCTTCTGAGTGTAAAATGAACAGTGAACAAAGAATGACTTTGCTTGGTGTAATTTTGTGAAGCAATCTGATGGCTTTTGAAGATTCTCTGTCATCCTTGAAGCATCACTTTCCGTGAGAGTGTTTGATTTTGATGCTCATACTTTCAGAGCCCAGTCTGAGCTTGTAGTTTCCCCTCTGCTCCTCTCCTGCCTAATCTGGAGCGCTGCTAGGATTTCCCAGGACCTTCTGTTTATGAAATGCAGAGCAAATCTGAATCTTTCATCAAAATTAAGACTGAATTGTGCCTTCTTTCTCTTTCCTCTGCATCTGGTGGATTTGCAGGTGAGCATATTTCTTTCCTGGGTAGCATAGAAATGGGAAAGGTTTTATTTTTAGTGAAAATCCAGATTAATTCCACTGTAAGGCCAGCTCATGTCTCTAACGTAAAAAGTGAACTAGGATGGAATTGATTTCTGGTTTTGCTGTAAATAGCACTATGAAATAGAGATGAAATTGAGAAGGGAGAAATGCCTACATGAAAATATCTTTGTGTGTGGAATGGCTTCCAGTGGTCTGAGATAAAGATACACAACTAATAGGAAATACTCCCAAATTCGAGCAAAAAACCTCACTGAGCAGGATTTACAACATGAGAAACAATCCTGCAGCCACGTCTGAAGGACTACACAAGGGAAGCTCTCTTTGAAAAGCAGGAAAATGAGTTGTGGCTGCAGCCTTCACTTCCTGGAGGTGTCCCAAAGCCGCCTGGATCAAATCCCAACCCCTCTGGCTCTTTCCCAGTCCTGCTTGCACAGGGTGATGTGGCAGCTCCCAAAGGCTCCATCCAGCCTAAAGCCTTGTGTGACTCTGGCAAGACTGAGGTGACAATGGGTGGGTCAGTGTTGACTTCACTGGAAAACTCCAGTGATTGTGGCAAAGGAAAAAACTGAGAGGAACTGCAGCCATTTTCAGGTGTTTGAATGGAAACCCCACTGCTTTCTGGGCTAGTAATGTAGTTGTGTAATATTTTTTAAAACAGTGCTTTTGGAAGCGTTTTTTGAGCGAATAAAGGGGTTTTTTTTTAGGTAATGAGACTTGCTATCCAAATGAAAACATCCTTTCAGATCAAAATTTACCCTCCTGCTCACGCCAGCTCCTCGTGCTCCTTACTCAAAGAGTGACATCCCTGGCAGAAAACTAAAAGAGCCTATTACACAGCAGGGAGAAAAAAAAGAACAAAACCCCCAAAAAACTGAATTTAGCTCAGCATTCAAAACCACAGCTGCTTGAAAGGTCCAGCTCCCCTGTGAGGGCCCGGGCAGCGGTGGCAGCTCCATTTGTCACCGCGGCAAACGGGCGGCGCGCGGAGCTCGCCGCGGGCAGGAAGGAGATGATGGATGGTGGGCAGCCTTGGGCTGAGCCAGCAGCTGCCCAGGAGCTGGGCTGGATCCTGCTGGGAACTCTCCAGAGTCCCATTGCCAGGAGAGCCTGCAGAGCTTCTGTAATGAGGTCACCACCAGCTGAGCGAGCTGGGGGCAAAGGTTTTGCTGCAAGGAGCAAAGCTGAATGTGGCAAGTGCTGAGGTGGGATCTTTCCCTTCAACTGATTTTTCTTGGGGCGAAAGGAGGGATGGGTGAGGAGCTGTTGTAGTTTAAAAGCTGAGCTGAGGGGTGTGGACACGATTTTCTGAGCCTGAGAGAGTTTCCAGCCTGGCAGGGGCTGATCTGTTCCCAAGGGAAAATCTTTTGGGAAACTTCTCTTTCAAGGAGTGTTTTTGTAACTCGGTTTTGGCTCTCAGAACAATGTCACACAGCTGTTCTCAATGGGTTTTGCTCTTGTTCCACCCATGGCACCAGAGAGGTTCCTTTGGCCACTCATGGTGACCTGTATGGGAACACCTGATAAAAAGGGTAAAAACCCCAAAACAAAAACTTTTCTGCCTCACTGGGACCAAACCTCACTGCTGTGATTTGAATCCACTCTGCCATATCATGTCCTCTAACAACAGAGGGGTAGAACTCCTCAATTTTTTTCAAGTTGATACGTGTGGGGTCCTCTTCCCTCCCTGACAGTGCCACCACAGAGAAACGTCACCTGTTGAAGGCAGGGACACTTCTCAGTCAATCTCTCACTCAAAAAGGTGGTGATATTCACAGAGAAAACATCCCAAGGTCATTTAATCAGGTCACAACAATGAGTTATGTGATAACAGGATTTTTAAAACACAAAAAGATATTTAAAACACAAATACTGACCAAAGTTTTTATATGGGTTTAAGCCAGACCTTAAATATCGTTTCTGCTTTGCTCCTTCAAGTGCATCAGAGGGAAGCTGTGTTTCCTAACTGGAACACTGGGTTATTCCTGCAGAGCTGGGTGGGAAATAAATCAGGCTTTCTCCAAACTCCTTTCCCAAGCTGAGTTTCATGCAGGGCATGGTCAAATGCACACTGGAGCTGGAGGAGGACAGGCAGGAGCGTGGAGGGACCACCTGCTCTGCCTCAGTCTGGTCTGCAGCCAAGGAAGTCCAGATTAATTGTGCTTGTATTTAACATGAGATCAGGAATAACAGATCTGACAGAGCTCACCAGCTCCAGGGCTGGGACAGAAGACAGAAATCAAAGAGTTCCAAGAACAGAGCTGGGATATGATGCTTTCAGGACTGGTGCAAGCAAATTGCTGCGAATTTCCAGCCTCGACATTTCAAAGGATGGAGAGGGAAATCCAGTTCAATGCTGAAAAATCCAGAGAGGCAAGGGGCCTTGCCTCTTCCTCTGATGGCTGCTAGGGCTTGTTGGAATTGTTTAAAATCGGGGAAGTGATGAAAGTGAGTTATTTCAGAGCCTGGAAACGCTGTAAAGCCACAGCATTTTGATTCTTTGTCAAAGAGCACTGCAAGTCTGAGTGTTATTGGTAAAAACAACACAAGAAAATGATGGTTTAGGCTGTGGCCTCTTCTGTACACCAATGTATCAAACAAGGTATTTCCCTTTGGGCAAAAAATCACTGGTTTTAATGGAGTGGAGGAAAACCTTTGGAAGCTGTGCCTGGCACAGCCTTCATTAAATGCTGTATTTAGACTGATAACTTCAATGGTGCAACCTGTGTTTTATATTTCTGATAGTACCAGAATCCAAATATTAAACATCTCTATATTCTGCCCTTTGCCTCGACAGATGTCTTGGCCAGGATTAAATTAATTGCTAAATGTCTTTTCCTGCCTGACAGCTGGGAATTTGAGGCTTCAGAGGTAAATAGGTTTTGAAGCAATCCAATAATAGGCTTACAAGGCTGAGAGGCAACAGAGCTGAAAAGTGAAAAATCAAGAGGCTGGACCATTAATACCTCCTTGAAAAGTTAATCAGTCCATGACAACAGGCTGGAGTCTAGAGAGTGGCTGTGTTGAGGGGTTTGGCAGGTCAGTATTTTGCCCCAGGTGTTCAGGTTTGGAATATTTACGTTGTGTGGTAAATATTTGTATTTGAATAATTCTGTAGAAAAGTTGTGAGGAGGCTGGAGCAGGTTTTCTGCAAGGGAAGGGGTGAATGTCCTCGAAGGGCTCCTCCAAAGCTGGTTGTCACTGCCTAGCAGATGTTGTATATACCAAATTTAGGGGTTTTTCCCCCTGTATTTTGGGTCAGTGCCAAGGCATGACGGAATTGCTGACTCCAGACACCCACAGAGCATAAAGCCAAAGGATGAGAAGGCTGAGGGTGGCTCTTCCAAGCCTTTTCAGGGGAAATCTCAGCGCTGCTGGCCGTGGTTTCAGTGGCGACAAGAGGGAAAACAGAAGATCAGAAGGTCCTTGGGGGCTTTGGGCACCACAGGCTGCAGAATTCGAGGTGGTGCTGGGGAAGGGGCAGAGGTTTGGGGCTGTATCAGAGAAGGAAAGTGATGGGGAGGGTTAAAAGATTAGTGATGGATGGGGAAGGAAAAACTTGGGGGTGACAAATCTACTTGATAATGTTATTACTGAAACAAAAGTGACATTGCTGAGAGCCTCCAAAGCATTTTGTACCAAAAATACCAGTGCCCATCTGCAAAAGGGGCTGCTGGAGGTTTGTTTTCCTGTTGTGTGTCTCCATGGTAATTTAGTTTCCTGAGGGCTGAAATTCATTTGTTTAATTACAATCTTTCATTTTAATATGGTGGTGGCTCCCTTCCCTAATTACTCTGGCTGCTGTGCAGATGTGGAGAGACCTTTTTCCATGAAATGCCTCAAAAATTCTGGGGGCGTTCCTAAAGTATTGGAGGCAAAACTAAAGGAACCAACTTTTTAAACGCTCTGGTGACGAATTATTGGCTTTCTCCTCTGGATTTGTCTCCATTTGATGGTGTTGAACACACCACAGCTTTCTTCAGACAGATTTTGTGCAATATTGAATTCCCGAGGTGCCCAGCTCTGCCCTCAGCTCTCCAGGGAGGTGTCTGGGGGGCCTTGAGCTCCCTGTTTGTGCAGCTCTGCTGTTACAGGGGCTGTGTCTCAACCCGTGCCAGTGGAGCTGACCTAAGCACTTTGTGTTGGATAAATCCAATTTCCAGCCCTTGATGCGTTTTCCCTTCCCACCCCACCTTTCCCACTGTTTTTTTTCCTGCGTGCCTGCACTCCTGACTCCTGCTCCAGGAGATTGATCACCTCTCCTGTCTCTGATTCAAACACCCCTCCTTGGCCACGTCCGCTCTGCAGGTTGTGCTTGTCTTGCTGGTGCCTTCCAGGGAGGAATTCCAAATGAGGAACAGAGACCAAGCAGCTGCCACAGAGGTCAGGAAATATTTGTTTTCCTTCTGGCAGGAGCAGCTGCATCTCCAGCACTGGACAGACTCTCCTGGGAAGCTCCCCGTGCCTGGTGTGCATCCCGAGGTTTCACACGGTGCTGCTGAGAGCAGGAGGTGGAGCCTCACTTGATCAAACCCTTGGAAAGGAAGGGAAAAGCAACATCCATGTTTTACACAGAGAGTTGATGCAGAATCCCAGATTCATTTGGGTTTGGAAAGCCCTCCAAGATCCAGTCCAAGCTGTGCCCAATCCCCACCATGTCCCCAGCCCAGAGCCCTGAGTGCCACATCCAGGAATTCCTCGGGCACCTCCATGGATGGGGACTCCAGACCTCCCTGGGCAGCCCCTTCCAGTGTTTAACAACGCTTTCCAGGGAGAAATTCCTCCTGATGTCCAACCTGAGCCTCCTCTGGTGCTGCCTGGGGCTGTGTCCTCTCAGCCTGACACCTGTCAGGGAGCAGAGCCCATCCCTGCACAGAAGGGAAAACCAAGCCCAGCCTGAGGCCCTGAATTATTCCAGAGTGGAGAGCAGCTGGCAGCAGACACGTGTGAGTTACTTGTGTCAATTAAATACATCGTCCAGCCCTGTTTATTCCTTTTCCTATGGAATTTGGCCTAAAACTGCAATCCCCCTCCTTAATTTCTCCTTTGACTCTGCCTTATGAGCTAAATTTTGATGTGCCTGGGGTTGATCCCATTGTGCTGTTAGGAGACTAATACTGGGTGGAGATGAAAATGTCACAGACTTTTCTACATATTTTTGCACTTGAAATTCTTATAATAATCTACATTATTATGTAGCCTTTCCCAGCCAGGTCAGAAAGTCTCAGGGCTCAACGTTTTGGATTCCAACCTATCCTGACAGCAAATTCACCTGGAAATGCAGAACTGCAAACCTCCCTAACACTGATTTATAGATCCTTGCACCTTTTCATTCAGAGCAAACAAAAGGGCCCTTCCAGCTTCTGAGCTCTGCTGTGGCTGGACAAGCGAGATTTTTGTGGTACGAGAAAAGCAGAGTGCCTTTGAATTTTCTTCAACAAAATGCCATCTTTTCCCAGCTACTCCAGCTTTTCTCCAAGATTTCAGCCAGCTTTCTCCAGCTCTGTGACAGGCAGCATCTGCTGCCAGCCTGGCGCTCCCAGGGGCTGCCAGAGGAGCAGGTTCTGCCATTCCCTCGCCCGCCGGGAGCGAGATTCAATTCCGGCCATCTGGCTGCTGCCTCCTAAGGGCAGAGAGAGAAGTAAAGGACCTGAGAATTGGCAGCTGGAGGGGCTGAGAAGTGGACGTGTGGCTGTGTGTGGAAAATGGGCTTTGTTTGGAGCTGCTTTCTGTGCTAATCAGAGGATTTGTATATATATATAGTAATATTTTGAAATTTTATTTATTAATATTTTTTTGCAGATAGGGTTTTGAGTTTTAGATATCTATATATTTTTATTTTTTAAAATTTTATTTTGTTTTTTTTTTTGCAGATAGAAANCTTTTTTTCAGATAGAGGGTTTTGAGTTTTATATATTATATTTTATAATTTTATTTCTTTTATTTTTTGCAGATAGAGGGTTTTGAGTTTTATATATTTTTTTTAAAGTTTTATTTCTTTTATTTTTTGTAGATAGAGGGTTTGAGTTTTATATATATATTTTTTTTAAAGAACTTTTTTTTCTTTTTTTTTTTGCGGGTAGAGGATTTTGTTTTGAGTTTTTTCACCACCTGCTCTGGAATATTTGGGTTTTACATTATTCTGCTGTTTTGGCTGAAAGAGGAAGTTGTGTTTCCTTCTCTTGATGTATAATTGCACATTCTGTTTTAAAAGTTGTAAAGGAAAACCCTGGCTTGTACTGATTGAAGTATTTTTCTTTTCTGTATGAGAACATGCAGAATTCCACACTCTGATGCTGCATTTCATTTCAGTGGTTCCTCTGTTAGTCTGTATCAGATGGAAAAGGAGGGGACTGAGAAAAATTTGAAATTTTTTATTTTAGGATAAATGGAGTGGAGCATGGCCTAGCCAGGCACAGGGTTCTGGTGGAGGTAAATCATGCAGATAATTCCCTGTCCATCAATTAATAAGAGACATTCCCCCTTCATTTAAAGCTTTGATTGGGTGGTGAAGACTTAAAAATCAAAACTTGTTTCTACCACTGTCAATTATGATAATAGACCTTTGTCTTTTGCCTCTTCACAGATCAGTAGCAATTTAGCATCCACTTAATTGCATGCAAAAAAAATTCTGTTCAGCCTTGAGTTAACCAGGAAAGCAGATCCTTCCCTTTGATCCTGAGCATGTGAGGATGTGGGCAATTTTCTCTGCCTTCTCCTGCCTCAAAGCCAGACCTCACCTCATGACTCACTGGCTCGAAATGAGCACTGCTCAGACAAAAGAGAAATTAAGTCAGGAGGCCCACGTGAGGGTGATTCACAATTCACATTAAAAATTGCCTCCTCATTTAGCGATACCAAACCAAGCTGCACCCAGGTCTTCGTGGCTTCAATCGCTGCCCTGGTGAAAAACTGCATCCCTCCAGCTTTGCACTTCTGCAGCTTCCAGGGCAGATGTCCCTGGAGGAAAAGCTGCCTGCTCTGGGGCTCTGCTAATTGAAGGCTACAAAATGCTGGTTAGAAAGCTCACTAGAAGGGACAAAAAGCTTTTCTGGGAAGTGGGAGAGGGATGTGAGTGCTGGGATGGGAATTTTGGGGATGGTGGGGGCCAGGGGTGTTGCAGATCCCAGTCTGAGGTCGCATCTGGAAGCTGAGGGATTGAGGGAAGCTGTAGGAGGACCTTTGGAGAGGGTTGTATCCACAGATGCAATCCTGGAGTATCCACCTCCATCTTCCCAGTTTCCTCAGCTGTGTTCAGTGCAAGCATTTTCTCCTTACGCTGTTTCTGCATCTGAACTTCTTGTGTGTTCACTGCTGGAGAAATGGCGTGGATATGTCAAGGCAAACATTCCTGAAAATTCCCTTTTTCCTTTCCAAATATCCCTGCTGTGCTGTGCCCCTGGGACAGACTATGGATGTGCTGAGTTTATATTTTACAGAAGCCTGAATCCTGGTCCCACTTTCCATGTGAGACTGGAAACTCGGATTTTCCAAGGAGATCAAACCCCCCACAGCAGACTCTTTGGCAAGGAAACTTTTCCCATTTAGCTCAGGTTGGAACTGCAAAAATGCTGGAAAACTTTTCTCATTCAGCTCAAGCTGGGAGTGCGGGGAGTGGCCAAATGGCAGCTGATAAACACCAGAGGTGCCGAGTGAATAAAAACCCACCCTGAAGCAGAGAGGATGTGGAATTTCAGAGCCAGGCACATCCAGGTGGGGATCCAGGAGCTCTGGGGCTGCAGGGAAGATGGACAGGGGCCGAGTGCCTCCCCCAGAGCCCACAGCACCGAATTTCACAGGCCTTGTGTAATGCAAGGGGATTCCTTCCCTTCAGGCTGATCTCCTGGAATGTAAATCTGGGAATGGCTCCTTGGAGAATGGGAGGGGAGATGCAAAGTGCATTGGTGTGAACGGATCAAAGCCAGCCCACTGAACTGCCAGCACTAATTCTACAGCTGATGTTAAGGGAAATAGATGTGATAAAAATTTGATCTCCTCCATGAATCTAGTTTTAAGTGGGTTTATTCAGTAGCAGACCTCAGGCAGGGTTTACTTCTGCCTCTAGGTCAACAATTCCTCCAGCTTATATTAACTCCAAAAAAGGAGCTTTATTAATTTGGGTGGTTATTATGTGTTAAAGAGCATGCAGGGAAGAGAATGGAGCTGGGGAAGGGGCTGGAGCCCCAGGAGGGGCTGAAGGAGCTGGGAAAGAGCTCAGCCTGGAGAAAAGGGGAATCAGGGGGAATTTCTGACTCTGCACAACAGGAGGGGACAGCCGGGCTCTGCTTCAGGGAACAGGGACAGGAGGAGAGGCTCAGGCTGGGCCAGGGGAGGCTCAGGGTGGACAGCAGCAGGAATTTCCCCATGGAAAGGCTTGGAAGGGGCTGCCAAGGGAGGGTTGGAGCCCCCATCCCTGGAGGAATCCCTGGGCACGGCACTCAGAGCTCCGGTGGGGATCCATCATAGCTCGAGAATTTCTCTGTGCTCCCTGTGGATGAGGCTGTCCAGACAGACCCTGGGCTTTGTTGCCTGAATCCAACTGGGCTTCAAGTCCTGTTCAAAGCGAATGTTTTCTTTAGGAGGAGCCACCTGTGCGCTCTCCCTGGTCGGTGACAGCAGCCCTGCCTCTGCCTCGTGAAATCTGGAAGCTCCTGTCTCTTGTTCTGCCGGAAGCTACGCAGCAGCAGCAGCCTTCAAACACAGCCCTGCAAGCACCTCGCTCTGCCATTTATGTGACAAGGAGTGACATGCAAACATCTTTGAAAGTTAAGTATTTGTGTGAATTATTGAAGAGAGACATTCCGAGCGACAGACTGGATGAGCGCGCTCCGGAAAGCCTCCAGTCTTGTGGGGAGGAAAAGGAGGCTTAGGGAAGCTCTGGGAAATATTTAATTCTGGGAGTTTTAGTCATTCCAACCCCCCAGCTGTGGCCAGGGACACCTCTCACAATCCCAGGCTGTTCCAAACCTGGCCTTGGGCGCTTCCAGGGATCCAGGGGCAGCCACAGCTCCTCTGGGAATTCCATCCCAGCCCTGCGCCACTCTCACAGGGAAGAATTCCTTCCTAATATCCAACCTAAATCCTCATTTAGTTTCAAAATGTTCCTCTTTCCTGTCACTGTCTGCTCATGGGAAAATCCCTCTCCCTCTTTTTTACGAGCCCTGTTCAGGTACTGGAGGCCACTAAAGCTCCTTGCATTCTCCATCTCTTTTCCAGGCTGGGCAGCCCCAGCTCTCCCAGACCAAAAGTGTTCCAGGCCTAAAAAAAAAAATCACCCCACTGAGGTCATTCCTGTGCTGTGTTTATAAATATTGGGGTTTGGGCTCTCCTTCCAGTTGGTCTGAGGGTGTTTATCACCACATTTCAGCAAGAATCCTCAGGAAAACACAGAAGTGAACAAATCTCCCCAATCCTTCTTTCCAAATGTGTGTAAGGCAAGCGCTTTTTGTTTCAAAGTTCTTATCAGCTGCTGTTAAAATTCTTTACAAGTAATTCTTGGTGCTGCTACTCTGTTTAAGTTTCACGTGTTTTTTATTCCAGCAGGCTGCAATATTCCCAGAAATAATAAAAAAATCAGAGCAAGGAGATCTCATGGCAAAATTTCCAACTCTTGCAGCTCCTTTGCTTGAACCCATTCGAAAATCTCCCCTCTCACACCACGACAGCTCCTCCCTGACACGATCTGGAGCATCTTTCACATCATCCTGCTCCAATTTCCATCCTGCTCTGTGGCAAAGTCGTGTCTTCCAGGCAAGAAAACATCCACTGGACATGAGAACTCTTTCAGGCTTTTGTAGGAATACCACAATCTCAGGAGCAGGGGGGGATGCCATGGGGAATGTGATTTTCAAACTGATTTTTTTTTCTGCTTCTGTGCTTTGAGTGAATTTTTTCCCCTAATCTGATTTGTTATGTGCTTGCTGTAGCTTGAAGCCTGGTTCTCAACAACTGCAGAAGTATTAAGGCCATGTCAAGTAATTTTCTGCTTTAATTTCAAAATAATAACTTCTTTTATCTGTTGGTGTTTAGTGATAAACATCGATACCGTCATCAGCACCACTCACAAGATAGTGGTGGTGTGATAATAATTTAAATTCTATTGGATTTATATGGAAAATTGATTGGGGGATGACTCTGTACAAAATTAGCCTGAATGTTTACTTTGTGTTTTCTAATGAAGCAGTTTTCATTGTTGAATGAAAGCAATGGAAAGACTCCTCTGCACAAATTTTTATCAAGATTCATTTTCAGTTTTTCTTCCTGAATATTAGAACTAAGTCAATACTTTTGATTGTCCAAGGAGCTATAAATATATATATATGTTTTTTTAAAAGCCCACTAATGGAAGTGCCAGAATTTGTGTGGCTGTTCTCTCTAAAAGCAACCTGATAATTTGATTTATTTAGAGTTTTTCAAGGAATTGAAGTCCCTTCATTCTTCATTCTTGAAAATGTCTGTGCTTCTACATCCCTAAATAGAATTTCTATGTATTTATGACTCTAATGCAGTTTTTTAGTCACTGACTTTTTAAAAAAGGGAACAAACCCGGATGTTTGGTCTCCTGGGCATCCATTGTTGATATTTTATGGTACTTGTAGAGGCAATAAAAATGTTTATAAAAAATGTGCTTGCAACTTCCCACGCTGGTAATTTTGGGGAAGTGTGAGGCAGAGTTATCTTTTCTGAAAACAGGCCTAGTGATACTGATTTATAGATACCCAGAGAAAACATGATCGTGCAGGATTTGCAGATATTTAAATATTAGGACCTATTTAGGCTGAAGTGGTGGAGCATACCCTGGTTCCTGTTATCCAGAGGAATTTTAGCAGATGTGAGAGATTTACTCTGGACACAGAAATCTTGTGGGTTTCAAGGTGATGCTTTTCACTTATTTCAATAAAAATAAGGTTTCCCAGAGGATTCAGGCTGTCCCAGGAGAACGAAATGCTGGATTTTCTCAGCCATGAGCACAGGCTGTGCCAGGAAAACTTTTCCCCACACCAATTTTTCCATGGGTTGGAAGCTGGGGTGTGCACTTGGACCCTGTCAGGAATTTTAGCTCCCAGGGAAGTCTCTGTGTGTTTGGAATGCCATTCATGGAAGGGACTCCATGTCTTTTTGATGCCCCCAAATCCCACATTTGTCAGCTCTAAAACGTTTAAAATTCCTGGGCATTCTGTGAACGCCAGCTTTTAGTGCAGTCTCCCATGGGACATTCCCACCTGTGGCTTTCTCAGGACATCCCTAAATCCCCAAATTCCACTTTGTGCTGAATGCAGTGGGAGGTGAGAAGGTTTCCTGCCTGGATGGCTGATTCCTTGTGTTCAGCAGCTCCAGTACTGAGCAGTTCAACTCCAACCACCTGAATTTACCTTCTGTGTCTGTAGCATTAATTATCATTATTCATTTTTAACTTGTGCCTTCCTCACTGAGAATTAAGGAATTGCTGAGAATCATGGAATCATGGAAAGGTTTGGGCTGGAAGGGACCTTAAAGATCACCTTGATCCAAGCTCCTCCGTGGGCAGGGAACTCTCCACTAGACCTGGTTGCTCCAAGCCCCATCCAGTCCAATTTCCATGATAATCAGTATCAATCTCAATTATTCCATATCCAGGGAATGACTGCAATCCCAACAAAAGGATCAGTCTTTACTCACTTTTCTTCCTTTTCCTTTGCACAAAAGCTCCTGAATGCTGTGCTGGCTTTCAGTGAGGAATGAGGCTCCAATTGTCTGTGAGTAGCTGATATATCAATTTAAATATATTTGGCCATTAATTAAGTCTCCTTCTTTTTGCATGCAAATGGATTTCTCTCCAGGGAATTAATTACAGAACAAATTTCATGTTAATCTATCTTTGCAGTCCAATGCAATATTGTGCTATAAAACTCATTCTCAAAATGAAGCTGCTCCCATTTAATGAATTGCTATCAAATTTTTCTAAACAATTTGGCACAATCCAGTTAAACAAAAACAGGAATCAGCCTAAAACTGACTTCTAAACATCCCAGTGCAGTGGCTCTGGTTGATAGGATTGCACAGGGATTTGGGAGAAGAGCTGTTGGATTCAGAGATGGTTGCATGTTCTTTTTAAATGGCATGTTGAAATCTGGATTTAATTTGGATTTCTTATATTATTGACTGCAATAGTAATTTTTCCATGGAAATAGATTAAAGCCCATGCTCACAATTTTTATTTTTTCTTTTAATTCTACCATATCCACCTTTTAAAAAACTAAATCTTCTCATAATCCTTCTATTCCAACTGATACTGATGATTTTTCTCAGGACATGAATATCCTTTCTATAGGAATTCCTCCTTCCCTGGAATGAGGACTAATTTGTTCTGCATCCTTGATCCTTCAAAACCTTATCCATATAATTAGTAATGTCAGGAATAGCCAGGCCAGGTGAGACTTTATTTTCTGACCCATCCAACTTTCCTTAAAGCCAGGGAAAACTGTTTGGGTGTCCTAGACTGATACCCAAGCCACCCCATTCTTGGCAAGAATCCTCTGCTCTGGAAGGAAATTAGGATGAGTGTGGTGCATTTTTTACTTCTTTTGGAATAATAGGATTTTGTCTAATAGTGATTATTGGTGTGAGGACTCGGTGGTGCAGTGCTGGGTGCAAAACCCTTTCCAGCCCCAGGAATGCCACCAGCCATTCCCACGTTCCACTTCCCAAGCCCAGGGGACAAGGGAATATCAGAGCTGCTGTGCTGGGGAGATGACAGGATGAACACCCAGCGCCAGTGCAGTCCTTTCTGTCACATTCTGCATGTATCTGAGCTCGCTGGAAAACCCTTTTTTCCCCCCTCTGATTTATTTTGGCTCTGAGCACTGACCTTTCGGCAACTTTATTGAGTGGAATCACTTTCCATTCGCTGCTGCTTTTTAACAGCTTTTTGTTTTACTTGTGTTTTCCTCCCTGGCAAAGGTTAAGTGGAGGTGACCCCAATCACCTTTCCCTCATTCCCCACCTCACTCTGTCCTGACACCTCTCTCCTCCAAGGCAGGATTTATCACTGCTGCTCTCATTTAGTCCAGGTAATAACACAGAGTCTGCTCTTCCATTTCCTTCTCCATCACTTTCCCAACTCCAAACCCGTGTCCTCTGTCACTCTATTATCACTTCTAGGACAGCTAAAAGCTTTGTTTGTAAATGGGTGCTTAAAGCTGTTTTTCAGTACAGCTCATGGCAATTCAGCACCCCCAGTTTTTTTGTGGAGCTTCTTTTATGTGGGAGTTGGTGGAGTTGCTTCTGCTGACCATCTTCACTTATTAATTTGTATTTCTCTGCCTGGAGAACAGGAGGTTGTGTGGAGATTTCAGAGCAGCCTTCCAGTGTCTGAAGGGCCTTAGAGGGAAGCTGGAGAGGGACTGATCATCAGGAACAGCTGTGATGGGAAAAGGGGGAATGGATTTAAATTGAAAGGGAGGAATTTTAAGTTGGAGATCAGGATGAAATTCTTCCCTGTGAGGGTGGGGAGGCCCTGGCACAGGTGCCCAGAGCAGCCCCTGGATCCCTGGCAGTGCCCAAGGCCAGGTTGGACAGGGCTGGGAGCACCTGGGACAGTGGGAGGTGTCCCTGCCATGGCAGGGGGTGGGAATAAATGTTCTTTAAGGTCCTTCCAACCCAAACAATTCTGGGATTTTATGATTGCAGTAAACAAGTTAGTAACCCCTCATAGCCATGTTCAGTTTGGTCAGCTGTGCTGGCTGTCCCTTGTTCCAACAGCTGAAAAGTTTCAGATTTATTCCTTCTGCTTTGAGGGTAGTTTTCTTTTTCTTATCAGTACAAAAGTGAAATCCTGAACTTATTTCTAGTGTGGGGCAAAACTAGCTTGAGGCTTCATTGAAAACACTGAAGGGTCCAGGATATGCTCTGCAGTCGCTTTGGGGCAATATGCTTTAATCACCTTCAGAAAAAAGTGATATGTAAAAGAACAAAAATTAAAAATCTACATCTGTTTTAGCCTTGAAGACAGGCAGGCTCCCAGAACACCTGGAGCTGGAGAGCTGCAATAAAACTGGAAGTTTTAGTAGCTATCTGGAGCAGTGAAAAGGTTGAAAGGACAGAGAAGGAGATGGTGCCCTGGTGAGAGAAAAATAGCTTTTTTCCAGGATGTGTTTAGTGTGTTGTGACCCCGGGAAATTGTGGAAAAGCAGCTATTGTGGTGGTGATGTAAAACAGAAAATAATACCATTAAAATATGGATCTGTGTGAATAAATGCATCTGTACTGACAAATCCATGTATATGCACATATTTATTTGCCTGAAGGGGGTACGGATGGAGATGAAACTGCTCAGATGCTGCTCACCAAATATAAACAGAGTGAAAAGGAGGTTTTGGGCTTCACAGGCACAGGAGGAATTTGCAACTGCAGCTCAGCCTCTGTGAGGTAATGTGCTGGTTTGACTTTTCAGCTCTTGGACTGCTTCGGCAATTTTACAGCTGTGGTCTCTGAGAAAATGAATGGGAAGGTCTTTTTGAAAAGCTGGAAAATGAAAGGTGAAAACGGCGAGGGGACAAATTGAGATGGACAGCAGTCAGCCAACAGAACCACGGATTGTTTAGGCTGGGAAAGCCTTCTAGGACCAAGTCCAACCATGAACCCAACATTCCCAGTCCTCCACTGACACCCACATCCACACATTTCCGAACCCTCCCAGGGATGGTAATTCCATCACTGCCCTGGGCAGCTGTTTAAATGCCTGATGCCCCTTTCAGTGTAGAAATTCTCCTTAAGACCCAACCCAAACCTCTCCTGGCACAACCTTTTCCGCTTGTTCTCTCCCTGTTCCCCTGGCAGGAAGGATCGAGCCCTGCCTGGCTGTGTCTCAGCTTTGTGATGCACACACAGCTTTCCTCAGCGGTGGGAAATGTTTGTTTTCCTTCTCCTTTTCCTCATTTCTAGTCAGAGTTGGAGTGGTGCTGCCTGGGCAGTGGGAGGAAGGAGTGAAGGGGTCCTTTGCTGTCACAGCAGCCCAGCAGGGAGCAGGGGGATGTGCTGATGTGTGGGGTTTGCTTCTTACTCGGTAGCTTTGCAACCCCCAGTGATTTGTGTGACCCACAAATGGGGCAGGTGGGCTTTGGTTTTGGTCTTCAGAGGCTGTTTATTATTTTCTTATCACAAGTTTTGAGTTGAGAATGACACAGGCTCTGCACTCCTGGAAAACACGCCAGCCAAAGCCTTGAAAAGCTCAAAATGCCTGAATTTATACAAGATAAGCAAACCAATGACCTGGCACCACGTTCCTAAAACATCTCTTGTTGTTACTCTGCTACCAATAACTCATTGTCTGTCCACGCAACACCTGCACTGTGACTAATTCTATTTAATAAATTTGTGCTCCCAGCACTGCAGAGCATGGAGCAGGTGAAGAAGGAGAAGGGAAACTGAGGCAGCACCCACAATTCTCCATCCTGAATCCTCACCTACAGCCACAGCACATAAACCCAAATATCCATTTTTCACCAAGTGACAAACTGCTAACTACACTGCTCTTGGTGCTTTCCAACCCAGCCCAAAGCCTTGGGAGCTTTCTCCATGGATGGAGGTTAAAACCAGAGTTTTCCTGGGGGTCAGGAACTCCCAGGACAGGCAGAGAAATTCCCTGTGTCCCTGATTCCCTCAGACTGACGTTCACAGAGGCAAATGATGCCAATCAGAGCTCAGAGCATCCCGTGTTTAGGAAATAAAGAAGTTGGGGAAGTCGAAAAATGGAACAAAACGCAACAAACCTGAAGGAGGTTTTCTAAGCAGGAAGTGGACTGGCAGGCATGGGGTAGAAAGTAATTATATTTTCATTTTTAAGTGGAATATTGAAATTGTGTGCCTCCAAAAAGATGAGAATTGCCTCCTTGTGCATGAGAGGGCGGTCTAAATAGGACTGAGAATTCTGTAAAAAGTCAAATTTTAAGCAGAGTTTCTTAAAATTAGACATTAAAAAAAGTCTGAGGATATCCATTGTTTGTGTGAGAGTTTGGGATGTTTTTGGTGAGTTGGGTGTGAAGGAGTTTCTGTTTCTTTAGACCGGAACCTTCTGGAAGAAATGAGCTTGGATGCAGATCAGTTGCTGCACAAAATCATAGAATGGCCCTGCATGTAGAGATTTGGATTTCAATCACTTTAATTCACAATTTTCATATGAAATTTAGTTGTCCTCCTCACGAACTTGGGTTTTGAAGGCCTGTTTCTAATTAAAAAGTCTGTCAGAAAATTTGCTGAATATCTAATTATTAAAATTGAAGATATGTGCATGCAGTCACCGCTGATTCCAACCTCACCAAAGTTTTAATTATAATTGGTGCAGCTCAATCAGAATTGCCATATCTGTCCCTGACTTGCAAGAGCAATTTTGGCCAAAAGATGTGGTAAAGATGGGTAAAATATCTAATTGAGATAGAAAGACCAATGTGGTCTTTGCTTTGAAAGCAAAGTAAAATTTCCATAATTTCTTTACAGAGAAACATAAGAGATCCCTGAGAATTTTTTTTTAAAAAGTGGATTTTAGAAATAAAATTATACACTTCAGCTTTTCCCCAAGGAATGCTTTTTTAATATTATTTCAAAATATATACCTGCATTTAATTTGTATAAAAGACCTCTTTGATTTTCCACTCTTTCTCTTTGGAATAACTTCAACCACGAATGATAAATCAGGATGTTGAAAAGTTTTCTTATCATTTTGAGACTTGAAGGATAATGGATGTTTGAAGAAACAATACCAAAAGCTTTTGAGAGGCAGAATTAAAAATAAATAAAAGAAAAAAGATGAGAGAGGGACTTTCCCCTGTGGATTTATGTCCTCTTGATTTATCTGGAAGAAAAGCTGAGTTCTTGTGACAGGAGGGAGAAGGGCTTTAAGTGCCTCCCGTTAACTTTAGGATATTCTGAATTTTTAGTGGTGAGTGCATGGGGCAGAACATAAGAACTTGGGTGATAAAAATCTGCTTTTTCTTTCAGTAGCTGCTGCTCTTCTCTGTCTTCTTTCTCCTTGTGGTTTTCATCAATAAATGCAAGATGGAATTTCTCCTGGAACGAAGTCATCCTCTTCTGTATTGGGGTTTGGGTTTTAAGGGTATTTTCCCAATGCGTGAGGCATTTGTAGGATTCACCTGTGCACTTTAGGGACATAACTGCTCCTAAGGAACATCCTAAATTTACATCTGATCAGGAACAGCATCCCTAAACACCCTCACAGCTGAGCCATTCTGAGCCATTTCCTTCTGGGGGGATTTTCTTGCTTTACAACTTTAAATTTCCCGTTTGCCCTCCTGCGGGACGGGATTTGGTGCTGCCTTTTCGGCTCTGTGTTCACCTCCTCTGGGCGGCTCCTTCGGGGCAGAGGAGGATTCCCTGTGGGATATTCCCTGGATGCAAAGCCCATTCCTGCCTTCCCTTGCTTTCCTTTTGGTGCCAGGGATCCGTGTCCGGCTGTCAGCCCCCACGGAGGATCCCCCACCTCTCTGCCCTTTTCCAGAGCTCCTCAAAAAGACTCACTTTACTCTAACAAGGCAGATGACATTTCCAGCAACCCTTCCCGAGCAGATTCCCTGCAGGGAACTTCAGGAGGTTTGATCTAGACCCTGTCAATTTTTGCTCTCTTTTGCATCCTCTTCGACCGCTCACCCCTAATTTGGTCGGCCCCCAGTGGTGCCCTGAGCCAAGGAAGGTGTTTTTTGTGACAGCTGTGCTGCTGCTGTCCCTTGGCTCCTTGTCCAAACACTTGGCTGCACTTCTGCTTCCATGGAAGCCATCAATGAACTGATTTGCATCTCACATCTATGTCATTATTTGGAATAATGAAATGCCCGAGTGCTTTCAGTCCTGGATCAAGCTGCGCTGCTCCAGGTGAAAGAGATTGTGCTGCATGTTAGCGATGTTGGCTGTGCCCCGCTCCTGAGCGCTGGCATTTGGGAAATCAAACCTGAGAGCCCTCAAATTTCTCACAGAGTCTCACTGATGCTTTTGACCCCTCTCCCACCGTGTCAGCCTTGCCAAACTTCAGACTTGCTAATCAGGGCAAAGGATTCTCTTTTCTTTGGCTGAATTTCATTTACTGTCCTGACAAGAAAAATTAATCTCCTGCCCTGATACCCCTCTAGTTTTACATAAAGACTCCAGAAGCCAACATTTCTGCCATTTCAGACTAACAGGCCTTTGTCTGTGTAATTTTTGCCTTTGGTTTGTACAGGGTGAGAACCCAAGGAAATTATTGCTTGTTACACAATCACCCTCATCGATAATTACAGAATTTGAGTCTCCATGATGATGCCATTGATTAGATTTGCAGAACTTTAGAACTAAATTCAGAACCTCAAAGTATCAGAGAACTACTTTGAGATTCTTTCCTAGTTTTGATTTGTTGTTTGAACTCGTCTTCCTTTTCCCCATCCATATGTTAGATGTTCCTTGTTTCCTTCCAACAGTTCAAATTATTCAGGCATAAGAATTGAATACCATTATGGCTCAGCTACAAGAGTTTTACATTAGCCAAAATATGAAAAGCAGATTTATAGTAGTTCCTATAAAGCCGGAGATGGTAAATTGTATTGACGTGTTGTGTTTAGGGAAATCTTTCTTTACCACTGTCCATTTGTGCAATGTAAACTGATTCTTTTGCTCCCCTCTCATGAGAGCATGTTCCATTCAGGGAAATACATTAAAGTTTAAATTATTCAGTGTGCTTTGCTTTGAATGCTCCGAAATCAAATTCAAATCTAGCAAATAAATCCCTCCTTATGTATTAACAATGGAATAAATACGAGTGTTTTGCCAACAGAAATTATTCTTCATCTGGATTTTTCTGTTTGCTCGGTTTTGACTTGTCAGAGGAAAGCGGGACTCAGAGTTTTCACTGCATCCCAGCTTCTGCTTGACTCTTTACCCTGACCTGGGGAAGATTTTGTGCCAGGATGTTCTTCCTCCTCTCATTTCTTAACAACGTGTGCTGTAGTGAAGGACTTGTTGAAGGAAGAGAATAATACACAAGATTTGTGACGTGAACTCTACAGTGAACCCAACAGTACTCTTCAAAGTAATGGAAAAAATTCTGAAGGCAGCTCTGCCTGAAGATAACTTCTTTTGTTGTCTGAGTAAGTGTCCAAAGAAACTGAGTACATGTGGCACTCATGAGAGGGTTCTGTGGTCAAAGATTGGATTTCATGATGTTGGAGGTTTTTTCAAAGCCTTCTCGATTCTTTGAGCAGTTTCTTCTCTAAAGGCCTCAAATATTAACAGAAATTCTGGGAAACGAGGAACGTCCCCAGAAGTCCCTGTGGCAGCATCACATCTGTGATGGGTTTCTCCATGGAACTGGTTGGTTTTACAGGAGAAGGTGCTACAGAGCCAAAGGCAGGGCAGAGTGAGGGGTGAAATCTGAGCTGCTGGACCGGTCTGAGATGGTCCCACTGTGGCTTTGGGCATCAGCCTTCAGCTCCAGAGATTTCACGGGCAGTTCTGGGTTTTATGGAAATAGCTCGAGCTCCGAATAGATTAGAAAAGGTTTTCTGGGAATCCTTGCAGACTTGTGACCAGGAGATATTTCACTTTTAGTCCCTGTGTTAACAGAGACTTAACAGAGAACTGTGGCCTAGGAATGGGGGTGATTTATGTCCTGCTAAATTTAATGAAGAATTGTTGGGGTTTTCACTGCAGATGTATTTTTTCCCATGGACAGAAATCCTGGGATTCCTGTGATGAGGATGGTAGAGTTGGGGGGTGCTCTGCATGTGGCAGAATTCACTGTAATGACTCCCAGTTTCTTTAGTGCCTTCTTTTCCTCCTTTCCCATCTGCACAAAACTTGCTGCCCTTGAGTCTCAAAAAATTGGTATTTTCCTGTGTCAAATGAACTTGCGCTGCAGAGGAGAGGTGACACCTCTGCCTTGTGTGGTGTTAAGCAGGTTGTTTGATGTATTTACCTTCATTTACTTGAGCCTCTTACTGCCAGCTTTTATCCTTCCCTGACCTTCTGGCAGTTTATGCAGAGTTTCAAAGCTAATAATATCTGCTAAACCAGGCATCTGCTAGAAATCATATGCTGTGCTTCAAATCACTCCTGAGCAGGTCAGAATTCAGCTGGAAAATTGAGGAGGCTCTGTTAACTTTATGCAACCTCTTAACTGTCTTCCTAAAAGAGTAAAATATAGGTTAGTTTTATAGGAAATCCTTGTCTAATGTTTCACGTCCCTTCCAGGATCACAGTAAGAACTTGTTCTAGCTTGTAATTCCATAATAATCCATGGATTTTCAGTCAGTTAAACCCAAGCTGTGGAAAAGTCTGATGGTGCCTCGAGAATGTGGGAGTCATTGGAAGAAAATGGATGGAAGGGACTTTGGGGTAGGATTGGAGTGTTTGAGGTTTGGTGCTGCAGCAGCCCTGGGCAGGGTGTGACAACCCTTGTCTGCAGGAAAAAAATGACTTGGGAGGAACATTTTGGTTTGGTTCCATGTGTCCATTTAGTATGGAATGGATTTTATTCTCTTGAGCACTGATGGTAGAGCTGCTGGATATTCAGGTTGTGATTCTGCACTTCTTTCGTTGCCATGCAAAGCCTCCCTGCACGGGCGTGTTTGTGGAGGAGACAGAACCTTGCAATCCCTCTCCTCATAAACCTTCCTTTAATACAATAACCATGAAATCCCAGAATGGTTTGGATTGGAAGGACCTTAAAGATCATTTATTCCCACCCCTGCCATGGGCAGGGACACCTCCCTCTGTCCCAGGCTGCTCCAATCCCAATCCAACCCGGTCTTGGGCACTGCCAGGGCTGCTCTGGGCATCTGTGCCAGGGCTTTCCCACCCTCCCAGGGAACAATTCCCACCCAATATCCCATCCATCCCTGCCCTAGGGCAGTGGGAAGCTGTTCCCCCTTGTCAGAAGTCCCTCCCTGGCTGTCTGCTGGCAGTGGCGGTGCCAGCTNTCCCACCCAATATCCCATCCATCCCTGCCCCTTGTCAGAAGTCCCTCCCTGGCTCTCTGTTTCACTCTGCTGGCTGTGGCGGTGCCAGCAGCGTTCAGCACTGCTCCTCACGCTCCTCGGGATACATTTCTGCTTTTTAATTTGAATTCGTTTTGATGCTTTCTATTCTTTAAGCAGTAAGTTTGTGTTGGCAGTGGGGAGCTGAATAGGAACCATTAAAGCAGAGTCTTTCCCAGGAGAGTGAGAGGATTCCAGTGTTTTCATCTCCAGTCGGAGCAAAGCGTCCCCTGAGCACTGTGGGGACAGGGAGGAGAGGGGTGGGAAAAAACAGGAGTTGTTTAATGCCTTAACAAATGAGGGGTGAGGAGATACAGCTGGTGATGGATCATAAGAGATGGAGACGAGCAGGACAGCCCAGGACTCCAATTTATTTATTTGTGGCTGCCACCGGTGTGTGTCCATTCCATGGACTTATGGTTGGGATTGTCCCCCAGCACTGGAGCTGGATGGGGGTGGGAATTACTGCTTCCAGGGGAAAAACTGCCTGCTAGAAGCGTGAAAAATTACTCTGTGGGATTAAGGACAGCCCAGCAGCTTTTCTCTGGCTTTTCTGTTATTGCTGAAGAGAGGCTTTTTCCTCTTTTGTTTAATTCTTACCAGCGAGTTGGATTCAGCTGTGGCCTTTGGATGTGTTCACTGTGGGGTTCTGGGATTGCATTTTGGGTTTATCTGGATCACTGCACATCCCCTGAGTCATTTCTGTGACTTGTTGCTTCCAGTCCTGCCTCTGCTGTGTGTTGGGAAGTTCCTTTTTGTCTCTTTGTCAGCATTAATGCTCTGTCTTTATAAAACATTAGCAAGGAGAGGAATTTAAGGGACAGGGCTGCTTTATCACCCTGGTGTCTCCATCTCTGCTGCCTATAAGGAAGAATTGTGTCTTATTTTGGGATGGTTTTATTAGATAAGGAAAGGAAACCTTTGGATTTGGTTCCACTTCCCTGTTTTTGCAGAGATTTTGTGTTTAATTTCCAACAGAACATCTGGGCCACATCAGGGAAAGCAAGACACGGACTCCTCTGGGGAGCTTGGCCTGAGCACGGCGCTGCTCAGCTCCCTCTTCCTTCCAAAGAAATTCCATTACCCCGTTCCAAAGGGGGCTGTGGGAATAATTGTATGGAAAGATCCAGGATTTTCAGGTTCTGCAGCAGCTGAGCAGTGCAGGGGAGCAGAACTGGCTTTAGGTGTTTGTGTCTCAGCTCATCCAACAGATCCCTCACAATGAGGAATTCCCATCATTCTTTTCTCTGTGAAACAGGAATTTTTGTTTTTCCTTTTTTTTGTGTTTCCTTTTCCTTTTTCATGTCTTGCCTTTTACTTTCCCACTGTCAATTGTTAATTGCCCATTTCCACCATGCCTTGTTGAATGAACTTGGAAATCCTTGGGCTTTTTTTAATATTTACTGACCAATAAATTGTTTATTGGGTCCATTCTTTGATCAGTATTGACTCTTTGATCATTTCATATCTTTTACATTCAAAGGAGCTAAAATGATATTTACAAAATCAGCAAAATCATCATCACAATTTGGTCTTTCTGACCCTACAAACTCCTTGGATACTCTTGCTGAACTCTTTTACTCTATGACAATCATTTATTATCTCTCTTTGTCATGAACAGCCCTCTCAGAGTAAAATATTTTCTAAACGCTCCAGCTGGACTAAAATGTTTCCCCATGAGAGGCTGAGGGTGATGAGAAGGTTCCCTTTGTGGAGGGGAAGACACCAGTGGTTATTGTGAGGAGAGGGGCAGGAGAGCTCGAGCTGGAGTAAATCCACAGCTTAAACCATCTCCAGTGTAACACTGGAAGAGTTGAGGGGCAGATAAGAGAGTCAAAATAAAGCAAACACAATTAAAGCTTGGTTGTAATATAACCCAAAGTTAATATTTCAGTTCTTTGCCATCACTGGCTGCCGTGTCCACGCTCAACACAAAACTCCAGCTTGTGTTGCCCCCTCCAGAGCCTGGTGCAGCCATTCCCAGGAGCAGGAAAGCAGCAGCTCCAAGGGCTCTGGCATCTATTTCAGCCCCTCAATTAATAAAAGAGACACTCTGAGTTAATCACAATCTCACCCTTTTGGTAATTATTGATTTTGGAAGTGCAAACAACTTCAGAAGTTACCAGGTTTTAATTCAAAACATTCATCTTCCATTTGGTTTTTTTCCCCCCCTTCGGTTTCTGCAGCTTTAAAACATCTCCAGCTTGCTATAAACTTGGGGTTTTTTTTTAAAGATATCAATTTAATTACTTTTGATAAGGAAGAAATCCTCAGGCTCAGTACTAAAACCTAATTCCTTCTTTAGTGAAAAACCTGATTATTCATTGCCAGCTCCAATCACCTGCAGAATTTTGGGGGCAGCCAGCCGAGCCCAGGGTCCCCAGTCCTGCTCCAGTCCTTATTCCTGTGAAAAAGATGGTTTTCCTTGTAAAACCCAGTGGGTGCAGGAGCTTTAGTCCAGACTAAACCACATTTCTCGAGTGCAGTGCCACAGCAAGCCCAGAGCCCTGTGGCTCTTCAATGGCTCAGTGAATAATGAAACATCATTTCAGTTTCCTCCAAGCCCAACACTGCACAAGAGCCTCTCCACAGCCATGAAAAGGAAAAATAAAATCTCCAAGTGTGTGATATTTGTAGATGAATTGTATTTTGTTCAAATATACGACAACTCTTTCCAAATATTGTCTGTAGCTCACAGGCTGCTCCCACTTCAATATTGCCACGTCTGTGGATTGCACTTGTGGTTTTTTCTACTCCATTCCCTGCTGTGGGCACTGAGATTGATGCATTTCCTGATTTTTGTTTTGTTTTTATTAAGTTTATCTGTGGGTCTTCCTCAGGTTCTTATCCTGACAATCTGATATTTTCCTTCTGTTTCCAGCGTGTCCCAAATTGCTCATAGCCACAGAGATACCACTTTGCTCGCTCCTCTCTCGTAGTTATTCCTTCTTTAGGGCACTATTGTTGATGCTCACAGGTTTTAGTGTCACATTTCTGCTGACAACTCCCAAATCTATTTTTCTCTCTGTAGCCACTGACCCTGTCCTGGCTCTCCCTTTGCTGTGCCTGATTGCCTTCATGGCATTTTGGGTCTGAATTGATGCCATCAAACTTTCTCAAGTGGAGTTGTAGCTCAAAGATCTGTCTCAGTATTACTTTTATATCTGCATTTATTTTTTTTCTCATTGACTTTGGTGGATGCAGCAAAATCCCTCATGATTTCCTCTAAGATCTGTAACTAATAGCAATAAATTATTAGTGTTTTGTCAAGTAAGTCTTAATAGCAATCAGTGCTAAATAAACTGACAATTCTCATAACCAAATTAATGACTTTAGGCAAATGGAATTTCTTCACTGGATGAGGATGTTGGCCTGTTAAAAATCTGTTTTGAAGGGCAGTTCAGTATAAAATCTCAAATAATAAAATTCAGGGAACTTTTATGGGCACACAAACCAAGCCCCCGGATTTTCCTGCCCCGCAGATTCCGTGTGTGCCACGTCCCCCTGGGCAGCTGTGACCCAAAAGAGAAGTGACACCCTCAGAGCCCCCCAGAAACTCCTGAAAATCCAGGAAACATCTGAGCTGCCAGCAGAGAACATCTCAGCAGAGTTTGGAATTGTATTGCTGGAAATTCAAACCGAGACCAATATGGCCAGGATCCATAAAAGTCAGTGGAAATGCCTGTCCTGAAGGATTGGCTCTAGGGATGGGAAGCTTTAGGGAGAGACAAGGTCTGGTTCTGTGGGAATTCATGCACAGTCATTCAGAAAGACTGAGAAATCTGATGAATGCTCCTTTCTAAACTATTTTTCTTTTAAAAACTCCACGGATTTAGTTTGCAATGCTGAGGTGATTAAAAACCAAGTTCTAATTTATGATTTCCTGTGTGGTTAAAACAGTAATTTACATTTTCACCTTTTCTTCAGTCTTTACCCTTATCTTCTCCTCTGCTGCTCTCTCCTCTGTCTCTCCAGCCTGTAACAGAATTCCTTATCTCATCACCCCCTCTCTCTGCTGACTTCTGAGAAGAAATGCTTGATCCAACATTTATACCCTTGGCTTCCATCGTAATTTGCTCCTTCTGGGGCTTCTCTCTGGCTTCCCAACTCTGGGATTAACATCCAGCTCCTTTTGAAACTCTTCTCTCTTCCTCAGACTTCCACTGCACTTCTGAACATCCAAGTTCAGGACTCATCCAGGCTTTAAGATATTTGAACACGATTTGTAAAGCAGCTTCAAATCAATGTCAGCCCAAACCAGGGAGCTTTATTACTCAAAGAATTACGCTTGAAATGAAGAGTTTGGAGGGGAAAGGAGTCAGGCGTGAGAGGCAGGAGTTCAAAGTGGTTTATCCCGGTTATCCTGAGGAGAGCTGGAGGGCAGATGTCATGCCCTGCAAGAACTGACCTTGTTATCCTCCTGAAAACCTGCAGAGCTCACTGAGGGCAGAGAGAAACCTCTCCATGCCTGGAAATAGCCCCGGAAAAGCTTTTATTTCTCCAGTGCGTGTCACTGCTTGGGAGCTGTTCCTGCAGGGACAAAGGGAGAGTGACTTTTGACTGGGGCAGGTTGTGGTGGGGAAAGGGGGAATGGTTTTCAAGTAAAAGAGGAGAGATTTAGATGGGAGATTGGGATGGAATTGTGCCCAGAGCAGCTGTGGCTGCCCCTGGATCCCTGGCAGTGCCCAAGGCCAGGCTGGGATGGGTTTTGGAGCAGCCTGGGACACTGGGAGCTGTCCCTGCCCATGGCAGGGCTGGCACTGGGTGAGCTTCGAGGTCCTTCCAGCCCAAACCATTCTGTGACCCCATGATTTCCATGATCCAGATTTCATCCTTTTGCACTGGACATCGCCCACCCAATGGAACACACAACAACGGAGCCAGCTGTGCTTGGTTTGGGCAGCTGTAGCACTGGAAACCTCCCCCCAAATTGTAACAAAATTTGTTCCCTTCACCTTGGCATCGATTCATCGATTATTTCACCAGCGTGCTTAGCACTTTCCTTTCTCTGAGATAACTCCCCTCAATCTTAACTTCTCGTGAATTTACACTTCATGATTGCCCAGGAGGGCAAAGCCACACAGAGCACTTGGCTGCTGAGCAGACTCCAAAGCCAGCCCGTGGTAATTGTTTGTGAGTCCGCCGGATTTAATTAAACCGCGTGTAAGCGCCTCGGAAAGCGACGCCTGAAAACGATCTAAATAAAATGTTTACAAACGGGCACACAAGTCTGGTCTGGAGCCAGGCTCCTTGCAATGCCAGGCTCGTCTCTGTGCAAAGGCAGCTTCCAGCACAGCCTGCCTCTGATAATTGCATTTTGCTTTAATAAACACAAAGGGGATGGATGCTTATTTTTAATTATGTTAATGCTTCCTTTTTTGATGCATCTCACTAATACTGTGTGTAGAGGGATGCTTGGCTTTTATATTCCATGGGGAAGGGAAACATCTCCATGCTCAGAATTAGAAGAAGGAGCAAATTTTTGTCCTTTTCTTGTAAAATTTGGGGCACCTTTCAAACCTGTTTTATCCTCATGAGATTTCTCCAAGGGAATGGAATTTATCGTGCATCAGAGGGAGGGTTTCTATTTAATCAGCAGTTTTCACTCTGGGTTTGGTCATATTTGATATGGCACTGTTGTGTGAGGAAATATGGGAATTCAGAGTGTGACAAGACACAGGGAATGGCTTCCCAGAGGGCAGAAGGCAGGGCTGGGTGGGATTTTGGGAAAGAATTCCTGGCTGGGAGGGGGCTGAGGCCCTGGCACAGATTCCCAGAGCAGCTGTGGCTGCCCCTGGATCCCTGGCAGTGCCCAAGGCCAGGCTGGGCAGGGCTGGGAGCAGCCTGGGATGGTGCAAGTGTCCCTGGGACAAGAACTGGATGAGGTTTCAGGTCCCTTCCAACCCAAGCCTTTCTTCAATTCTATGATTTTAAGGGCCTGGATCTAACCAAAAATCTCTATTTTTCCCTCTTCATTTTTCTTTGTTTGACACGTTTTTAAAGCCAAGGGAGTTAAGGTTAGACATACTTCTAGTAATGGGATTTTTGACAGTTTTTAAAATGCTTTCCTAAAAAAAAAAAATGGGAAAAAACAAACCCAGTAGAGCAGGATAATGCCAGGGATTTATCAACATAAATTGGCTTTCTGGGTTCAAATTAACTTCTCAGAAATGTCACAAGATAGTCACAGTGAAAAGCAGCTTTGTCCTAATTAGACAGAATTTGCTCTTGGTTGTTATATTTTAGGAAAAAAAAAAAAAGGAAAAAAAAAGACATTTAAATCCCTTATTTTAAGACACGAATGGAGTGAGATAAATCAGTCTTTCAAAATCATTTATAGCCCTCTCCTCCCAAAGGAGATCAAAAGGAGCACAAACTTCCTCCTGGAGTGTTTAGAAGGTATCACTTTTAACTTGAATTGTGGTAATGGAAAAATCTATTGACCAGCTCAAGCTGAGGACTTGGAAGGAATGTGGGATCTCCATCCTGGCCTATTTTTATCCCCTACTATGTTTATTTTTAGCTGAAGTTGAACTTTGCTGTTGTGTCTCTGTAGCCTTTTATTGTTTTTATTTCAGGTGTGAAAATCTGTAAACTGTAGGATAATGAGGTGTAAAACAAGAAGAGGAAATACAATGATTTCCAAATGCTTTTCCAGTGCAACAGGGAGTAATTTTTGGGATGAGTGGGAAGTTACTCGTGGTGTCATTTGCTGGTTTTGCTCTTTCTTATTAGCACGTGGCACTTTCTGTATTCCTTTGGGATTTGTGGGCATTAACTGAGCTGAGTGGTAGGAAAAAAAGGTCTGTTCTCTATCTGTTGGAAAAATATCCCTGAAAATGTGTCAGAAGAATTTCTGCACTTCTGTAAATCTCCAGGGACTTCATTGTTCCGGCACCAGAGAGTGCAAAACTGGGGAGCTTAAAAAATCAGGTTAAAATGTTTTGTTAAATAGATATGAATACTCCTGTGTTTGTTATATGTTTTATGAAATAATTTTTAAAATGCATTCACAGGGGGGGAAAAAAAGCAGTTAATGATGGTGCCATTCCCAAATTTTGATGGGATTCCTCAGGGCAGAGTGGTTTATCTCATTACCTCATTAGACCTGGGCTTAGATCAGCAGCAATTTGGATTAAACCAAATTGCTCCCTGAATCAAGAGACCTGGCTTCAGCAAATGCTGAGTTTAAAAAGTCATCTTGACTTTGGTTATTTCTCCTGGCTTGAGTAAAAAATTTAATTCCAATTAAGAAAAGGGTTTTCCTCTCCTCTCACCCTACAGCTTAGGAAGGGCCTGGAGCAGGTGGGAAGCTGGGAAGGGCCTCAGGCCACTTTTGGGGCAGCAGCGCCAGAGAGAATTCAGCAAATGCCTGAAAATCTTTCTGATTTATCCCATATGAGGGGGAAAAGGGGAAACACTGCCTGCTGCTAGTGCTTGTCACTCATCTGCCACGTCCCTGCCTTGCTTCCAGCACTGCTGATCCGTTCTGTCCCTCATCCCTCCCCTCTGGATGAAGCGCTGGCCTCTGGGTGAGCCCCTGTAATTCCACCCATGCTGGGAAGCAGAGGTTAAGTGGGAATCCTTTGGCTGGCTGACAAAAGCAAATTCCCTTCCAAGAGGCAGCTCTTAAATGCACCTTGGGAAGGAGTTGTTGCTCATCTCGGTGGCTGACTTAATGCAGCTGCTGGAACGTGGTTTGAGCTGGGTTTTTTTTCCCCTTGCACAGAGGGAATTTTCATCCTTGCACAGCTGAGAGCACCCAGTGAACCACACAACCTGGCAGCCCTGCGCGCTGGCAGAAACGCGCCGAGGTGCCAGCACGGGCAGGGAACACGGGGAAAAATGTGTTTAACCCTTCAGTGTGTTTTGTCAGCCCTGCTGGTTTCCTGATAGAACGTCCCCAAGATCTCTGTTACAGAGCACAGCAGCCTCACGTGTTCCACAGGCTTTCCCCTTGTGCCCCACTGGGAAAAATCCTGGAGCTTGGGAGGGGCTAAATCCTGATTTTAGGCACTCTGTAGGGAAGGCAGCTTGGTGCTGTGTGTCCAGAGGGGAAACCCTTGGAAATGTGATTATTCCTGCCCCTTGCAGGGGCTTGGAGTAACCTGGGATGATGGAAAGTGTCCCTGCCATGGCAGGGATTTGGAAAAAAATGAACTTTTGAGGTCCCTTCCAACTCAAACCCTTCCTGGTATTGTGTGTATGCATTGTTCACCACTAATGACACACAAAATGGTGATCCTTACATTGTTAAATACTGAACTATAAAAGATTATATAAACCTAAAAGAAATTTCACCAAATAACCGATTGCATGGATCAACCATGGGTGTTGTAATAATGTTTTTAGTTTTTATGACATTGTCCTCCCAAGAAACTCACACTGGGCACAGCACAATTTGTCAAATGTCTCTTACAGGAATTAAAGGCTATCAGGAGTAGTGAACAATCTCTGTGAATTATCAAATTATAACTCTCATCATCAAAAGCAGCTTCCTTGGAGGTAGAAAGAAAACAGCTGGACAGACATCATTTTGGAGGGGAAAAAAGCAGTTTTGTCTCATGGCAGGAAACTCAGCGGAGCTCAGACTTCTATGAATAAATATTTCCAAGCCCTTAGTCCTGGAAATTAAGCGAGAACTTCACTTTTGAGCCAAAGATCTCATTTAATCCATATTTCTTCAAACATGCTCCTTTATTACAAATATCTACCCCTGGCCACTGTGACCAAAAAACAACAAAACCAAAGCTTAAAATTCTCTGCCATAACTTTATGCTGCTCTTTTTTCTTTAAAGATTTGCAGTAGCAAAATATCAAGATCTAACTTTTATAAACATAAGGATTGGGAGGAATTATTTTTTTGTAAAGTTCTCTTTAGGCTTCTGCTTTTTCGTGCAATAAAAATACCAAACCAACTTTCAAAATCCCAGAGAAATTTTTTGATTTTCAGCATCCAGGCCCAGGCAATTTTTACGGTTGGTGATTTTAAGGGCAACATTTGTAACTGAGCAACTTCCACGGCAAAAAGGCACCGCTAAGTTAAATACATTTAAACTGCAGAAGGTTAAATATATTTACAATTCAGAGATTCAGAGTCTTTTGAATTTCTGTCTACAATGGATCTCTTAAGGGGCTGTTATCATAACTGTTGGGAACTCTCATTTCACAAGGAGTCTGCTATTCCCTTTTTATGCAACTCCTTTTTTTTTTTTTGCTTCAGTGGCTCAGGATCTGAGATGGGAGATAGAAGCCCTGTGATAGAGGGTTATTTTTGTCAATAGCAATCCTGGGTAATGAGATGTATCTCTTGGTTTCATTTGAATTTTAGAAGACGTTTCAAGTTATTTTTGAAACTTTATCACGACTGTCTGAAAGGAAAGATAAGACAGAAAGGATGTGGAAACTTTTAGAAACTCTGCTTTGGAGATGGATGAGATAAAGGGTCTGAGTGTAAGTAGGAGAATGATGCCAGTGTCACGCCAAGAGCTGATTTAATAAATAGAAATATGCAGGTAATTGGAGTATCAATGACTTCAGCAATTTTTTGCTGAAATATGAGAAGAATATATATTTCTTTCACACCCCATGTCAGTTCTGCCAGCTCGTGGCTCCCCTGGAAGAAGAACAGGGAGAGAAGGGATCATTCCCTGCTCGCTTCCATTGAGGAGACGTGCTTGGTGTCAGATGGTTCTGCTGGCATCCTCCTGGGTCTGGGGAAAAGACAGCATTCCCTGCAAATCCTCACCTGGGAATACTCCCTGAGCACTTATTACTGGGGTTTTGTCACTGTTTTCAGGATGACAGGTAAGCCATTGCCATTAGTGTGAAAACAATCGATATCACAGGCAGTTTTCTTTAATTTTCACTTAATTTTCTGCTAAAATTAAATTTGTGTGCTCCAGTGGGGCCAGTGGACATGCTGGCCAGTTGGGATAACTTTGTGCAGAAGCTGTGGAAAACATGGAGAGAGTGTCAATCCCTGATTTTGTTGAGAGGTGACAGTGTTTGAACAGGAGAGGGGATGCAAAGATTCCCAGTGCTGTGGTCTGTGCGCAGATAAATAAAAATACACAGAAGGCAGTACAGAACCCACCTGGGCTGTGCCACGATGGAAATGTCTGATTGTCAGGAAAGGTTTGGATGGCAGGAAGGGCTCTTCCCCCAGAGCTGAAGGCTCCCCAAGGAATGTCACTGTCCCAGAGCTCCAGGAGCTCATCCCCTCCCAGGGATGCCCAGGGTGGGATTGTGCAGGGACAGGAGCTGGGATGATCCCTGCGTGGCCCTTTCCCCTCATGATATTCCATGCTTTTTACAGACAACAACAAAACTGACGTATTCACAGATTAAGCTCAGTTTAATTAAAACATGAAGCTAAAGAATGGTTTTCCTACCCCAGCCCAGGCTTGCCCAGCAGCTGGCCCCATCTCCATGTGCCAGTTTATGTAAGGAAGGCTCCAGCTGGTTATTAATAACCCCAGACCTGTCAGACATTAAGCCCACACTCAATAATGAGCACACCCTCCCTGGCAGACTTCCACATAAAAACCAAAACCAGCCCCAAACCCCTCCATATATTAAATTTACACTTGAGAAACACGACCTAGCAGCACTCCAGTTGCAGGCATATGCTGCTGAGAATATGCAGCAATTTCAGACTCAATCATATGTTCTCCAAGGAAACCCACTGATACCTAATTACGGAAAAGATTACAGACGATAATGACAGCTTAATGAATTACAGAACCTTCACAACTTATTAGCACAGCTTCCTGCCATGCCCCAGGACACTTGGATGGGATGTGAGGAGAGCTCTGGGTGGTGTTTGCTCGTGGCTTCCATGGGAGGCCACGGGGAATTTCAAACTGGGCACTTCTGGTTTTATTGTGTTTTTTTCCTTATCATATTTGATTTAATTACTTTTTGTATTGTAAAGTTGTAACCCTCCCATTATGTTAATAGTTTAATCCCAGTTGTGCCCTCCTATCCCAGTTGTCAATCCACTCTGGAGACTTCCCCTTGTTCCGGAATGTTCCCTGTTCCTCCTCCCACTACCTGTTAATCCTCCCTCTGTTCCAGAGAGTTCCCTGTCCATCCCCTGTTATTCCATCCCTCACTGGTTTATGTCACCTGTTCCCTCCCACCGTGTTCTTTTTTTGGTTCATACTCTGTAAACCCCTCCTTGTTCTCCTCCCCTGAGTTTCCCTCACAGGTTCCCTCATCCCCTCCCCTGCTCCTGCCCCATATATCACTGCCTGTGCCCTGGTGTTTGGGCTCTCTTGTGGCTGAACTTTCAAGGCAATAAACCCCTTTGGCAATCCCATGGGAGGCCTCTGTCTCATCCCTGCTCCTGCCCTCGGTGTTTGGGTGTCCCGGTTTTTGAGACAGTTATCTGTCAGGGAAGGCAGAAAAAAATTGTAAGCCCTCCACCCTCTCCCTCCGAATTATTATATCTCGAAAACACGGAGTTCTCAGGCAGAGATATGGGGATAGGAATAACAGTTCTTTACTAATATATATATATATATAAAGGTAAACCAACAACAATAACTACAATATTAACAACGGAACAGAACAGGGAAAAAACGTGGAGGAGAGGCAGTGCCTCACAAACCCCTCAGCTGGCACTCAGTCCCGAAGCTCCTGCAG
>VWYI01044743.1:75696-87548 GCA_013399455.1 Anthoscopus minutus | reverse complement strand
GGGGCTCAGCCGATCCTTTTGTCTTTTAAAGTACCGTTGATGTACCAACCATCAAGGCTTTCTCTCTCAGCTAAATGGGAAAAATTCTAACAGCTAAGAAACGAAAAAAAACAAACATGTAACCCCCAACATTGGGTGTTTGCAGAGCGTGGGTTTGGCTGCAGACCCCGCTGCAGGCTGTGAGTGCCGGTGACCTGTGCGTGCTGGGCCCCTGTGCTCCGGCACCGCGTCAGCCTGCAAACCATAACGACATCTTAATGAACTACAGCACCTGCAGCACTTACCAGCACAGCTTCCTGCCGTGCCCCAGGACACTTGGATGGGATGTCAGGAGAGCTCTGAGTGGCGTTTGCTCGTGGCTTCCATGGGAGGCCGTGGGGAATTTCAAATTGGGCGCTTCTGGTTTTATGAGGATGGCACAAGTTCTTGTGCTTGTCGTGGTTTTTATGAAGTAAGAGCCAAAATGATCCTAATTAGGGTGTTTTCTGTGACTTAGCCATCTCTGTTGGTACCATGGTGTCTGCTTTTCCAGTTATTACTTTCCCATGATCCCACATTTTCCTTTTAGCCCCAATTTCTTCAGTTGTCTTTCCTGCCATAAACCACGGGTGAAGAACATGCAAATAAAATAGCAAAGGAAAGGAATTCTGGAGTTTGATAGGGCGAAGTTACACTTTTCCACTGCTTTTCCATCCCTTTACCATTCCTTGGGTTTCAGACATGGACAAGACTACGATGTCATAATTGTAGATAAAAATCTCAGTGTCCTCTCTTCAGTCACAAAAACACCGCTGATTTTAATGAAATCATATTTAACCCCTGGTATGCCCCCAAATGCCACGGGGGTGTCTGGGACAGAACTCTGCAATTTTACGATTATTTCCTCCAGATAGCCCTAAATTCAGTGCTGACTGGAAAAGTTGGGTTTCAGTTTGAACAGCTTAGCCAGGATTTCCTTAAGTCTTGCTAAGCTGTATTCACTTTGTGCATAACTCAGCAATATCTTGGCAGAATTAGATACTGTGGCTTTCAAAAATGGAATTTTGTTCAACCAAAAAAAAAACAACACAGGTGAGGTTTGAAAGAAAAGGAGAAGCCTTTGTCTAAAAGACAAAACGGTGTCCAAGAAATATATAAATAACTTTCCTTCCAGTGGTGTATTGTGGCTAGTCAGACAAGAAATGGAATGAAGATACAGTAAATTAAAAGAAATCTTTTATTTGTTTGCCTCATTCAAAGTCACTTCAACCCCAATGTGTTTTACCTGAGGAGGAGAAAAAGTTGTTTGTCACTGGTGTCAAATGCGAGACCTGGAGTTGTTTTAAGAGAGGTGAAACAAAAAAATGTCATGAAACCAATACCTTGAGCAGGAGCAAAATATCAAATATCTGTGTGTGGATCTGTAGAGGCGTTGGCAATGCTCTGGGTTTTGCTCTCCATGGAAACCAACATTTTTATTTTTTTATAAAAATTGAACCCTGAAGTCTCCTTTTCAATGAAATGTCACTCTCCCGTGGAAAACAAGTCCTTTCAGGAAAACGTTCTGTGAGCCCTCCCTCTCCCTGATTTCTCTTAGGAGTGGGAAGAAAATCTTTTGTCCATTCCTATTTTTAAGTTTAGTTTTGCCACTTGATTCCTGGGAAGTACTTGGCAGGTGCTTTTTCATCATTATTCTTCCCTGAGAGCTGGCAGCTTCACCTGGGTTGTAGGGCTTGTCCTCTTCCCAAATCCAGAGTGACTTGTACAATTCCCATGTCTGGGAACCCTGTATTCTTTAATAATTACTACTTTTTTCTTGAATTCTATTGTGAATAAGAATTAAGAAGCTGGCCCAGTGTCTGGAGATGCCCCACAGCGGAATGGACTGTGGGGTTGGCACCAAAGAGAGCAAAGAGAGATCTGATTCAGATAAAGGGATTGTCACAGGCTTATTCTGGGGACATTAAAACCAAAAAAATCTTCAAAAACCTGTTCCAGATTCTTAACCACACTTAAATTCCTGCTAAAGAAATTGTGCTCTCCTCCAGAGCCTCTTGGAGCCATTGATGGGATAACTGCTGTCAGTTGTGGCTTTTTAAAATATCTTTGACTTTTACAAAAAAACAAATCTAGCTTGGAGAATGGTGTTTCCAATACCTTTTGTGTAGATTTTTGATCAAACACATTGAATAAAAAAATCGTTTGGAAATTCGAGAGAGGTTTAAAATCAGTTTGTTGTTGTGGGATGGTTAGAGCCATGCATTATTAAAGTGTTGGGCTGCGTATATAAAACTAAGGAAGAAATGAAACCAGCTTCTTCATGGCCAGTGAGCTGAAATATTTTGTTCTGAACAATTCTTTTCGCAGTTAAAATGTTACAACTATGATTATTAAAGTTCGTGCCTTGTCTTATCCATCAGCCTTAAGAGTCCTGTGGCCTTCTTACCTCAGTCATAATCTCACAACAAATGGTCACAAAGAGCTGCAGAAGGTCTGGTTGGTTTTGTAGCAAATCTTTAAGGGACAATTGCCCAGCTGGTTACTCTGGATACTGGAAATTCTTGGCACAAAGGAAATAAATAGAAAAGGTTCTGGGAGAGCTGCGAGGAAGGCGAAGGGCCCTGAGGGGGAGCAGGGTGAGGGCTGAGGGCACTGGGATTGTTCAGCCCGGAGAGGAGGAGAATGAGGGGAGGCTCCTGGGGCTGTTCAGCTTCCTCAGGAGGGGAAGAGCAGGACAGACTCCGGTTTCTCTCCCTGACAGGAGCCGGGGATGGGCTGGAGCTGGGCCAGGGAGGGTTGGGTTGAGTGTCAGGGTTTTAGGAAAAGGTTCTTAGCCCAGAGGTGCTGGCACTGCCCAGGCTCCTCAGGGAATGGCTCTGAGGCTCCAGGAGAGCTTGGACACCACTCCAGGGATGCCCAGGGTGGGGCTGCTGGGCTCTGTGCAGGGCCAGGGGCTGGGCTGGACGATCCTTGGGAGTCCCTTCCAGCTCAGCACGTTCTGGGATCGCCCTCTGTGCTTTCCACTTGCGACCACCGCGGCTCCAGCGCTGTTCTCCTCTCGCCTTTTGGCTGCTCTGTGCCTGCTGGCCTGGGAGGGAGGATGGTGGCAGGGAGCCACAGGAGGGAAATCCCTGCATTTTCCCAGCGTAAACTTCACTGGTGGTATGTGGGACCCAGCTGTGCCTTCCCTCTGAGAGGAGGCTCTGGGTGAAGCTGTTGCTGTCGCAACAGTGAAAGCTGCGATTCAAATACCCGCGTTGTGACTGACAAAGTCATTCCTCGAGATAAACTCTGCTGAGAAATCAGCTCGTCCCCTAGAGGAAGCTTGAAAACGGGTGAAATAACCTCGGTGAAATAACAGGTGAAATAACCGAGCTGAGCTCGGCTTTCCCAGTTTACATCCAGTGTGCTGTCATTAAACGGGCAAGGCACAGATTTTCTCCGCAGGCATAGGGAGCTCTCAGCCAGCTCCAAATGTTGGCAGAAAACGGGAGCATCCCAGGTTTTGTGCATCTGGAGAAAGTGTTGGAGTTTCAGCTGGTGGCATTCCCTAGGACAGCACAAGGAATGAAACCTTGTGGGAGGGATGGATCTGGAAGCCAGCAGGAAAATCAAATTAGAATTTGCCCAAGGTTGCAGGCAGGAAAGGGGAACAAGGTTCTGGAAAGGCCCAGAGTAACTCTGGAGGTGCAAATGCTCCCTTCTGTGCATGGAAAGTGCCTTTGTCATGAGAATCCCATTTTGCCCAGGTAGTTGAGTGTGAGAGACTGCGAGGAATCCTCCCCCAGGAATATGCAGAGTTGGAGGAGTTAAATCTAACAGAGTATTGAGGAAATCTGAAGTCCTGCACTATGAATTAAAGGCTGTAGGATTCCAGATGAATCCATGAATTTCTGACAACAAATTTCCATCAGCTGAACTGTGGTAACCCTTTATTTTTAGTCTCAGATTCCTGCAGCCTTCACCAGTCCATTTCAACACACGCTGCAGGATAATTCTGTGGCAGAGCCTGGGAGAAACAGCCAGGTTATCTCTCTCTGGTCATCGTGTTTTCCTTCTTTTTATTCCTGAGGCCTGGCCACTTTTGTCAGAATTCTCAAGGAGCTGAACCTGCAGAACCATGTCCAAAAAGTCCTCTTATCTTCTTGGCTTTAGAAATGATGCTTTCAGAGTTTAAGACCTGGGCTATTTTCTCTAGGGAGGAGTCATGCTGAATTAATAAGAACATGATAATTTGACCTTTTTTTTTTTTTTTTTCCTAAGGGGGGGATGTGTGGTATGAATTCTGTAGAAGACAGTAATTATGATTTTGGTTACAGTGAGCTATGAAATTGTGTAGGCTTCAAAGCAGCCAGACCCATCAAATTTCCTTTTGAGCCAGAGTGCCACAAATTCACAGAGGAGCAGATTTGATCTCTTTTCTAATGTACATAAGTTATAAAAAAAATTAAGATACTGTATTCTACTTGCTGGATTAGAAAGTAGAAATAACTGGAAGAGTGTTCTGATATTTCAGGCACTCAAAACCCAAGAATTGAATGTAAGACATTGATTTTCCCTTCCAGTAATTGTTCCTAAGAAAACTAGTTTATCCCACAAAAGAGAAAGGAGTGGATGAATGTCTGCACGTCAGCCAAACTCTTGCTGAAATATGTGATGGTTTATACTGATAAATAGATGGGCAGAGAAAGTCGGGAAACTGGAAGGCAGAATCAGTAATTTACTTATGAAATAATGATTGGATTTCCCAAAAGCACTCCCATAAAAGGATCTCACTGCAGTGGAACGAGAAATTCAGGCTGGAAGTGTGCAGAGTTGGAAGTCTGGGATAGCTGCAGCCAGTAAAAAAGCAGGATCAAACCTCCAGGTGTTTGTTCAGCACGTTTTTTAATTCCGTTTTTTACATCTGTTCTGCAACCTCTCAGGCTGTTCTCGGAGTTAAGGCAACAATTCCAAGTGGCTGGAGTGGAAAACATTATCTCTGATTCCGAGCTGGAAAATTGAACCAGCGGGTGAGCACAGGTAGGCAACTGCTTTATGGGAAGAGCAAATGGGTCTGTGATTGCTGAGGTAAAAGTGCTTCTGGAAACCAGAAATACATAAGAAACCAATCAAGAGCCTTAGCAACTCCGGGCTCACAGTGCCTTTATATTGGAAAGAAGTAATTTTTAGGTGCGCTGGAAGATTTGCTGAGGTTCAATTTCCAGTTTTTATTTGGTCCTTTCATTCAGTCGATTGTGTGAACAAAGAAGAAAAAAATAATAAAAAAAAAAGTCCCTCTGGCGTGAATTGAGTGGTTTCTCCTTTCAGTTCTGTTTGTTAATAATTTCATTAAACACCCCAAATATTTAGAGCCTGAAAGGACACTTATTTCTGAGTGTGCAGCTGGGTGGGATCCAGGGCAAGTTAAGGTGATGCTTGAGAGATCATCCTGAGTGAGGTTATTTTCCTGGCAGAGCTGCAGCCAGGAATGGAATTCAAGGCCATTTTGCAGGTTTTCTGATGGAACATTTCACACCTATTGCTGGGAAAAAAAAGAATTATTCAGCTTATGCTTACTGGAGCTGGTGTATATCCTAAAATCAATTTAAACACGTCTCCTGATTGAGGAACTAGAGAGGCTTTACATGCATCTCAATGTTTTATTACTGCTTCAATTTGCAAGGTTAATTTGAAAAACATGCCCTCAGCTTAATAATTGAGACTTTTCTTTTTTATTTACAAGGGTTCTTCAGTGATTTGTTTATTAATCCAATTGCAAACAGATGGTGGTGAGTTGGAGTTTTCTGGGTTTTTTGTTTGTTTTTTTTTCCTTTTTCCTGGCTGTGTTTCTCTCCCATCTGACCTCATTGAGAGGTTTCCCAGTCAGCTGAATGGAGAAAATTCGGGTTAGACTTGAGGTTCAAATCCTTGCAAGAAGGTGGTTCATAGGCAAAGCTGGCACAGGAAGGTAATAATTAACAAAAACAACACCTGAGATTTCCGTGTAGACACAGAATGGTTCACACCTGCTCCACAGCTGGGGAAAGGCTTTGTTAGAGTGAATCTAAGAATCTAAGAAATGGCCAAACTCATTTCATTTTCTTGCCACATTTTTCTGGTGTGTTTTGTGCTGTGACAGGAAATTCAGTGGCAGCAGATGCATCTCCCTCATCCCCTCCGAATATTTCTCTAATTGAACAAACTCTGATCTTAAAATATTTAAGAGGAATTTATGCTGCGTGAGGTGAAGTTGCTCCTGTAATAATTTTATTTGTTGGGTTTTTTTTGGCATTACATGAAGACAGATTGGATCAGAGAGGTCACTCAATCTGGTACCTGAGCGATTTTACTTTATAAATGCAGAGTGCACAATTGCTGAAATTCATCAATTTATTTTTCCCCTCATTAATACTAGAGGAAAAAAGCTCAGTCATCTTTGAAAAAGTTCAATAATATTTTATCTAATGAAGAATGCTCATGCCTCATTTGTTTCTGGAAAATTCCTTCCCTTTTAAGTAGGTGATATTTTTAATTATTTTTTTAAGAACCAGATCTTTCCAACATTCATTCTTGTGCAATTATTATTAATAATAATAGTAATAATATTTTAAGAATGAGGCCTTCCCACCATTCATTCTTGTGCTATTATTGTTAATAATAATAATAATAATAATAATAATAATAATATTTAAATAACCACACCTTTCCATCATTCCTCTAGGCTGGTTTTTGCAAGGACACAGAGGTGACAGCCATGGCAGTTGAAGGGTGGTTTTGGGAAAGGTTTTTCTGGATATTTTTGCAGGAAACCCCTCTGAGCTGGGGATTTGGGTTGGTGTTGAGAGTTCCTGCTCTGAGATGCTTTGTTTGATTTTTCTGTCTTTTGAATGTTGCAGTGACTGTGGGATGTTCTATCTTCCCATAAATTTAAATTACTGCTTTCCCCAAGCACCTACAGGAGATTTCCAAGAAGAAAACTGCTGTGACCTGGGTGGGTTTGCACGGAGTATTTCACCAGCCATTAGGGGTAGTTTATGATTTAATCCATTTTCAACTCTTCCTGTAAGTACTTAAATTTTCCACTTAATTGTATCCATTTGATCCTCAGCAGTCCTTCAGGAGACAAAGTTATTGGACCGTTATCTGGTCATGAGGCATTGATTTGTACTATATAAAGAATGTATGGATCTTGCTCTTTCAAAATGAGAACACCTCTTCGTACTTGATCTTGTAAATGGGAGAAGACTTTTCCCTCTGTGAACTTCAGGCTGAAATCTGTCCAGATCACAATTTTAATATTTTAATTTGTTTCCTGAACAATTTGCTTATAACACCCTTAGAAATGGGATTTGGCTTTTCCTTGCGACATTTGAACGATGATATTTGCAGTCTAATGATGATGTGCCTAAAACAAGAGGAGAAGGGCTGTTTATGGGATGGAATTGGATTTTGTTCAATAAAACATTGTGCTAAAGAGGAGCTGCCAGTCGATGTGGGCGAGGGGATTGGCAGAACTGGGTAAGCATTTCTAAAGGTCGGTGTCCGTGGTGTCTCCTCAGATGGAGTTGCACAAACAATCACCTGCCCAAATTGAGCCAAAGCTGTAGCAGGGACTGTTCAATCTTCCTTTTGTAACTCCACCCTTAACTAGAACCTGTGCTGGGGGTGGTGTCCCGGTGCTCCACACAACCCAAGGCTCCTGGAACCGTCACAGCTGGGAAATCTCTCCAGGATCATCAATTCCAACCCTTGAATACTGCCCTGCTACCAAATCACACCCCAGAGTGCCACATCCACCCACTCTGAGCACTTCCAGGGCTTCCCCCACCACCACAGCTGCAGTAGAGTCCTGAAAGAGTGTCAGGAGCTTGGATGTCCTCCTGCTCCAGCCACTCAGCTCAAAGATAAATCCATGGCTGGGATGCACTCGGGGCACGCAGCGCCTTCCCCAGGGCACTCCATGTCTCGGGGGCAGTGACAATTAAAAGGTGATTTTCAACTGCTTTGAGAAGAAATGCAGGATATTCTTTCTATGGGCTGGTGCTCAGGGACTCGATGTGAGGTTGTGGCCGGGCTCTCATGTTTTGAGCTCATCAGTGGGTGGCATGGCCATGCTGAAAATTTGTCTTATAGGTCCACTTAAGTCAGAAACCGGTTCTGGTGGCTCCCCACCCTCCCAGGGAACAATTCCTTCCCCAGATCCCATCCATTCCCTGTGTCCTGCCCCTCCCACCCTTGTCCCCAGTCCCTCTCCAGCTCTCCTGGAGCCCCTTCAGGCCCCTGGAAGGGGCTCTGAGCTCTCCCTGGAGTTCCTCCTCTCCAGGTTAACATTCCCAGCTCTCCCAGCCTGGCTCCAGCCCTGGAGCAGCTCCTTGGGTTCCTCAGGCCTCTCTCCAGCAGCTCCATGTAGGCTTTTCCTAAACCCACAGTTTAAATGGAAGTGGTGGAAGGAGCAGTCCCTGTCCCGAGGTGGCGGTGGGCAGAATGGGAGTCCACAAGAGATTCCCCTCTTGGATGGCCAAAGTTATGGGCACAGGCTCTCCCTGATAGAGCAAAACGAGGAGCAGTAAAACCCCAGATGTGTCAGGCTGAAAGGGCATCTTCAGCCCTTCTGCCTGTGGGAAAGGATTTTTGTGAAGGGCAGGAAACAGCACTTGAAGGAAAGAGCTCCCCGGGCCTCCTGAGATTGATGGGAATGCTCATCTCTAACTTGTGACTAATTAACGCTCGCCACAAATCTGATTGTCTTCGCAGGCTCTGAAGCGTCCCGTCCCTTCCCAGCCATTTATCCCTCTGCCTCTATCTGTGTTAATATCCAGAAAATCCATTTGCTGCTCCCTTGTGATTGCTCTGCCCGTGGCACACCGGGCTGGAGGTTTGTTTAAGGCATTAGGAGTGATGTTCCTGTTAATATTTCTTCTGCTGAGATGGCAGCGAGAGGCCACAGCCAGTGCCTGAGATAATCCTGCCTGAGAAAATCCTGCACGGGCACAGTTTCCAGTTAGTGCACCCTGCAAGGCTGGGGACGTTCATGTGGTGGTGGGGGAAGCCCTGGAAGTGCTCAGAGTGGGTGGATGTGGCACTCTGGGGTGTGATTTGGTAGCAGGGCAGTATTCAAGGGTTGGAATTGATGATCCTGGAGAGATTTCCCAGCTGTGACGGTTCCAGGAGCCTTGGGTTGTGTGGAGCACCGGGACACCACCCCCAGCACAGGTTCTAGTTAAGGGTGGAGTTACAAAAGGAAGATTGAACAGTCCCTGCTACAGCTTTGGCTCAATTTGTGCAGGTGATTGTTTGTGCAACTCCATCCTTCTCGCCCTTCAGCCCATCCCTGTCTGGGAAGAGTCTGGAATTCCTGCCCTCTGTGCCACTGCCACCACTTGCTTACTTCCAGAAGTAACCTGTTGTCACTCCTGCTTCCTCTTGTCTATTTTTAGAAGAGGAAGGTGATTTTAGATGCTCTGGTGGTGTGGGAGATGAGCAATGGCTGCATTTGTCCTGTTGTGCTTCAAAAGCATCACAGGAATTTAAAAATATCACCAATATTCCCAGGCATGCACATTCCTCCAAATGCATCCTGATAAATTACTCATGTTTAATGTATTTGTTTTGCCCATGTACAGGCATAGCAATAAAGTGATTTGAGTTTTAGTAAAAGCAATATTATTTTATATTCTTTTCCCTTTGCCCTTATCACTAATTTTGAGGAATGTCCGTTGCAGAGTTTAGCTGGGATTGGGGTTTAACTGGGAACTGAGCCTTCATGTCCTTTGGAGAGCATAATGAATAACAGATTTTATCATTTCATTCTATAAAAGACTGTTTCTGTTTGCTTCTTCAGTACAAAATGCTCATAATAGGAAATACCCCGCAGATTTGGTCTCTGAATTCCCGAAATCCACAGGATCACAGAGGATCCTGAGTGAGAAGGGAGCACAGGGATCATCCAGTCCAGCTCCTGGCCCTGCCCAGGACACCCCAACAACCCCACCCTGTGCCTGGAGCATTGTCCAAATGATATTTTCTTCCTAAAATCCCTCATTTTGACCCACCTGCCTCACCCAGTGACTCTGTACCCTGTGGATCTCATAAGCAATGCCCACCAATCCATAGCCTCCTTCCCCAAACTGAATTTTCTGCATTCCCAAATCCTTTCTGTTTCTAAATTTGTGATGAATGTTGCTGCTGCATTTTTCTAGGTTGTTGTTCCTTATCTGAAGTGCTTTAATTTGCTGCCAGTGCAAAAATGTCTCTAACTACTGCTAAACTCCAGCTGACAGCACCTTATGCTAATGTGGCAAATAATAATACCACTTAGTTATCAAGCAAATAATTTGAAATACATAAAGAAGAATTCATTATAATCTGTTATAAAAGCAATAAGAGAAGGGAGACAGCTTTTCACAAGGCCATAAAACGTGGCTGGTGGAGCTCACCTCCCAGCACAACCATCCAGGAGTAAACGATGCCATAAAATCAGCCTTGCCATCCTTAATTGCTTAATTAACACCGGATTTTAAAGCAGAGTTTTAATATAAGGCGCTTCTGAGCGCTGCAGAGATTCACCTGAGATAAAATGTAGGCAAGTGAAGGAATTTTTAATTTGTTGACAGCCAACCTCGTGTCAGCCTTTCCTGCAGCTGGCGTTGCAAGGATCGGCTTTGGCTCCTGATTCCAGCCACTGCAGGGCAGGATGTGCCAAAATATTCTGGATTTCTGAGCTGCCACCCTGCCAGGTCATTTGTCTGGAAGAGTGATAGGATCAGCAGCGATATTTATTTCTAGAGGAATATTTATTTATTTCTCCGTGGTGGTGACGTAGGATGGCATCCAGTGATCCAGGAACAGAGCCTTTGACACCAGAAATGGGACCCAGAAAAAAAAATTTGTCTTCAAACGTGGAGTGGCGTGTTGTGGAGCTGAAATTAAGTAATTAATTAAGTGCTGTGGGGTCTTTTCCCGAGAGGAGCTCTGTGGGGTGGTGCTCTGGGTGTATTTGTTGAACTGAGGTGGAACCTCACATATTTGCTCCCTAAAACTCCCTGAGAAGAAGCTGTAGCTGGGTGGAAATTTTCTCCCAGGTAACAGGAGGAAAAGGCCTCAAGCTGCACCAGAGGAGGTTTAGATTGGATATCAGGAAAAAATTCCTTCACCAGGAATTGAAAGGCTGCCCAGGGAGGGTTGGAGCCACCATTCCTGGAGGAGTTCTGAAAATACGTGGATGTGGTGTTCAGGAGCACGGCTTAGTGGGGGCCTTGGTGTTGCTGAACTTGCCTTTGGAAGTCTTTTCCTTCTCTTCTGTGTGGTTTGGTTTGGATGTTGTTGTTTTGGGTTCTTTGGTTGGCTTTTTGGGGTGTTTATTTCTGTAGTTTTGGGCATGGTGAAGCCTGGAGACTGTGAGAAGAAGGCTCAGCCTGTACCAAACCTCTCCCATCTTACAAAGTTCCTGCTCAGCGGCTCCAGGGCCTGCCACAGGCACACGTCAGGTCCTTACCTCGGTGCCAGCTGCGGAATAATCGATGATTTACAGAGGCCACTCTCCCAGATGGGAGCACTCCTTTGACTGATGGGTCACTGCTCCTTTGTCACTTGAAATTAAGCAAATAAATTAGCTCCAGGTTCTGTGTGGAGTGAAATGCAGCTGGAATGGGAGGTGCATTCCCAAGCAGAGGGGTGTGGGAGCTTTGCAAAAATTCCAAGTCACCAATGTAAAGTGCAGCTCAGACCATCACTTTCCAATTTTCCTCTTTGCTCCGGTTCTGCAATTCAATTCCTGCTTTCTTGCGACACTTAGAAAATTCGTAACACGTTACTGAGGGTTAAAGAATGGTTGCAGAAAGCAAAAATTTTTATTTATTTATTATTTATTTATGCTTATTTATTACATATAT
>VWYI01044743.1:59136-75613 GCA_013399455.1 Anthoscopus minutus | reverse complement strand
ATATAATATATATTTATTATTATGTAATGTATATTAAAGTTATTGTTAATATATATTATATATTCTATAATACATATTATATATTATAAATTAGATATTATATGATATATGTTATATAATAATATATCATAATGTTATTATATGTTATATATATTTTGCTTATTTATTATAATAGTAAAATTATTACAGGCTTGTAATGATGAACCAAATTTTCTTATTTCCTCTTCCTCTTATTCAAATTCCTCTTATTTTAGGAATTGCAGGATGTTTTGAGGCTGATCCTAGTCCAGTTGTTCAGCCTGGTGCTCCCCTCCTGCCCTGGGATCAACTTCCATGGGAATTACTGGGCTGGAGGCTGCAACGAGGCCACCTGCCCACAGGTGACACCTCTGCCTGTCCCAGGGACAGTCTAGAGACTGGATAAGTTGGCTTTATGGGAAGATGAAATCCACTTTTTTATTTCCCAGTTTCTGAGGCAGTTCTGCTTAAAAATAATGGATTTATAGGAGGTAACACCATGGTAGTGCTTTACTTACTTATTTGTTAAGTTTTATTATGAAACACAGAAGCTGTAGGATCAGGAATTTGAGAATCCCTGGAGCATAGGCATGTGAGCATCAGGAATTCTCTGAAATTCCACTGCAGATGTGGAAATTCCAAAGGAACAACCCGGAGCCCAAGAGGGGCGTTGGTTCCAGGACAAGCTCCCCTCAGTTTCTCTCTGTCAGCCACAAAAACTTCCTGTGGACACGTCCTTGAGCCCAAAACAAAAATACTCCGGGTACAAAATGTTCTTTTGCAGCTTCCCAAAGTGCTCCCCAAAAGTGAAAAATGAAGGAAAAACAGGGGTATGAAATCCTACCTTTTGTCTGACTGTGTGAAACCTGCCTGACACCAAAATGCCTTTCCTTGCAGTTAAAAATGAATATTCTCCTGTGCTGCTCTTGGAAGCACGTTCCAAAGGAAAAATGTTTGGATGGAAGACTTGAAAAATAATTATTTGTTTTCCTGCAAGGCACCCTGTGCAATCTAAGCAAATAGAAATAGCGCTCCTAAAATAGGAACTATTGTTTCTATTTGTGCTGCTTCATCAACTGAACCACTTCATGATCCTGTTTCTTTATCAAGGAGACATTTAAATGGAGGAAATGATTTTTAATACTAGGGCAGAAATTAATTTCATGCATCTGCTGGCAAATGCCTACTATCAAGAACCGAGTAAACAAACATTTGCACATCTGCTCCTGCCCTGTGACAACAGGATTCAGATTAGGAAGGAAGTTGGGGTTTGCTTTTTAACTTTCTAAAGGCTGTAGTTTACCATCCAAAATGTTGTGAAGTGCAGTGGAAAAACAGAACGGGATTTTGTAGCCAGGATGAGGTAGAAAAATGTCCTTGGTGGTGATAATGTGAATCTTCAGTACAAGCTACTGCTTTTTAGTTTAGTGTCTTTTAGTCTGGTGTTTGAGCAGCTCCAAGCCCCGCACGTGGGGTTATTGGGAGAAATGTCTCCAAAAATGTTCCTTTTTTTGGATTTGGGTGGTAAAACCTGAGGCAGCAAATCAGTGTCACTCAGGCTGCCCTCATTATTGGAAATGTCCTGTTCTTGGACAAGCTGGAGCCACAAACCTGGGAAAGTCCTGGGGTGGGAAGGCAGAGGAGCTTCTGCTGCTGGAGGAGGCAGCGAGCCAGGAGCAGCAGCTCTGTGCTCGTCCTGTTCTGAGGCTTTTGGGGAGTTTCTAGGCTTTTCCATGGCTATTCCTGTGTGGTACAAAGGTATTGGGTGAGTAGGAACAGCTAAAAACTGTTGGTGTAGCGTGAAATAAAAATCTGTGTAGATCGCACAGACCTTTGGTCACAGAATCGTGGAGTGGTTTGGGTTGGAAGGGACCTTAAATCCCATCCCATTCCACCCCAGCCATGGCAGGGACACTCCCACTGTCCCAGGTCACTCCCAGCCCCTCCAGCCTGGCCTTGGGCACTGCCAGGGATCCAGGGACAGCCACAGCTGCTCTGGGAATTCCATCCCAGCCACTCCCCACCCTCCCAGCCAACAATTCCTGCCCAATAACTGCTCCCAGCCTGCCCCCTGTGAGTTTGAAGCAATTTTCCCTTTTCCTAGTCCATCCCTTGAAAAAGCTGTTGGCTAAAAGGGCTCATTTTGGGAAGTTTTGGCTTTATCCTGCCTGGCTCTGTTTGCTTTCTCAAGTGTCAGATGCCACAAGAGTCTGTTTCAGACTACAGGGCACGGTGGGAAATGGTCTCTGATGAGCATTTTGCCTAAACAATCCCACAGTGTGTCCTGAACCGAAATGAAATTTCCTTTGGCTGTAGCTTTACTCATGGAGTGGGTTTTGGATGGTGGTGATATTCCAGGAATAGCCAACGAGGCACCAGAAAAGATGGGAAAGTCTCCATAGGGAGGATTGTGCCAGACAGCTGATTACACATTTATAAATAGAGATTTAAATTTGGTTTAAGCAGTCTGTGGAAGGCATCATTTAAATCAGCCACGGGCAGCACAGGCGTAATAACGTGCTTTATCTCAAACAGTGACTGGAGTTAATTCTCAGGTTGGGTTTTTTCGACATCTGGCTTCTAGAAACGCATCCCAAAAAAGTCCTAACAGATCAAGAACTCTGATCTTTGTTCAACAAATGGAGCTGAAGAGCAAATAAAGCCTTTGTGGCAGGAGCTGTGCGTTATTAGCCGTGATCTCCTGGGTACAGGCCACCATTTAAACTGCTGAAAGAAAAGCAGGAAAAATTCCCACCCCAAATCTAAGCCACATGAAAGGTAACACTGTTTTCATATCCTCAAAAACAGAGAGGAGGGAGGTTAGAGAATATGATTGATTATTTTGAGAATACAATTGATGCCTTTAAGATGCACTCAGGAATTCTCCTGCTTTTCTTGTTTTCCTCTGTGTCCTCAATACAAAACATCACAGGAGGTGAATAATGGATCAGAGGTGTCATTCCCAGAATTTCTCCTCACACAATAAGCAGGAAAAAAAGAACATTTTTTTCGCCCATGAACTGCAGTAGGAGCAATTCTACTTCCCTTCCCATTATCCTTCCGTGGGGCCTGAAAATTGCTGAGGTGGAGTCGGACAGAAAACCTTTTGGAGTTCATGGAATTCCTCTTGATTTTAGTGGATGTTGCGTCGGCCCCAGAATGGACAGGGTGTTAAAATTACATCAGTGATGACTCAAAATGCTGAGCCCTCCTTTCGTTGCTCCCAGATAATAAAATACATTTTGTTAGCAGCAAGGAGACAGATTTTTTCTTGGCTCCTGTGGATGCTGTGACTCTGCCTTCAGAGGAATCTGAGGATACCCTGTACTGTTTAAATTTAGCCCCAAAAACTCATTGATAATTGCAAAAACTCACAACCATCCCAATCAGGCACAAGAAAAACAGAAAAACGTTGGGTTTTTTTTTTTTTCCCAAATTAAAAGCACTAAATCTTAACAAGGGGGGAAAAAAAAAGTGTCGGGCACAAACGTCTTGAATTAAAATAACTTTTTTTGGATGTGTGAAACAGAGCATGGAGTAAATCTCAAATAAAATACCAGCACTCTGGAGGATTAGCTGCATGCTCTGTTTCCCCCTCACAAATGTGCCACGGAGTTCTGGGTGCTCCCCCTTGCTCTGCTGGAGGCAGGGTGTGTTATCTCCCTGCTGCAGATCCAGCCACTCCTTGTCAACCTGTTGAACCCGGGGCCTTTCAAATTGTCGTTGTTTATTGGAGGTGACAAAGTGATCACACTTCTGGAAAATCATGTTTCCCCTAGGAGCAAATGCAGCCGTGTGCTGGAGCAAAAGGTGATGTCTTAATTCATTTGCAGCCCCTCTTTCAAAGTGGCTGTAACTGAGGGGCTCCGAGTGGATTAACACATCAGCCATTGCCCTGGTGCATGGCTGCATTTCTGTGAAAAATATTATTAAACAAAACCAAAACCTTGTTTTGTCTCCTGGTTGGGCACTTGGATGCTTTGGGAGCCGAATGCCGTTCCAACTGCCAAGCAAGGAGCTTTGTCACCCTGCAGGGACGAGCAGCCACGTTCTCACTCCTTCCCTGCTCTGATGTATTGAGGTGAAAACAAGTGCCAAAGTGATGTAGGAAACAGGAGTCTGCCATGAAATTCTGGTGTCTTACACAGAAGTTGACCTTTCCACGAAGCGAAATCAGGAGAAGTCAGCGAGAACAAGGCCCAGAACATCATTTGTCACTCTGTAAACCCTGGCTGTGCCCACAGCTGGAGCAGCCTGCGCTGCCTCCATCCCTCCTGCACCTCAGGAGCTCACAGGAGTCACCGGGGAAGGTGAGAGAAGTGATTTAAGGCTTGGAGAGAAGGCGTGGGAGGGATGAGACGCTTTGCTTTGCACAGGAAAAACCTGAGCACTGCCACTGAGTAACAAACCCGCGGCAAGGGGGGAATTTTCAATCAAATTTTTGATTTCAATCAAAAAGTTTGCCCACTATTATTATTATCATCATCATTGTCATCGTTGTTGTTGTTATTATTATTTCTCTGTGTATAGAATTTAATGCATATTAACTTTCTGTACTTTTCTGTTTTGCTTTGTAAACTGTACACGTAATTTTTCTCTTCAAAGCTTAGAGGCTGGGGTTGGGAGTAGTTAAATTAAATGCCCTTTTCATGGTGAAATAAGGGCAGTGGGGAAGAATACCTAAAGAAAGGAACTGTAAAGCCATCAGGACATTATCTGCCTCCTCAGTCTGACCTCACAGCAGGGCAGCTAAATCCATCCAGCAACTCTATAAAAGTCTTTGGAAATAGAATCTATCTTTTTTCTTTATTATATATATATTTTTTTCCCCTCAGGAACGCATCAGAGCAGAGGGATTGATTTTTAGAAAAAAAAAATAAGGTCCATGGTGTAAATTATGTTAATTACGGAGTAAAATGCCAATATTAGAGGTATTTAGGCCAACTTCTGTGGAGATGTTCTGCTGAAACTCCTGCCCTCTTGCAGTTAAACATACATTGAACACAGATTTAAGGAGTACTTTAATGAAGGTTTTTTTTCCCCAGAAAATGGGATTGGAATTCAGAAGAAATGGTTGCATAAGGAGGGTTGAGATTAGTTATTTGATCCAATTAACCCACCTGGTGTTATTCTAGATGTTTTCTTTCAACCTCATCCTGGTTTTTTTCCAGACAAGGAATATTCATCGAGAATTTCCACTAGATCTGAGATGCAAAGCAGGATGGGATGGGTTTTGATCAGTGCTTCTTCCTGGAGAGGGAAAAAGTGGGAAAACGGCAGAGTGGGCAAAAGCAGCATCAAATGAACCAGGCTGATTTGCAAACAGAAAGAGAAACCTGGCCAAATAATTCAGTGTGCATGAGTTGGAGCAGCTCTTAGGGGTTATAACTTGTGTAACTCGGATTTATGTAACTTGTAATTCAAGCCGACACCGACTTTGCCACCCCCGGGAGGGTCATTTTGTGCTGTTCTTGAGCAATCTCAACACTGAATAAACCATCCCTCATGCCATGGATTTAATGTTTACAGCTGACACTCTGCTGAAAAAAATAGCTTTAATTTTGGGGGGAATCATAAAAAAAAAAAAGAAAAAAAAAGAGTTCTTTGTTGGTTGTCAAAGTCATCTTTGTGTCTCTTGGTGCTTTTTGAGGGTGGGGTCTGAGTTTCAGAGTTCGGTTCCAAATTCCTGCTGGCATTTTGGATCTTGTTTGAGAAACCAGAGCCAAAACCCAGCTGCTGGTGTTCAGTGCTGTCCTGCACCACTGGTTTTTGTCATTTGAGGATTGCAAAGGATTTTCTCCTGGTTTTTGGCATCTGTACGCGTGGCACGCGCTGCCCAAACCAAGGGCTGTGAGAGCGTGCAGCAAAATTAACAGAACTGAGTCCAAGCTAAAATATGAGGGGAAAAATAAAAAAAAAATATCAAATATTGATGGACTCAGCTCCTAATTTTCCCAGAAAGTTTATCTGGATCTCTGCCATGCTGCTTTAATCCTCATGGCCAGAGCCCAGGCAAAGCGAGAGCAGGGATGGAAATGGTTTTTCTGGTGAAACCTCCCCCAGCCTCCACCACTGTGCCCCTCTTCAGCTCCTCATGTCTGCTGACTAAAAGGACTGGTGGTTTTGTTTTTTTTTAATTGCTAATTCACTTTAATTTGTCCATGTGCAGTTTAGTTAATCTACAATAAAAATTTCCATTTATTTCTAGTGGAGTTTCCTGCTCCTGTTCCTGGCTGAGGGAAAAAGTGCCATGTCAAGAAATGGGGACAGAACCATTGTTAGTGATCTCATGGAAATATTTTGAAATGTAGCAGTTGAACTCCTTTTTCCTTCTCAGGTCTCTTTTGGTTTGATTCTGCGCTTTTTTTAAGGTGAGGAATTTGTTTTAGGCACCAAACAAAAAGAATAGTGTTTGCTCAGGACTGGAGATTGCAGTGACTTTGGATTTTTCATCCTCTGAATCCCAGGATGGTTTGGGTTGGAGGGGACATTAAAGCCTCTCCAGTGCCACCCAGCCATGCCAGGGACACCTCCCACTGTCCCAGGTGCTCCAGCCCTGCCCAGCCTGGCCTTGGGCACTGCCAGGGATCCAGGGGCAGCCCCAGCTGCTCTGGGAATTCCATTCCAGCCCCTCCCCACCCTCAGAGGGAACAATTCCCTCCCAAAATCCCATCCATCCCTGCCTTCTGTGTGTTTGAAGCCATTCCCTGTGTCCTGGCTCTCCATCCCCTGCAAATTCTCCATCTTCCCTCCCTGCAGGAGGCCCCAGCTGGGGCAGCCCAGAGCTGCTCCTGGCCAGGCTGAGCAACCCCAGCACCTCCCTGGGACTCACCCCAGGTTCAGCTCCCTCTGCAAGGGCACAACCTCCAGACTCCTGGAGTTCTCTGTGGCAGGAGTTCTTGCAGCCATTTCTGCTTCCAGTTTTGGTAATATTTCGAATGGGAAATGGGAAATTTCAAGTGGCAAAGAGCAAATTGCGTTTGCTCTTTCATCTTCGCATTTGCGTAACTCAGAGAGGGGGGTCTGTGCCCTCAATTATGTTCTGGGAATTCTGTGCTTCGCTTTGCATGTGGAAGGGAGTGAAAAAGGCAGCCTGCCTGTAGGATCTGTAGGATTTTGGTGCAAATTCTGACTAATTTCTAAAGAAGTAGCTCAGAAGTGAACCTCTTCTGGGAGACACAACTTCCCAAGAGCTTGGTTGGATGGAATTTTACACAAACCTGGATTACATCAGGCACAAAGCTGGTTCAGGGGTTGTGCTTTGTCAACCAGGACCTTTTCGGTCTCGGCCTTCTCAGTGACAGTCAAATAAATCCCAAATATTTTGAATTCCAGTGCTAACACTCACAGAGATGTTCTGTGAGCTCTCCTGCCAAGCTTTACTGCCACAGCAGAAGCGTCCAGCTCATTTCTGAAGAGGCTGAGATTTGTGTGCCTGGATATTTGGGTAAATATTTTGCATATATTTAAATGGCAGCACAGATGATGTACTTCAGGAAAGTCTGGAGTGTAGTTTATCAGAAATATTTGGTGATAAATTATTTATTGAGGGAACTAAGTCGATTCAGAGCTCCTTGTCTGTAAACAATCCAAATATTGATTTTTAGAAAATATCGTACTAATGAGCTAGAGCTTAATTTATCAGAATAACATTGAGGAACTGTGCAGCTAATAATGCTCTTTATTAGCATGATATAATCAAATGAATGTTCATGTAAAAGCAGCATCATAAAGGTAAGAATTCTGAGTGTGTATTGATTGAGTGTGTCTGAGAATGACTGGCAGAAAAAACCCATTTATATCCAGGAAAAAACCATCATGGAAATTCTGCTACAGAGAGATGGATGATCTCTTAAGAATATCACAATAAATATATTTATGGAGCGTGGCAGAGGTGAGGTCTAACAGAGCATATATTGCGTTCTGCCTCTGAGATTCCAGCTCCAAAACGAGATTATAAATCCCAGCTCTTGGATCCCTGTTGCAGTCACAACAGCAACAACGTCTAAAGCAGAGATCCACCGGCTGAATTTTCTGGAGCTCCTAAGTAGGTGTGTAATTACACAATCTGCACTTGGCTACTTAAAATAGGGGCAGGACTCTGGAGGGAGGCTCAGGAGTCCTTGTGGAAGTTGTTTGTTCCAAGAATGACTTCTGAGCAGCCAGAGTGCCCTGGGAGTGGCTTTTTGGCAGAATAACAAACTCTGCTGCTCTAGAATAATCCTCAGTGCTGTGAGTGTCACTGGCCGTGCGATCAGGGGGTCAAACACTGCTTTAATGGGAAATTTCCCCCGAGAGATGGGAAAGGTGGGACCTGTCGAGGTGAGCCCACTCAAGCTCCTTTAATTTAACCCTCATTTAGATTAGCTGGAATAAGACTTAATTTAGGATAATGAGGAGATCATATTAATAATGATTAACATTAAATCCCCCGCTTTTGGAACGTTGGTGCAGCATTTATATTCATAGAAGTTTATTTTTTTCTTACAAAGCTCTGGGAGTACACTGCTGAATGGGAGAGAATTAGGCAGGCTGAGAGCATCAGGAATAAACTGCTGCTGTCCCAGAGGTTCCACAAATGGGAATCACAGAATCATGGAGTGGTTTGGAAGGGATATTAAAGATCATCTTGTTCATCCCCCTGCCATGGCAGGGACACCTCCCACTGTCCCAGGCTGCTCCAAGCCCTGCCCAGCCTGGCCTTGGGCACTGCCAGGGATCCACAGCTACTCTGGGAAATCCATTCCAGTCCCTCACCACCCTCCCAGGCAGGAGCTCCTTCCCAATATCCCACCCATCCCTGCCCTCTGTGTGTCTGAAGCCAGTCCCTCCTGCCCTGGCACTACAAGCTCCTGTAAGTGGTGTCTCTGTGCTTTGGAGGCAGGCGTGAATATCTGCCTTTGTGTCCAGAAAATGGGAAAAGCACTTCATGGGAAAACTATTCCTTAACAGGAAAAGCATAAAAAGTGGTTTTTTTCTAGCCTTTTTTTTTTTTTAATTATACCCTGTTATATTCCGGGTTATTGCCATGACAGGGTGCTGAGCCTGTGAGTGAGCAGGACAAGGGAGGTAGAAAATGCAGAATGTGGAAAATAAGACAAATCTCTCCATAAGTTATCTCACCTCAAAATTCAGGAATGTCCTCACCCCCCAGGTCCTGGCTGGACTTCGCTCTTTGGATTTTGGCTGGCTTAGATGGGAGTCCAGGAGCTTTGATCGATGTCAGAGCGGCTGCTGCATCTTTAGGACTGAAGATCAAGGGAATAGAGAAACCACAGCTTTGGCAGGGTGCAGGAGTGTGGGACAGGGAGCTAAATTAATATAAAACATGTTCACACCTTAACTGCTGTTCCAGCAATTGCTCCGAGCGGGGCACAAACTGAAAAAGCAGTTCCCAATTATTTATCGTGGCTGGGAATGCACATCATTACTGAAATGTGAGCCTTCACCTGTTATATTTTTGCTGAAGAATTTATCAACACTGACACTTCCCTATTTAGGTCAGTCCCAACAGCATCCCTTTGCCTTTCAGAGATCATTTAATAATCAATCTGGGAGCTCTGTTAAACACAAGCTGGGAGTTCATTGTCATCTGGCAAAATCCCAGCCTGCACATTTGGATTTGGCTGTGCTGCAGAAGAAGAATCATCCTTTCGTCCACCAGGAAAGCTCAGAACAGGACAAGTTGCCAATTTTCATATCCAGCCAGAAATGGAAGTAAAAATATGCAGTACCATGCATGAGATGGTTAAAAAATCCACATTTTTTTCATGTGAATTGGAAGTCTAGGTTGTTCATTGGAAATACTGCAGCTACCACATCAATAGGAGATAAGAGAAATCTCAGCCCTTGCCTCCAGATTAATCAATTGCACATTGATCCAATAACAGAGAAAATAATTATGTAGTCTTTTCCATCTTTTCCCTATCACAAAGTGATCAGTATTTACACCAAAGCCATGTGTTTCCTTATCTTATTTGCAGCTAAGAATGTTTTGTTGTTTGTTTTTTTTTTAATGTTAAATACTTTCAGACTTTTAAAAATCAGCAGAATGGATAAATGAGGATCTTTTTTTTTTTCCCTGGAGGGAGAGGTCAGCACCTGAGCTCCTGTGTGGAGGTAGGGGATGGTCGTAGCACATGGGGATGAACAGAACTGGAATGGGAATTGAACAGGAAAGGGAGGAAGGGAAAACTTCAGAGAGGGTGCCAGGACCGTGCTGGGGGCTCCAGTGATGCAGGGATGCAAGTGTTGCTTGTAGGATTTAGGCAGAGCTTAGAGCCAGCCTAATAACCAGGTTTTTTGTGATTGATTTAAGATTTGTGAAATCCCCTTTGGAAAAAGAAATGGCCCAAAAACCTGTAGTGTCCAGAGGGTAACCCAAGGGGTTTCAAGGTCTTTTAAAACCCTCTTGTGCCACTGACTGTCCTTCCCTTCTCCACCTCAGCCCTCTCTGGTGGCTTCTCTGTGTCCCTCTGGTCCTTCTGCTCCCCGGGCCTTTTGAACCTGCTCTTTCTTCCTTCCCTGGTTAAAATCTGGGCAGTTTAAGTTCAGAGATTTGGGTTCCCAGTGCTGCTCCATGTGAATCTTGGACTGAATTTCCCCTCCTGCAGCTCCTGTTGCCCCCAGTGTTGGTAATTCTCACCACAAGTCACCCCGGGGTGGCCTCAGATGAGTGGAAATGAATTTCTGGTGCCCAGGGGCTGCTTCAGAGAGGAGCAGCACTAAACCTGGAACCTGAAATACAACCAGAACCACTCAAGAACTGTTGAAACGAGGTGTTGGCAGAGAGCACTGATCTGAGCTCCAGCCCATGCAGGGCTCGGTTCCAGGCCGTGTCCCCTCCCTGCCTGGCCGTGAAGAAAGCACCAAATTCCTTTCCAACCATTTCAGGTATTCAGCAAGATCACATCACTTGTTCTCTGGAGAATATCTGCTCCTTACTGGTGAGAAATTAATTTTAATATATCAGTTTTATTTTGTTTTAAATTAATATTGTCCCTTTGACTGCCCTCGTGGTTTGTAAAGGAATCTAGGGTTTTTTAACAGCTGGCAAAGTTCTCAGCCTCGCTGACATCCTTGTGGTGAGGATTTCAGGTGTCTAATTCTGTCTTCTATGGAAGAAATCCTCTTGCCTGCCTTGTACCCTTTCAGTTCCTCACACTCCTGAATTTTTACATCAGGAGACTGGAGAATAGGATTCCACCATCCCTTCATTGTTGTAAGTCTGGGTTCTTTATTTATTTCTTATTTCCCTTGTGTCCAAGGCAAACAATGCTGCTTCAGAAAGTTTTCCATGTCAATAATGACTCCTATTGCCTCTTTCCAGAAGCCATCAGTCCAATGGGATGCTCCTGAGCACGAGGTTTCAGGAGGGAATCAGGGATTTATTTAATGTATTCTAATATTTTCTGTATTATTTTTCATCCTGCTTAAATATCCTAAAGCTTCAGCTGCTTTTCCAGCAAAGAGAGCTCTGCTCTCAGCTGCTGGAAATGATTCCCATCCTTCTCCTGCTTTGCTACAATTCACATCCAAGCTCATAAGGAACCTGGGTGGTTCAGACTCTCCTCCCCTGCATCCACCACTTTGCATTTCTCAGCACTCAGTTCCTTTTCCCCTCTTCCTGAATATTAACTTAGGCTGGGTCTTCCAAGGAAAGCTTGGGAATGCAGACCTGACAGCATCTGCATTTTGGTAATGGTGTCTCATTTCCATGTTGGATGTTCCCTTTTAGTGTCTTCCTGCAACTACCCCACCCAAATGTTCGCTTTAAGTAATTTTAAGTGGCTGCAAGGATATTTCAAATTTACTTTTTAAACATTTCTGCCGGCAGAGAGTAATTTGTGAGGGGCAGACAATTTTCTAAATGGAAGTGGAATTCCTTTGCTGGTGCAGATTATATTTCTTGTGATATAGCTGGAGAGCACATGGAGTTGCATTTCATTTCAGCGGAGCACCAAAGGGAAGTAGAACACTGAAACTTGTATAAATTTGGTGTATTTATGTCGAGCTTCATGAAAGAAGATTTCAAGCTTTGATTTCTGGGGTTATTACAATACTTTTAATTTACAGATATTTTTAGCTGTTCTCCATTTAGATTTTTGAAAATTACATGTTGAAGCACGGTTGGACTTGATGATCTTGAAGGTTGGAAGGGACCTTAAAGCTCTTGTTCCACCTCCTGCCACGGGCAGGGACATTTTCCCCTGTCCCAGGCTGCTCCCAGCCCTGCCCAGCCTGGCCTTGGGCACTGCCAGGGATCCAGGGGCAGCCACAGCTGCTCTGGGCACCTGTGCCAGGGCCTGCCCACCCTGCCAGGGAACAATTCCTGCCCAATATTTAATTACATTCCCTGGGGTTTTCCAGGGCACTCTGTTAATTCTCCAGGATGCTGAATGTTGAGAGCTCCCCTGAGAGACCTGGGTTGTGTCTGGGGGGTGGTGAAACGATGCTGGTGGGTTCAGCTGAGAGATACAGGACACGTTACAGTGTAAGGGAGATGCTAAAACTATTCCTGAATGGAAAATCTTACACCCAACCCCTGGGACAGGGAGCCCAGGGTCACCCTCTGTCACACCCTCAGCTCCATCCAGGTCCCACAGCTGGAGAAGTCTCCTGAGCCAGACACAGCTGGAGGCTGCCTTGAGTTCACCTCCTGCCTGGACATCAAGAATGATGAATTACAGGTTTATTCCAGGTGCCTGAGTAGCTCAGGCTCCCAGCAAGTGTTCAAACACCGCCCCGAACACTGTCGGGAGAAGTTGGTAATATTGAGATTTTCCACGAGTGCCTGGATGTGCAAAAGGAGCAGGAGTGAGTTGAGTTCTCTGCTGAAGAGGGGGAGAATTCAGAAGAGCTCTCCAGGAAATGCAGAATATAAATTTATACAGAATATAAATACAGCTCCGTGGCTTGTGAGTGCTGTGCTTTCCCTTTCTCCAGCCCCACGAGTTCCTTGTGCCTCCTCAAAAGTTTAAGAAATGTTTCCTCAGGAAACTTTCCTGAAGTGCTTTATTAAAATCGTGCTCCTCCTGACACATTGATGAAGTTCTTCTCTAGTGGAAGCTCCAATGATTTTAATTTCATCAGGAAAACACATGAAAATCAAGCAAGAGGAAAACCATCAAACCCTAATAAATCTTTTAAAACAAATTAAGGTGATGGCTGAGCTGACATATTCAATTTTCAATAAAAAAGGATTTTCAGCAAGCCACAGGCATTACTCAAAGACTTAAATCTGCAAAACCAGGATTCTGCTTGTTTGTTTGCACTTCGGAGTGCATTAAATCAACTGGGTGGCTGATCTGTGAAACACTGCCCACACTGTGGTTCCCAGTGCTGGAAGTTGCTTCTAAATAGTAGCTAAAGACAGAAAAACGATTTTTGGATGAACTTTCTATGCACAAATGCTGTGAAGTTTCATGTTTGGGCCATCTGCAAGTCAGATAATTAAGGATAAGGGTGTAGGATTTGTGTAGTTGCAGTCAAAGGATTTGTTCCCAAATTTCTACTGAGTAGTGTTGGGTGTATCCCAAGTGGTTTTGCTTTGTTGCCTGCACAGTTGAACATATAAACACTAGGAAAATAAGAAATCCCAGTCCTAACTGGAAAATGTCCTTCCTCCAAGTGTCCTGTTGAAGGCTAATGCACTACAGAAATGATATTAATCCCTAAAGCACAGAGCAGGGTACTGGTGCAGGTGTTTCAGTGCACAGACTGCAGTGCTGTGGGAAGAAAATCCTCGTGGGGTTCTCTGGGAGCCTGCAGGGAAATGCGTGGCAGAAAATGATGATTTAGGGCCAGGATTGTTGGCTGGTGTGTCTGGCCCTGCCTGGAGTCCAAGCAGCCTCCTCGTTTCTCCCCTCCCTGGTTCTCCAGCCTCATTCCCATTCCCGCTAACAAATCCACCCTGCTTCCCTATTTTTGCTTCCTTCATTTCTCTTGTCCTGTTGTCACCTTTTCCATGTCCCTAATGACTGAGTAAACTCCAGAAAACAAAGCAGTGTTTCCTAACAGCCACCACAATTACTCTGACTTTACTCGCAGCCTTAGGTTGACGTGTTCCTGATTAATTAGGCAGCATTTTTTCAAGCATGAAGCAGTTTTAAAATACCTTTTCAGGTCTAACGAGCAGTGCCCTCTGGATGCCACAGTTTTTACAGCTGAGTTTATTCAGCTTCTGATGATTTGTGCATCCTGCCCCACAGTCCACCTTTGGATCTCTACCTTATTGCCTTCAAAGCTTGGGCTGCTCTTTTTATAATGAAATAATTAATACTGGTGGCTGAGAAACACAAGGTGTGAATACAGCAGGAAGAGGGTTATGGCCTCTAATTAAAACGAGTACAGGAGTACAAAAGAAATTCCTCTTTTATAATTATCATCTACATTATACTTTTAATGAGTGGAGCATCAGGAGGTGGGATGTTATCCATGGCTCCAGAGCTGCGCTCCTCGAGGCACTTCAGCTTTTTCCAGGTAAACTTTATTCAGCTTCTGGTGTGTAGGACATAAATCTTTATTGGGGATGGTGTGTCAGTAACAGCATCATAAAAGCGAGCGTTGAATATTCCTGGTAATTTGTGGTGCTCTGCAAAGGTCAGCCCAGAGCTGTGGGAGAGGGGGAGCAGCTCCCAGCACGGGCACCAATTTATTTGGGAATTTCTGCCTGGTTAAATGGCTGTCAGGCATGACAGCTGCATTTATAGCAAGAGTTAATGCTCCAGAATCTGTCAGGACTCTCTGACTCTCCCGACCTCATCTTTAATTCAGTCCCACATTTCCATTTTGGTGGGCACGGGACGAATGCATAACATGGATGGATTGAGTCTTGCTTTTCATATTAATGGTTTGTACCCTCGTGGTGCTGATTTTGTTGTTGTTGATGTCCATCCTATTACCCAGTCCTGTAATGGAAGCATTCATTCAAAGCCCTCTATAACAGGGCAATATAAACCTCCTCAAAAATTACTGTGGAGCTGTAAGGTTTAGGCAAATGTTCAATCTCTGCAGCTCCAAAGCCCACCCCACAGTTAAGAGAAAGAAAAAAACACCCCAATTAATATCGAGAAAAAAATCACCCCCCAATTAATATCAAGAGAAAACACCCCCCAATTAATATCAAGGAAAAGCACCCTGAATTAATATCAAGGATAAAACACCCCAATTAATATAAAGGAAAAACCACCCCGCAATTAATATCAAGAATAAACCACCCTGGATTAATTTAAAGAAAAAAACACCCCCAATTACTATCAAGTAAAAACCACCCCCAATTAATATCAGTTTCCCCAAAGAGACTTTTTATTCTCACACACAGCATGTCTGCTCTGAGACTCGTTGGCATTTAGGGTTATTTTAAAAGTATATCAGTCCTTTATGAATATGCTGATTGTCTATTAGAAATCCTTCTTCCTCCAGGTTAAGAGAATTTGTTATGTATCAGAAATTCCACGTGGGTTCTCATTTGTTACTGGCACTTTTCCTTTCTTTAGAGGGACACACTTTGTCAGTAAGGAAATATTTCTGGCAAGAATTTAATTGGGAGGGAAAAAGGCTCTTTCTTCTCTTTTTTACTCCAGCAAAAAGGCTGCTGGTGATTTTGTTTTGTGAACCATGGCACAGCCACGGACTGGGTTCCATTTTATCCCATCTCCAAAGGCACTGCTGCTTTGAGTTCCATCTCAGCGCTCCCTGGCCCACCCCTCCACACATTATTTTGTTGTTGGAGTTAAACTGGAGTTTGATGGTTCAGTGTTTTAAAATCAGCAGCAAACCTCGAGCTGGAAGAGCATCCCTTCCCACACTGATCCTGAACTTGAAAGTGCTGAGAGCTTTTAATTATCTCCAGTCCTGCTGAATGCAGAGCTCACATTCCAGTGTCTGTGTTATGGAAATTGTCTGTATTTTATTTATGTAGCTGCAGGTGAGGTGAGAATAAAAAGAGCTTAAAGATAAGCTGAGCATTAACAGCTTGAAACAAGTTGAGTGCTAATTGTGTTACTAATGCCACCTTCAACTTCTTTTTGATAAGAGAGAAAATTTTAAAAGCCCCACACTTGTAGATCTGTTGTGCAGATTTTCAGAGCCACAGCAAAGTTCTAGACAGAGCAATTTCTTTGCATAAAAAAAAATATGGAGAGGCCACTTTATATACAACTGATAAACTGCCAGTTGATTTAGCTTCTAATTGCTGCTTTAAGGCTTTTTAAAATTTTGTTTTAGAGTTTACAGGAAAAGTTATTCTGGCTGTAAAGGGAGTTTTGATAGATCCTGGGGGGAGAAAAATATTTATATATATATAAATATGTGAGAGATAAGATGGAAAAAACATCAAAGCCCAGTTTGGAGCACTCCTGGTGAAGCTGGCAGCTGGAATGGCTGCTGGAGAAGTTCCTCTGATGGATTTTTATTGTGTGAGCGCTTGGCTGGGGCTGTGAGAAGGGAAGGGGAAGGG
>VWYI01044743.1:0-58781 GCA_013399455.1 Anthoscopus minutus | reverse complement strand
TGATGCCTTTTTCTGGGGCTGCCCAGAAGCAGAGGCCAGGCAGAACGAAGGGAATTCAAAGCAGTTCTATTTACTGAGGGCCCTGCAGGTGCATTCAGGGCAGACAAACCCACCCAAAATGGAGCAGGGCTCACGGGTTCCACACTTGTATAAGTCTGGGCCATTTGCACACTGGGGGTTAATTCTCCAATTCCAGCTGCAGGGGATGAAGTCATTGAGCCTCAGTTTGCTGCCCCCAAGTCCCTTTTGTTCCCATCTCTGGGCCCTGGGGCAGGGAGGTGCCCTTGGTGCCAGGCCTGGAGAGGAATTGCTGTGTGTGAGCAGGATGGGAGAGCAGCAGCTGCCTCTGGGTGGAGTTTGGAGTTACCCACTGCAGAACTGCAGGCTCGCAAATGCAGGGAAAATGGAAAAGCTGAGATCCTGAGGCATCAGGTGCCAGGGGCAGTGCCAGGAAATTGGGCAGTTTGGCTTCAGTCCCAGGTCTCAGCTTGGCTCTGCACAAAAGAATGAGACAAATCTGCAAGAGGGGACAGCAGAGACATCTTTGGGGACAGAAACAACAACCTGCACCAAAGGGTGCCCACCTCCTGCTCACCAGAGTAATTTTGTCATGAGTTATGGTTTTGTCATGCCAAAATGACGTGTTTTGACTGCTGTGATGATTCTGGAATCGTTACTTATTGGTATTTTTAACCTTTCACTGTGGCACGCCAGTAAAGCTTGCAGGAGGTGGAGACATTTTTGGAAGTGCCGCTGTCACATCATAACTTGGTGACAATATATCTGCTACAGATGTGGCTGTGTTATTTTATTTATAGGTAATGCAAATAAATCCATTGTGGGCTAAAAATAAATCAGGCAGGCTAGTTCAAACAGGTGTAAATGGTGTAAAAAGCAAAATGACTGATTATTTAACATTAATCTTCTCTAAAAATAATTAGGAAGTTATTAATTATCAAAATCTGTATTTGTTCTGCTGTAAAATTTATCTGTTGGCATTCACAAAATGTTGCACTTGTTCCTAGGACTCCTGAATTAAGTTTAAATCTTAGCATTTAAAATCTCTTCCCAATGCTAAAGATGTTCTACATATTTGCAAATGTTGTATTATGGCACCATAAAATCCATAAAGTGCTTTGAGCATTTAAACTGTACAAAAAAAGTGATGGCAACTCATCACTTTGCCTCGAGTGTGATGGCTTTTCATGTCTCCAAAATGAAGAGCAGGAGAGGGAATTCCAGGTATTTATTCTTAGTCTCAATTGGGCCTTTTTCATCTGTACATTGGCTTACTTAATGGTGTTTGAACTTTTATTCAGGGGAAGAATTTAGTGTTCTGCCGTGGTAAGGATTTTTTTTTTATATTTTGCCCACATGCTTCAGTGTGACACAGGCAAAAAATAATAATATCAAACCACTGCCTTTTTGAAGAAGTCATTATCTTTTTATTAATCATCTGATGAAAGGAATGCCTTCATCTCACAGCAGCAATTTCTCACGCTCTGCTCCTGGAGAATGGGGCTTTTGTGAGGCAGCAATTTTACCTTGACCTGTAACACAGCTCTGAACTTCTCTCTCTATGAGGAATTGTTCCAATTCCTTCTCTTCAGCGTTCTGCATTTTACCGAGTGCCAGGAGCTTCAGAATTCAAAGAACTACAATTCTTTGCCTGTGTTCAAACCTAATTCCATTGCTATGAAAAAAAAAAAAATCAGGATTTCTTTTCCATGACATACTCCTCAAATTTATGCATCTGGATGTGTGGCATTAGCAGAAGGTGAAAAGCAGTTTTTTTTACCACAGGTGCTGAGAAGTTTTTTACCTTGGAGATGTTTCCCAGAGCAGCTGTGGCTGCCCCTGGGTCCCTGGCAGTGGCCAAGGCCAGGTTGGACACTGGGGCTTGGAGCAGCCTGGGACAGTGGGAGCTGTCCCTGCCATGGCAGCTGGATGAGCTTTGGAGGTGCCCTCCAGTCCACAGCACTCCATGATTTTATGAGTGGCTGTGAAGATTTAAATTCCTCTTTCCCCGCCCCTGGGAGCTCTGCAGCACTCCATGGTCCATAGGCTGTGTTTGTGAACTCTTGCAATGGAAAACCAGCTAATGCTGCAAGAATTCCATGATTAGTGGAGTGCACATCCCTGCTATTTACTCTTGAACTCCATGGACTTTTTCCTTGTTTTTGCACGGTTGCTTAGGTATTATTTAATTCAGAGGTTAAATTGTAGTGGGTTTAATAATGAGCAGAATGGAAATGGTAAATTAAATTAATTGCTCTGTAGTAAAAACCCCACAAATGCATCCTTTCCATCTAGGTTTGATATAACCCAATTAAAACCAGGATAGAGCTCATCCCTTTGTCTTAATAAGCATGTTAAATTAGCTATTTCCTCCTCAGAGGAAAACACGCTTAGAAACAAACTCCAGAATGTTTAGGAATGGGAAAAGAGTTGATTTCTTGTCCCCTGCTATTTGTAATCTGTGATTAAGTGGTGTGAAATGGGGCTAAGCCTTCCTGGCGCTGCCTTAGAGCGCTTCCTCCTCCCCTGTGCACTCCAAATGTGTCTGGAACAAAAGTAGAGCAAGGCAGGACTAATCTCCATTTTCTCCACAGCCTTGGAAAATCTTTCCTAGTGATGTAAACTCCAAGCAAAGGCTGTCATAATCCCACAAATCTGGAACTTAGGGAGGAGGGATGTAAAAAAAAAAAAAAAAAAAAAAAGAAAATGTATGGAGCTCCTACATTCCATGGCAAAAGGAACTGGGAGATGTGTTTCTGCCTCCATGTAGAAAGTCAACTTCTTGAGTCCATTCTTTTTTTCATTTGATTACATTTTTTAAATTGGAGATTCCAGTGATCAGAGGTTGGACTGCAGAATGTTTGAGTGGATACTCAGATGTAGTATCAAATTTGCTTTTAGCGATGCTAAAAATGAAGTTATTCAGCTGCTTTGCTGTTGTATTTACACCTGCAACCACATCCTGGGAAAACACACCTGCCCATCTCCTGCAGGAAAACTGAGGGATCATTCCCTGCCATTGATGCTGCAGGAATAAAAGATTACTATGAATAAAACCTTAATTTGGAAGTTCTCTGATTGCATTGATGTGATCATGACTTCAACCTGTTTGCCAGTTTGATTTGGAAATGGTCCACACTGCATCACTTTTCCTTTTAATCTCCTATTGTGTGGCCTGAAATAAGTTGATTTTATTTACTCTGATTTTTACTTGCTTCAGAATAAAGGGAGACTTGGTGCTGTCATACCAGGTAAACTTCTTTTCCCTATGGAATTGTGGATACCTGTGGTTCAGTGTGCTGTAATAAATAAAGCATTGCTGAAGCTAGGTTATAAAACAGATTATTATTTTCTTATGAGTGATAGAGATGCACACGAGTTGCCATAGAGGCTCCCAAGCAATAAAAGGAGGAAAATTCCAGATCCTAAGGCAGCTGGAAGCAGATGTGTAAATGGAACAGGGAGTACCCACTAACATGAAAGGTCATTTCTGTATAATATGTAGGGGACTTATGACTTGCTGAAGAGACTTAATGGTGAAGCAGAGAACAAAAGAAATTGGAAGCAGAATATTGCAAGAAACAGGAAACACTAAAATTAACCGAAGGTCACTGAATATTTGGGGAGACTGATAGAGAGAAACAGGAGCTTAACTGTGGGGCAGAACATCCACAGATTTTAAATCTGTTTTGGAGGTATTTTGGCAATGGGAGCAGTTCCTTGGGCAAGGAATGTTGGAGCCGATCTTTTGGGTGGGACCGACCTCCTAGGCATTTATGGAGAGCTGTTTTTGGTGAGAAACCCCCACTGAGCTTGTTCACTTTCTTATATTAATGTAGAGAGAGAGCCAGTCTTTCCTGAGGTGATGTTCTTTGTAAGAGAAGCTGCGTTCCGTGGTTTGGGTCAGGTTCACGTGGCGGGGATGTGGGGTTCTCCTCCTCCCTCCAACAAAAACAGCAAAACATCAGCGCTGTGCCCGGGGCACGGAGAATTCTGTCTCCAGGGTCAGCTGCACTCCACAGCCTCGCCTTGGAAAGCAGCAGCTTTGATGAAAAAAAGGACAAACCAGCTAGAGACATTCCCATGGTCTGGAAAAATTTAATCTCCTTGACTGTGATCCTAGAATTTGGTCCAGAGGAGTTTGTTGTGGTGCGGCACTGAAGCACTGGAGCGTTGTCCTGCTGCTTTCATTTGCACAAGACATGAAGATTCTAATGCAAAATTAAATTCTTCAGTGAGTGGCAGCAGTTTATTGATCCACAGAAATGTGTTGCAGTTAATAATTCTTTTGCGAAAAGCATTTGGGTTATTACTAAAAATTATTGAAGTTTCCTGATTCATTCATCTTCTCTTTTCCAGTTTGTTGTGATCATGGCACACCACAAGAGCCTGGAGTGACTGCACAAGAAGAAGTGGATTTAAATTAAAAGGGAGCACGCTTGAATGGGATATCTGGGAAGAAATTCCTCCCTGTGAGGGTGGGCAGCCCCTGGCACAGGGTGTCCAGAGAAGCTGTGGCTGCCCCTGGATCTCTGGGACTGCCCAGGGCCAGGCTGGGCAGGGCTTGGCGCAGCCCGGGATGGTGGAAGTGTCCCTGCCATGGCAGAGGTGAGACTGGATGATTTTTAAGGTCCCTTCCAACCCAAACCCTCCTGGAATTACATTATTCAAATCATGGAAGTTCATATCTTTTATTTACCTGAAGCACTTTTAGGGATCTGGACTTTGCCAGTTCTCTGTTGTAGAACACTTTAGTCACCAACACCTCCATTCCAATGTCACATCCTGCATCTGGCTCTTGTTTTTCAGTGGAATGAAAGCATTTAAAATGGAAATTTGTAGCTACCATAATCCCTGTGTGAAGGTAAATTCATTAATTATCAGTGTTTCAGTAAAGAGTTTGGCTCTGTGGCTCCTCGACACACAGTGGATGTTCACAATAGAGCTGTTCTGCAGCAGGTACTAATAAAGGAAACACTTCCTTTTGATTAGGTAATTATACCTGTTAATTAAACTGCATTTAATCACAGTGCCTTCTATCTAAACCTTGTTGTGGGGAGTATTTCTTAATGTACACATGACTTGTTCGGGTGAATAATTCCACTGCATGTTTATTAATAATTCCAAGCCAAGGTGCTGCTGTAATTTCCCCAGTAACATCCTTGGTGGGTTCTACTCATTCAGGGCATTTTCATTTTCAAGGAGAAAAAGAGATTTTCCTTTCAAAGAGGCTCCACTGCTATAATTGGCTTCAGTGGAGCCTCGGTGGTTCTCATCAGCATTTATTTGTATCATTAAAGTAATTTAAAATCTGGCCTTGTGAAGAACGAATAATGTGGTATTAAAACAAAAGTCAAGCTCATTGCTTCATGAAATCCCCTTTGGAAACTCCACTTTTCCTGGATTCTCCTCTCTCTTCTGCCATGAGAAAGGTTGGAGGTTTGGTGGCTCAAAGTGCCCACATGCTGTTGTCTTCCTTGGGCGGCCCTGTCCTCCTCCTGCTGCCTTCCCAAATCCAGTGCCTGAATCCACCTGGGAGCAGCTGGGAATGTTCTTTTTGCAGCAGCAAGTTTGCTCCAAAACAATGGGTGCGCACATTTATCAGAATTTTTGGTTTATCTAAATTGTTATCATTCTTAAGAACAAGTTTAAAGTAGGAAAGTGGGAAGCAAAACTGCTTTTCTATTGAAAAAGTTGTCACTTTTTAAAGAAAATGTTGTTTTCTTTTAAAATTAATTTTATTTATCCTTTCTTTTAGTTCATCGCCAATCAGGCTGGACCTTTCTGAATGAAGTTTTCTTATTTAGAGAATAAATAAGCTTCTGAAGTGGCTCACTTAAGCTGTAGAAAATGGAACAGCAGCGCTTTAATTTTTAATTATTTTGTAAGATGTGTTGAAAAAAGAATATATGACCGCAGTATATGCAATATGTGCATCGCTCTAAGATCATTTATTAGATCTATGTTTGAGCTTCCAAACAATGGGCAAATTTATGGCGCTGTAGCTGAAAGAGAAGAACAGTGAGTCGCTAATAAAGCGTGAAAATCCAACTTCTCATCTATTTTAGCCCAATCAGCACTGTCCTGGAGCAGGATAATTGCTCTGCCAGTTCCTCCCCTTCACCTGTAGGAAATGTCAGAGCCTCTGGGGGGATGTCAGGGCCTCTGGGGGAATGTCAGAGCCTCTGGGGGGATGTCAGAGCCTCTGGGGGGATGTCAGAGCCACTGGGGGAATGTCAGAGCCACTGGGGGGATGTCAGAGCCACTGGGGGGATGTCGGAGCCTCTGGGGGGATGTCAGAGCCTCTGGGGGGATGTCAGAACCTCTGGGGGGTCACAGCTCAGCCCCAGGAGGTGGCAATGAGCCAGTGGCACAAACATGAGAGCAGAGTCAACAAACACCCACAGCGATGCGCTGCGGGGATGGGAGCGATGATCAGATCCATAATGCCCAGATTCAGAGGCACCCCTCGAAGATCAAAAGTGGTTTTGTTGCTTAAAATGGCATAAAAAAAAAGGTAAATTGCCTTGCCTGGGCATCGTGGTTGTGTGATTTAAGAGCTGCTTAGCTCCCTGTCTGAAAGGCCAGTTGCAATTCTTGCCCATGTGATTCACCCCGAGTGCGGGGAGCTGGGAGAGATAAAAAGCTTGTAGAGCTGTTAACACTATTTTATGTTGGAATTGATGCACCAGACTGCCAAGTAGCACAGATGCTTAATACACTCAATTTGTAAAGGAGATTTTAATCTTCACAAGTACATCTCTTTTCACTTTCAGTCCCTGGCTCTCCTCGGTGAGAAGGAGAAATATTCAACCAGGCTGAGGATACTAAACCAGCTTAAAGAAGCCTCTAGGCCCTCAGATGGCCACTAATGGATCTTGAAGTTTGCCTGTGAAAGCCTCTGATATTCAAGTGTATAAATTCCAGTTTATTTCAATAAATCACCACAGGACGTGACGGCAAAAAAGCTGGAGAAGGCTGCAGTGTCCTAGGAAACAGTTATTTGGAATGGTCAGAAATGAAATTCAGCTTCCAAGAGGAACCAGGGCTTGTCCTGTGGCTGAGGAAGCTGGAGTGAAAAGGTGAGGAGTATTTTGTGTTTATCAGCCCCCTCTGGTATTTTTGTGTGTATCATAAGGAGGAGCACAGCCTGTAAGCTCTAGTATGAGATTTTAATTGATTTGGGGGTTTGCTTTTAATTCACCAGTTTAGGAGCATTGGTGAATTCAGCTATAATCTGGTAAAGTTTTTTTCATGGCTGTAACTAATGTATTTTTCTTTGGGACATTGTTAAAATAACATCACTAGGTCTGCTCTCCATCATTCCCTCATGGCTGCATTCCCACCTCTGACAGAGTGGTGTCCGTATTTATGGCTTAGTTCAGGATATTTCACACCCTTTTCAGATTTACCGTTTGGTTCATGGTTTAAATCTGGCTTCTGCAGAACAAGAAGCTGGGCAGTGGGATTTGTGACCTTTGCAAACCCTACACAAGGAAGGAATCTGGGATAAAAAGTATCACTAAGGGTCTTGAGCCCAAGGGGAGAGCGGATATGATCAAATTATTGGAAGGCAAGGAAGAAACTCCAGGCAATTCCATGTGGGGTTTGCTTTGGATTTGGGAGTTGCAGTTACTCAAGGGTGTTTAATTCTGGGCTCCAAACTCCCAAAGGGTAATTGGCATATAGGAAAATGGCAGGAAAAATGGTGGGGTTGTTTGCCAGGGAAAGAGTTGCTGTAGTTGTTGGTCAAAAATCCCAAAATCCGGTCAGGTCAATGGAGTGACTGTCATCAACCCAATGATGTCATCATCATCATCATCATCATCATCATCATTACTGACCAGCTCATCCAAAGTCCAGGCAGGCCAATGGCCTCCATATCAGTGACTTCATCAGGATTTGTACCGAACCTGTGGTTAAATTTTTACTTCTAGTGAACAAAATTCTTTTGCAAAATACAAATACATTTTCATCCTAATGCAAATACACCATATTTGGGTTGATTGAGGGCTGGTAAAAGCTGTATTTCTGTATTTTGTCCCATTTGCATTCCATGGCTGTGTCCTACTCTGATTTAGGAAGGGGGACTTAACCATTTCCCATATAACATTTTCCTTTGTTTTGTCTGTCAGGCCCAGGAGTTGGACTCGAGGATCATTGGGGGTCCTTTCCAACTCAGCTTTTCCTGTGATTTCTTATGGCTAAAATGATGAATCTACCTCAATCTCCCCATTCTCCCTCCTCCTCTCAGGCTAAATGACACCATTTGTGTGGCTCTGTACTGACTCTGGTGGGAGCATTGCTCAGATTGTGGCTGATTTAATGAACATCACATCATTAAACCCAAAAATCCTCCTGAGAAAGCACTGCAAGCTACGGGTGGAACTCCTAGAAACACAAGTGGTGAGTACTTAATCCCATTATATTGGATAAGCTTCTCTCAGGTGGGTGTGTGTTCAGAGCCAGAGCTCCCTTAATTATGATTTTTTGGCTGATTTCTGGTCTGGATCACAGATCTAGGCTGGCGTGACCTGTCTGAGGCACTCAAAACTTTACTGAAGTGCTCACCAAAGCAGAGTTGCTGTTCCTGATGCCTGTGAACAGCAAAGGAGCTGCTGTTACGATGTTTTATCCATTGTGCAGGCTCTGGGGATGAAGCCTATTTAAATATCCACAGGTTTGGCAGTGCTTTGCATCCCTGCTTCCTGGAGCATGACAGGGAATCTCACCCGCCACCCAAGTGCAAATAAATACAATCATCACTCCTATCATCATGGATTTTCCGCTTTGCTTAGCCAGCCCTCGGCTCTGAGACATGCTCAGACTCCAGTGGCTCCTGTAACACACGTGAGAAGTGGCTCTTAGGGCTGCTGAGTGGATTCATTTGTAATTTTGCTGTTTAAGCTGCTTTAACGGTGCTGCATCACTGTTTTTTATTTTTAAAGAACAAGTTGTTGTGGCTGCTGTTACACACATAACTCCAGAAAGCATTGTGGTAATAATACAGATAAGCCAACGCTGCTCATAGAAAAAAAAAATCCAATGTTAATAATAGCTGGAGAACATTCCTATTTGTATTTCAAATTTCCCTTGTACACGGCAGCTGGAATTGATTTCACGCCGGCCTCGGTGCTTGGGCTGCGCTATCTTCGCTCTTGCAGGGAGAAGAGGCATTTGAATGAAGCAGATCCTGTTGTTCTCCTACAGTGGATTTGTCACATTTGCTCCTGTCTGAAATGAAAAGGAAGCGGAATGGGAAGGAAACTTCTCCATCTCGAGCTGTGGGTGAAATCCCTGCGAGCAACAGCGGCGGCTCCTGCGGGCTTGGGGCGCCGAAGGCTCCGTGAGGCGGTGCCGGAGTCTCAGTGTGGGACAGCCCTGAGGCAGCGAGGCTCGGAGCAGTGCCCCACGGTGTTGCATTGCCCTGTCCACATACCCCGTGCCCCCTGAGACCCCGGTGGTGGGTGACCTGAGATGTCCCCTCCCTTCTCCCCTCCCTGCAGGTGTGTCACTCGCCGTGGCGCTCCCTCTCTCTCTGTCTCTGCTCCAGGACGGCACATGAGTTTTCTACAAGGAACTGTGGGACTGTTGGTCCTGAGGGAGAGAGCGCTTCTCGTCTTTTACCTCTGTCCTTGTCGGGGTTGTTTAACCCGGGGTCCTCAGCGAGCCAGAATCGGACCCTGGGCTCTCCCCGAAAGGGAACGCACCCCTTCAGCTGGAGCCCAACTCGGGGCTTCCCGCGAGGTCCAACCCACGGCACAGCTGGCTGTCAGCAGAGTGAGGAGTGAGGAGTGAGGAGTGAGGAGTGAGGAGTGAGGAGTGAGGAGTGAGGAGTGGGGAGTGAGGAGTGAGGAGTGAGGAGTGAGGAGTGAGGAGGAGGAGTGAGGAGTGAGGAGTGAGGAGTGAGGAGTGAGGAGTGGGGAGTGAGGAGTGAGGAGTGAGGAGTGAAGAGTGAGGAGTGAGGAGGGAGGAGTGAGGAGGAGGAGTGAGGAGTGAGGAGGAGGAGGCTCTCTGCTGAGGAACCTCAGAGGGGTTTACTGGGGTGGGGAATAGGGGAAACAAAGAGTATCAAAATTGGCTTGAGGTTGGGTTTTATAGCCTGGGGAATCCAGGGGGAGGTTACGGTCATTCAACAAACTAGGGGATGTGCACAAGGTGGGACTCACAATATTCCAACAAATGGGGAAATGCTGGCTGGGGACACTTGTTGAGGGTCGTGGGGTCCAGCCATTGGGGTGTCCAGGGTCAAGGGATTGACAAGGAAAGCTCTGGAACAAAGGGCAGGATGGATGGTGACTGATAGGGAAGGTACTGGAATAAGGGGCAGGGATCAGGGCGGACTGACAATCAGAGAGGAAGGCACAACACAGGATTGACACCCCAAGGGGGAGGGACAGGGAACATTCTGGGAGAAGGGGTAGGGTTACAGCAAGCATTGACAGGGGCAAAAAATGGGGGAAAAGCCAACTGAACTGGGGGAGTGACAGAGCAAACCAACTGTAGAAAACACAATATTTATAAATGCACCACAAAAGCTCCTGGCTTTGTGGGGGTCTGGGGCCTCTTCTCCTGCCAACGTGGACCTCTGGAATGGGAAGGAGACGAGGGAAGGAACTGCTGACCCTGGTGGAACCACAGGGAGGTTTAAGTTGGAAAAGACCCGAGTCCAACCATTCCCCAAGGCCACCACTAACCCACGCCCCCAAGTGCCACATCCACTCAGCTTTAAATGCCCCAGGGTTGGGGACTCCACCACTGCCCTGGGCAGCCGTGCTGGGGCTGGACAGCCCTTTCTATGAAGACATTTTTTGAAATATGAAAAACCTTCACTGGTGCAACTTGAAGCCATTTCCTCTTGTTCTGTTAATCATTACTTGGGAAAAGAGACCAGCCCCATCTGGCTCCAGCCTCCCTTCAAGGAGTTGCAGAGAGTGAGAATCCCCAAACCAGTGAGGTTGGAAAAGCCCTCCAAAGCCATGGAATCCACCCAGTGCCCCATCCCCACTTTTTCCCCAGCCCAGAGCCCTGAGTGCCACCTCCAGCCCTTCCTTGGGCACCTCCAGGGATGGGGAATCCAAACCTTCCTGGGAGCCCCTTCCAATTATTCACCCTTTCCATGAGGAAAATCTTGCTGGTGTCCACCCTGAGCCTGCCTTGGCCCAGCCTGAGGCCATTCCCTCTGCTCCTGTCCCTGTTCCTGGGAGCAAAAGCCCAATTCCCCCCAGCTGTCCCCTCCTGCCAGGAGCTGTGCAGAGCCAGAAATTCCCCCTGAGCCTCCTTTGCTCCAGGCTGAGCCCCTTCCCAGCTCCCTCATCAGACAAAAGGAACATGAGCCGTATCCCTAAGCCTGGCTGCTGCACTGGGACACCTCTGGAGCATCTCCTCATCCTGGCAGGAGAGAGGGGATTCCCACTGGGAGGAAAAGGGGGTGAGCAGTGAGGGCTGGCTCGCCCTGGGCAGCGGGAATGCTCCAAGATTCCCAAGAAAATCCAAATAACCCAGTTGCAGCTGCAGCTCTTGATGCAGAATGTCCCTGGCAATGGAAAAAGGAGCAACCATGTCTGAGTTGGGAAAAGTCCATCATGACCCAGAGAAGATTAAAAATATGGAATAAAAACTTACCTGCAGGGGCTTGTGATCTCATCAAGGGTCTTTGTGCCAAATGATTTTATAATGGCTGAGGAAGAAATTATTTATTAGTTCGTGAAACATAAAGGAATAGTTAATGAGAGCATTCATTATAATCTTTGTTGTGGCACATAATTAGCAAGCTCTGATTCTGTCTCAGTGCTGTTGCTGAGCACAACTGGGAGAGTAAAATGTGTGATTTATAACAATATTACAAGGCATGATGTTTCTCCCCAAAATTAATGAATCCTAGCAGAAACAGGGAATGCATTTACCAAGATTTGAGTCTGGTTCTAAAATAGCAAATTTTGAACCAGCAGCTGTTATCTTGCAAGTCTTGTGCTTTTTGTCAAAATTGGGGATGTTTCAGACTGGTGGAAGTTACATTTCAAACAATGATCATCGTTACTGGAGAGTCTGGGTTATTCATAACATAAAAAACATTTCTTCAACTTCCTTATCAGCAGATTCCACTTTTAGTCCATCCTTCATCTCAAGAGATGACGAGGACAGGGAAGCTTTTGATTTTATGAGGCATGATGTGTCCAAACCCAAAGTTCTGGGCCTTACAAGGAAACCTCTCGCTGAGCTTGAAGTTGAACCTGACCTTTAAATTTGGGTCTTCATCATCCCATTAAAATCCCATTAAAATTCTTCCATGGTTGTTTCAAACCCTTTGAGTGTTGACCACTAAAAATTCCCAAATCCTCACTCACTAACATTAGTTTAAGGCTATTAACTGCTAATGGAATTTCACCTCCATCAGAGTCTACATCCCAGAATTTATGATAAATAAGCACTTTATGGGCTTCTAATTTTGCAAGTGCAATACTAGAAATGCCCAGGATCTTACCAGTGTAATTGAACAATATTCAATTGAGTATTTCAATATCAATATTCAATAATTGAACAAAAATTCAATATTTCCTTCCTTCCTTCCTTCCTTCCTTCCTTTCCTTCATTCTCTTTCTTCTAAGTTTTGACAAGGTGGTTTTTTTAATCTCTTTTAACAGAGTCTAAAATACAGAATTCTGACTAGATATCACATATCTGGTTAAATAATATGGGATTTATTTGTTTTGTTTTTATTGCATTAATAATTTCTATCATTTTGAAAACACAGCAAAACAAATAGCCTGAGGTTGGGTTGGGGAGGTTCAAGTTGGATTTTAGGAAAAGTCTCTTCCCTGGAGAAGCAGTTAAGCACTGGAAGAGGCAGTGCTGGAATCACCATCCCTAGAAGTGTTCAAAAAGACATTGCAGCTCTCTGGGATATAATTTATTGGGAACGGGGACATCCAGTCCGAGGTTGGACTTGATCTTGGAGGTCTCTTCCAGCCTTAATGATTATTAAATGCTTGAGCACTTCCCTGAACCAGGGCTTGTGTCATTTGATCAGGCTTTGCAAATATTTGGGATGGCATGAAATGTCTCAAGGTATTTAGGAGCATAAAGAGAGCATCAATAAATAATGTGGATTGTTAGAAAGCCTGGCACATCTTAATGTGGTTCCCACCATTAGGGAAAATGCTTCAAGGTGATTAGGAATTCACCAAGAGGATCCACAATTAATGTTATCTGCTCACAACTCACTAATGATTAGGTTTCAGGTCCATTGCTGCTCGTGGTGCTGAGCTGGGCTTTCATTTTTTATTTCTTTAAATTATTTTTTTCCTGCAAATAATAATTGAGATAAACATTTTAAAATGTAAGTAGAGCAGTATTTCCTTTTGTGTTTCAAATGTAGGACTTGTGATAGTCAGCAATGTTTTCTGACAGTTTCACTGCAAAGCCTTTTGGTGTTTTCTCTTCCAGCATCTTCATCTTTCCAGTGGGGTTTTCTTTGGATTCATTGCTGTTTGTCCAAGGGTGTCCTCCCAGTCCAGGTGTGGGGCTCAGTTAATCCAAACCAGCTCAGAGACCTTTTGCTTGATGACAATTATCTTTTACCGAGACATGGAGACAGCAAAATCTTTCCCTTCTCCAGAAATACCAATGAAATTTATCTTTGGAGACTGAACAAAGATTAAAATAATCCAAAATAAAGGAGAGATCTCGATGGACAGAGCATCTTGTCCTACTAAATTCTGCATCCAGTCCCTCTAATGCTGGGGTTTATTCATGGTATTAGGTCCTGTGTGCATTAATTAATTTGCTGCATTTTGGAAATTAATTGGGTTTTGATTATTGGTTATGTTTACTGGCAGTATTACAAAACAAAACAAAAGGTTAATAGTGAAGTAAATAGTCTCATTTACTGGGAATTAATGGGCTCAAACTGAAGTATTTGCTTAAATATTATTACATATTTGAATAGATATATTCTATAAAAAAACCCGAACTCTCTATATATTTTTTTAAATGGAAGCCTTAGGTCCAGCTTGTACCTGAAGCAGAAATTGCCCCTGATTTCAGCACACTTGAAGGAGAACTCCAGTGGATTTAGGAAGGTATTAACTCAGTGCTGAGATGGATGGGATTAAGAGGTCAAACTGGAAAGAAACAGAGCAGAGTAGAGCCTGAACCTGACACGCCAATCTGTTGTTTTCATAGATTTTTAAGCAAGAAAATGCCATTATAAACATCTTTCCTGACCTCCTGTGTATTGCCAGGCAGGAAATTTAATCCCTGATTCCTGCATTAGGGGAAACCTCTCTGCTCTCTTTCATAAAATGCTTGTCTTGTTTGTTTTCCTGGGTGATATTTTACCTTCTCAGGGTGGAGAAAATCAGCCATTAGAAAGCCAATTTCTGCTCCCATTGCTGGGGATTTCTTTGAAGCATTTTTGGTACCTGTTGTCTAAATAAAGGCTTCACAAAACAATCCCAGCTGAAAACAGAGCAGTCACTGCTCAAATCTCTTCCCAGCACTGCTCAATTCTTGGTGATTTTTTTTTCCTCCTCTCTTCAGATTACAAAAAGCTCTTTGTTGTTCAAAAGCCTGAGCCCACCTGGACCCCTCCTAAGCCTGGCTTGGCCATAAATCCAAGATGAAAATCCTCACTCTAGTCCCAAGTGGGACATTTAGTGAAGGAATGCCACACAAGCAAGGCAAGACGATATTCTTTTTGGAAACTCACCTCCAGCTCAGGAAACCTGAGGGATGAGGTTGGAATTCTGGCCAAAAGGTAAATCAGAGGTTAAAATAAGCTGGGAAAACTGCTGAGAAAGGTGTTTTGTAGGGACTCCCACTCATTACAAGCCCAGAATGGTGCTCCCTACATTGAGAAAATCTGTTTTTTTATATTCTGGAGCACCTTCAGTCACTGGATTTGTCTGCCCTCACAATATTATGACAAGAAGTGAAATCTCAGGGGAATTTGGGCACTTAGGCTGTTCTGTTCAATCACTGTAAACATGTTTATATGTAAAGAAGTCTGAATTTTCTACCAGAAATTAAATAGGAACTGTGCACAGTGTATTCAGGTGTCTGAATAGAAGGTGTAGAAATACTAAATTTCACTAAATCAAAATGCACTGCCCTGCAAACATTCCTGAAAAGGATAATTTAAGAGTTTGGGGATTTTGCAGGTTATTTAGATGAGTTTCTCCACAATCTGATTTGTGCTGCCCAAATTAATGGAATCACCACATTTTGTGGTATTTCTGCAATCACTGCTTTATCTTAATTATAAGTAATTTGCAAAAGGTATTGGAGTGGAAAAATAAACAAAGTAAGAAGAAAAATCTCAGCTAAATGCGGTGCCAAAAAGATATAATTATATTATTGATTTCATTATCAGATATTAACTAATTTGGGTTTTTAAATCAGCTTTTCAGAGCAAGTGCTGCTCTGAGAGTACTGAGTAATCCTAATGTTTTGCTTTCCATTTTTTATTAGATTTTCCTCTGGAAGGAATTTTTGCATTTCGAAGGAAGATGAAAATAATCTGAAATTATGCTTTAAGATTCTGAAAGTACATTTGTAAGAGTTTTAATTGTTCTGAAAGAGAGGAGCCAGGAAGGGAATGACCAACTTGACTCTTGACTCTGGGGTTGATAACAGAGTAGAATTTCTGTATGAAACACTTGAAAACCACAAACTCTGAAAAAAAACCACCTCATCCTAGAGAAAATCAGAAAGAAAATCATGAAGAGATCCATTTGCAGAAGACATTAATTTCAGCATCAAATCGAGCAAATTCCTCTCTCCCCTGGTGCTGCTTTGTCCTTGGTTGGTTTGGGTTTTCTTTCTGTGGAGGAGCTGAACAGGAGGCACCAGAGGGAAAAAAGAAGGAAGATGATTCTTCCCCAGGCCCTGTGGACACAGATATCAGTGGGTTATGAAGGTGAAGGATGTCCCCTTGTGTCTTTTAACATATTTATTTGTTAAAACCCCTGGTTTTTGATGAGTTTCATGGGACAGAGGTGTTTATATGGTGCTCTAACCTGACCCAAGAACTTGGCATTGGCAGAGGTGTTTGCTGACTGTGCTGCTGCACCTCTCTCCTTTCAGGTCTCAGCTGAGAGCATTTCTGATGTGCTAGAAATCACCTAAAAATGTATTTTCAAACACAGTTTGCTTTTTGCAGACCCTCAACAAGAGAGAAACTGGCCTTCCCAAATGCAGGTGCTCCTTGGCTTGGCAGGATGGAGATCCACAACCTTTCCTGAGGGATTAGTGACAATCCAGGATGCTGGCAGGCCACCAGGGTGAGAAAATGTACCTGATTGACTCGTCTGGAGGTGATTAAATTTGCATAAACTGGTAGGAGACATTTTGTGCCTCACTTTGTTCTCCTGACCAGAGAGCCTGGTTCGGTGCTGGGGAAGACCTTGGTGCATCCAATTCCTTGGGGCAGTGCAGGACAGGAACAACCAAAACCCCTTTTTTGAACAACCAAAACCCCTTTTTTGAACAACCAAAACCCCTTTTTTGAACAACCAGAACTCTTTTTGGTGCTTTGTGCTGGGTCTGAGCACCCACAAACTGAGCTGCAGGTGAATTTATGAGCAGGCACCTGCGAGTCTGGGGGTTCCCATCCAAGGAAAGGCTGGGAGGCCCTGGTGGATCCAGGGAGTTTTAGCCTGGCTGGCACAGTCAGATCCTGAAGGGAAGATGAGCTCTGGGTGATTTATCCCTGGCTTCTGTTTCCAGGTGAGTTAATAAAACCTCATTTCAGTTAATCTGCATCCGCTGGGTATTGTCTGTGTGTCTTTGTGGCTGCAATGAGGCTGCAGTCATGCCTTGGCGAGGGGAGCAGGGCTTAAAGCTGCTGATGTCCATGGATTAAATGAATCAGTCTCTTCCAACACACTTTAAATTGATCTTTGATTGGACCACATGGCCCTTGGATAAGGCACCCTGGTATTAGTCAATTTGACTTGGAAAGATGATGATACAAATTCGAATGGAAAGATGATCTATATTGAGCAGTTGTGGTTCTGCAGAGTGATTTTTTTTTTTTTCTTTTTTTCCCTTTTTATTAGTATGCTGCTCTGTTTGTGAATACTGATGTCTGAGCCCAAGGCTGTGTCCAGAATTGCAAGCTTGGGCATTTGCATTAACGATCTGTGGCCTGTATTATTACTTTAATCCTGCCTTCAAATTGCTCAGAATCCATAACACAAAATGCTCCTATATCCTCTGCTTAAAAGAACCTATTTATGTCTAACACAGTTACTCAGGGCTGCCCGCTGGTTTGAAGGGTCTGTCTTCAAGTAGTTTGAAACTCATATTGAAATTCATGTGAAGGTCTTGAGAATGTACAATTGAGATTAAAGTCCTGAATTCCCAAGGGAAGGGGTGGTATTCAGGCACCTGGCCTGCGAGGGAGGCTCCTTCTGTGGAGCTTTATGTGCCAAGAGGAGAGTGGGAAAGTGGGGTAAATATTTTCCTTGATTTCAGCAGGATTTGTGCGATCTTTGCACAAGTGCCAGTGTAAAAATGAGGTGTGGAATGATTTCCAGCTGAATTATTTTTGATTAACCATAAAGCAAATGCCAGTAATTTTTATGGGCGTGGAAAAGGTGAAACCTTGCTGACCTATCTCAGATGTTCCTTAAACGAGACTTGTCCTCACAAAGAAGTGTTAGTTTTGAAATCAAATCATTACCTGATTAATTAACGAGCTAAACCAATGCCTCTTCAATGTCAAGCACCTCCTGCTTTCAGCCTCTCTCACACGCAACTCCGTGACCAAACCTTATTTCTAACCCCAGCTGATTTCAGCCCATAATTAAAATTTCATGGCTTAATTATAAATAGCCCTTTCCCCTTATCCCCTGCCAGAGAAGATTTGTGATGGGACAACTGACAAGGCAGGACACTTCTGAATTTAGGTCTGGAGGCTCCATTGTGTCAGCTCCTTCGGAGCTGCTGTAATGTGATCGCCTTGTCATCTGCATCGATAACAGAGGGCCAGGATCAATCTGCACTGAAGGGACATGGGGTCATTTATCCAAATGTAGGGCTGGGATTCTTCCCCAGGAACTGGAAGCTGGAATTACCCTGCTCATGCTGGATGTTGCTCTTCACATGCCCCTAGTTTGGAACAGCCAGCAGTAAATCAAATTAAAGCTCCAGAGCAACGTGTTGCTCCTAAAGATTTGAATGAAAGCAGGTCATATTTCAGGTTTTGGATTGTAGTTGATATCTCTGAAGCACAGAACACAGCATTTTGTCTCTGTTTTGTTGTTTCTAAGCTCTGTGTTTTGGTTTCTCACAGAGTGTAGCTGGAGAGCTGTGGGTGAAAGGGGGAGAAGTGAGAGCCTCGGGAGGGTTAACTGCACAGAAAAAGCTCCTTGGGCTCTGCTCTGCTGGGGATCTGCAGGTCATGGAGGGGATCATGCACGTGGAGGAGCCCAAAGGAATTTTCTGAAGCCAAAAACGACACCTGAACATGCCCCTGATGCTTCCTGCTGCTTTTCCCATCTGAGGCTTGACTGGACGGCTGCACATCCCTGCAGCGTGTGCCAGAGGCTGCATGCCTGCTCTGGACAGATCCTTGTGAAGGGTTTTAAAGAGGTTAAAAGACTGCTCAGAATCACTGCAGGAACTTTCCTACCAGCCCCTCTCATGCAGGGTTTCATGCTCCATTTGCCTTTGGCAGCGTGGCTTTGAGTTCCCATCCCAGCAGGGTCACTGCACCTCCCAACATTACATGCAGGTTGTTTTCCAGGTAATATCTTGGAGTTTGATGTCTGGGAGAGGTGCTGAGCTGCTGGAATGCAGCAAAACACCGAAAAAGTGCAACAGGGCTGTGTCTGTGCCAGCTGAGGGCACACAAAAATAAAATAAATAAAAATTATCCAGAGCTGTTTCCATAAAAATGATCCAGAGTTGTTTCCGTAAAAATGATCCAGATCTGTGGTTACAGCCTTTGCAGCAGCAAAGATGTGTTAGAAGTTGTGATCTCTGCTTCTAATCCTTCTTTAAAATTAGTGGTCTGGAGGTGGGCAAGAGGTTAATGACTGAAAATCAACAATTATGCAGGGATAGAGGGGGAAAGGAAGGATAAGCTTCTCACCTGTGTCCCTGCAGGCACCATCACAAGCTTTTGAGGCAGCATCCATCCTGCAGCCCCCCCTTGCAGACTGTGTGGTTCCAGCTGTCTGTCATCAGTCAGGATTGGGAAAGACAGCCCTGACAGGCCAGCCAGGGATGCCAGGAGGCCACAGAGGAGCTGGGGAGAGCTCTGGCTGCCAGGAATGGCAGTTCTGCTCCGTGCCACAGCAAGGCTGACAGCTGCAGGGCTGTGGGCAGCCAGCCTGAGGGCGGCTGGGAGCTGGGGTTAAGCTGCTGATCTCCCCAGGATCCAGGAGGGTTTCAGTGTCAGCCCTGGCGTGGATCAGCAGGGCCAGGGGGATTAGGGAATAAACCTCCTCAGCCACACAGGTTCCCTCCTGGGCAGGAGAGTCCAGGCAAAGTGGAGTGTGGGGGTTTTTCTTGAATTCTTTCTGCACTGTGACTCTAAAATTTCCCCCTTTCAAGTGTGTCCTTGCTTGGGGCTGATGCTAAACAATAAATAAGACTCACAGAGCTTGGCATGTTCATTGAGGATGTTTTGGAATTTGAGCCTGGCGGAAATGGGATGAAATATTTTTCTTTCCACCTACTCATTGCCATGTGTTGGAGTAGTTTTGTTAATTGCCATGTTGCTTTTAATTGACAAAGTATTTGATGGTTCTTGCTATGGATGTGCCATTCCTGCAGCTTTGTCCCTCACTGTTCAGCTCACTCCTCATAGGAATTTCTTCTTTACTGAGTGACTCAGGTTAAACTACCATTCATTTAATAAAATTAATAGTCTAATTTAATATAACTAATAGTTATTTAGTAGCTGTTTAGCACTGCTTAATGCAGAAAACCTGGCATCTTTAAAAAATTAACCTAATACAGAGCAAAGTTCAAAATTATTTGTGTCCTTTTAGACTGGTGGTATCTGAACATTCTGGTGTAGTGTCAAAGAATTAAAACCTGAATTAAATGAGGAACAAAATAACTAATTAGATAATTCTAATAGTGACTGTGTACCTGGCAATGTGTTGTCCCACCATTGCATGGGTTTTAATTGAAAAGAAGCTCTTGGCACTGAAAGAACTTCCAGAGCTGGAAGAGTTGGTAATTAAATCAGAAGTCAGCTTTTTCCAAATTTAATATTTTCTAAAGTTAATTGGGATTAGTTCATCCACCCACTTGTTTAACTTGTGATCCTTGTTGAAACAGAATCATCACAGAACAGTTTGGGTTGGAAGGGACCTCAAAGCTCATCCCATTCAGGATGGGCTGGGACATTTTCCTCTACCCCAGGTTGCTCCAAGCCCCGTCCAGCCTGGCCTGGGACACTTCCAGGGATCCAGGGGCAGCCACAACTTTTCCTGGTAATCTATGGCAGGGCCTGATTAAAGTTGTGGGCAGCCACAACTTTTCCTGATTAATCTATGGCAGGCAAGATGAAGAATTTCCTTAACAATAGCCTGTATTATAAAAAAAATGCTCTGAGTACAAGGATGGAGTATTGGTGAAGATCATTAATCAATCAACTTTGCATTAAATGAGATTTTCCTAAATGTTTCCACCTAAACCCCAACTTTTTGTAAAAAAAAAATATATAAGGTTTGACAACATTTTTAGAGGTAAATCTGGAATTGTCAGTGCCTGGTTTAAAATCTTTCTCTCCTCAGGAAACATCCCTCCTCCTGCAGATTGCCGCCAGAATTCGAAGCCTTAAAAAGAACCCAAAATGCATCTCAGAAAAGTCCGGTTTTGACCTCACTGGAAGGAGCCCTGCTGCTTGCTGTGACATTCCAAAGAAAACGGGAGATGAAACCCAGCCCTGATAAGGAAGGAGAGGAAAATGTGTCACAGCCGTGGCTCAGAGGGGGAATAAGTGAAGGCTGGAGAGTCATGGCTTGATGAGCTCGACTTCTCCAGCTGGCTGAGCACACAGGGCAGTGCCCAGAGTCCTGATTTTCCCCTCCCTCAGTGGAATTTTTAGATGGATATAACCCTGCCATCCTCACAGAAATAATGCCTCACTTATCAAGCTGTGGCTGGGAGGATTTTGTGCTTGGAACGGAGCAGCTCCTGCTAAAACGCAAATGGGAAAAGCCACTTTTTGTCGAGAGGAGGAATAAATATGAATTTTTTAATATTCAAATGAGCCCATAGATTGATTTTCTTCAGCAAATGAAACATCCCTGTCCATTTTTTATAAACTGTCATTTAAAAAAAAAAAAAATCACAATTTGTAAAAAAATTAGGGTTCATTTCTGATTTCCACGCAACACTTAAATATTTACACTAAATAAAGACAAGACCTTCACAGTCCATTAAAGCAGAAATAATTCTGCTGCCACAGCCATTGTGTGAGGAGTTCCCATTGAGAAATGAGGAAAATCTCCCTGTTTTGGTTCTCTTCAAAAAAAATATGGAAAATATTCTTCTTTCACAAGCGATTTAGCTGCTGAGATGTTTCTCACAGTGGCATGGCTGGATTCACACCTGCCCCGGGGGAGTTTGTGGCAGCAGTTCTGTGCAATCCAAGGATCTACAGGAGACCAATGTCCCCAAAAGTGCCCTCACAGCTGCACTTTCAGCTCATGTTTAACACATGAAGGTTATGCAAAGTATGATGTGATAATTATAATTTAAATCCTAAAAGATGGTATGGCAGCATTTTTTAGTTATTTCTTTAATAAGTTTTTCTTAATTATCTCAAAATTTTTACGTTTACTTAAAATTGTAGATTCAATATTATCTTTCAAAACCCCTGGTTTTAATTTTTAATATGTTGCAAAAAAAACAAGAACGGGAATAAGAATGACTCAGGACTTGTCCTTGACAATAGTAAATATTTTTTATTGCTTTTATGTTTTTAATATTCCTAATGATTTAAAAATCTGTTCTGATGCTATTCTGGAAGGGGCCAGATGGCCAAATAATGTGTAGGATGTAAATTAAATCAGCAGTCTGATCAAAATACTTATCCAAAACCAAATACAGGCTGTGACAATAATTCCACAACCATTTTCAAAAGATGGGAAGAAGAGTCTTGTGCTAAAAACTGTGCTTTGGATATTCCTTAAAATTGCATTCGTGGAATTGCAGTGGAAGGAACATGGAAATTAATGTCTTGTGTGACAGAGGGAAGTATCTACATAATATAGAAACACAAATATTATTAATTATTCAATTCTTTAATAATGAGTACTGTGGTATTGGTATTTAATGTTGGGTTGAAGGGGTGTGGTCTGTGCTTGGCAGTTCTGTCCTGTGCCAAAAGTGCAGGAAGAGTTCTGTGGACTTGGGGTTTTCCAGACTTTCTGCTTCAGAAATTGCTCCCAAACGCTGCCAGCAGCAAAGCAGCCCCAGCTCCAGTTAAACCAGTGAGGCCAGTAATGCAAACCAGTTCATAAGTGTCCAGGCAGTCCCCGAGTAAAGTGGAACAGGAATTAGGATTAAGGATATCCCAAAAAGGAGTAAACCCAAGTGATTGTGGTTTCACAGTATAAGGATTGTTTAGGGTGTCCCATACAGTCTTTTCCTTTCAAGTTGCCAGCTTGAATTTTATTGTACAAAGGAATGTCACTGAGTCCCAAAAATCTGGGTAAAATGAGTTTTTTCTGGAGCAAGAGGCCTCATCTCATTTTATCTCCCTTTCATTCTCTCCTGCAGATCACTGGAGATTGTTCTTGATTTGCTCTTGCCAGAGATGGTCCCTCTTTATTAATATAATAATACAGAGAATTAATTAGACCACATATTTTATGTTAGTTCCCCTCCTGTCAGCAACAAAAGGTGCAAGGAGAGCAGATCATAAAATATATGGGCTTGGGGGGGGTCATTCTGTCAGCTCTGCTCCGCAGGGCGCGGAGCAAGGTTATGGAGAACGGGCAGCACAGGGGAGGAGGGATAATGGATATTCTCATACTGGCTTAGATCTGCCCCTCTTTAAATCAGAGTTTTTACTGAGGCTAATTCTGGCCTCTTCTCCAAACACTCTGTGGAGAGCAGGATCCTCCTCGCGTGGAAAGGAGTTTAAGTGGCCCTGAAGTTTGGTGGCAATGGCTTAGGTGACAGTAACGCCTTATAAAGTTTTTTACCTCTAGGTCACCACTCCAAAGCCAGTCTAGGTCATTACTGACACAGAGCCGTTATCATCCCGTGAATGTCATCAAACGGCACTCCAAATGTTAAGTATCCCATTCTGCAATTGAGACATGAGGAATCTTTCTGTCAATTTTCAGGACGATCAGTGAATCGCTCGTTGTGTCGCTCCTCACCCGTAGCCTCTCCTTTATCACATCCCATCAAAGCCATCACCTGCCAAGGGTGGTCGATATCTCATGGCTAACCTGCCGTCCTCATTTGATGTAGGATAGCCTGAATAATTTATTTGGTTTGTGGCCAATGTGATTTTTGTCCTGCCGTTGTCTGCCATTAACATTTCCCCTTACTTGCTCCACTGTGGAGGTGATTCGGTGTTGTAGATATTTATTGCCAAGGGGTAAATAATTAAACTCAAAAAGTGCTTTTCATCTCTGTGTTTTCTGTTGTTATTTGCAGAGGTGGCTGGAGGACTGTGTTGACTTTACCAATGATATTATGTCCATTTTATGTCTCAAGACACAACTATTAGTCCAGTTCCAATAATGCTAAAATTTCAAAATTGATACAGGAAAGCCTCATCAATACAACACTCAGAGTTAATTTATAACAAAGCTTTCTTTTATTTGCTGCTCCCCCAACATCCTTCTGGATCCAAATGTCCACAGCTCCAGTCTTTGTGAAAAAGGATGGGGAAAGGTTTGTCAGTGCTGGTCAGGGTGGGGATTTCTTTCTTTTCTCTTCTGGGTACATCTCTATTATCATTTACTTTAAGTCCTTTTCCCCTTTATTATTCATGCTGCATCTCAATTATGTTTGAAAAACTTCCCAACAGCTCCTCCAGCCCAGTGAGGTGTGAAGGACAATGTTTTGTGACCTGGTGGCAACCCCAGCCTGTCAGATCTTGGCCGTGTGCAGCCTTCACAGAGCAAGGCCAGGTGAGGCGTTTGCTGACCAGGGCTGAGGTTTTAAATAACACCAGCCCTGCTGGAACAGTCTCTGCTGAAGCTGGAGTCCTTAGTGAGGGTGACCCTCCTTTGGGCCAAGAGGTCACTCTCCATTGCATGGAGAAATAAAAAAGGACAGACATTTGGAGAGAGCAGTGAGGAGGAAGCCAAGGAACTGTCAAAATGTCTTTAGGATATGAGTAAATTATTTCCCCTTAATGTACTTAAAAGACACAAAACTGAAATGAAAACTAGTAGGTCTTTTTTTTCTGATAAAGTAGAAAGAATCTGTGAAGTTTTTCTTTCTCTTTTCCTCCTTTTTTTAAATTTTTGACACAGAGATTCTAAAATACTCTTTAAATAAGATTGTTCTCCCCAGCCTTACTTTTCCACTTCCCTCCTAGCGCTGTTTCTACAAAGGCGCGTGCTGGTGGTGCCACTGGAACTTTCATAGCCAGCCTGCTTTTCCCCATCCAAAGTGCAGGCAAGGCTGAAAATGGAGAGCTATTAAAAGCCCTGCTCCAAATCCAGGTGGAGAGCGGTGTGTCGGCTGCTGGAGAGGGAGGACGTTTGAGGTGAGCGGGTGCTTCCCTTGGCGTTTAGAACAAACAAGGTTTAAAAGTCGAGGGCAAGACCCCTGTGCAAAGGGATGCTCAGGGAGTCATTTCTGAGGCCAATTGTGCATGTAAAAAAAAGGTTAAACCTGTGCACAGCTGGAGCTCTGGGTGACAGCTCCCATCCATGTGCAGAGGTGTTCCTGTAGGACCAGCACCTCCGTGGAATAATGAGTGCCCAGCTGCCTTTTCCCTTTTTTCCACATGTGTTTGCTCCAGGCCAAAAGGAGATGAGTGCATGGACTGGCACAAACTGCTCTGGCTTCAGGGAAACACACAGGAAGGAAAGAAACCAACCTGGCTCAGCAGTAAAACCTGGGAAATGACAGATTTCCATCCTGACAGTGCTGAGGAATGCACAGCAGGTAAAGAGGGAGCAAGATTTGCCTGGGCATAACCCCGTTGAAGTTTCCCTTTTGTAAAAGGAAATTAAAACAACAATTACAATTCAAAGATACTTTGATTTTTGAAATTACACTGGTTTCTCCTTCCAGGTGGTGTAAAAATCAGTTTGTCCTGCAGAACAAGTGGATTCCTTTCTATTCATTGTGATAACAGGTGGGAATCTGATGTCCCCATCACCTCAGTTTCCCTTTTAAGGAGCCACTCTGAGACCAGCTCTGCTAACACTGAAATGTGATTAGAAGCTCTACTAGGTCAGAGAGGTCTTACTTCTTCAAATGTGAAAATATCTTATTTAATAGATCATCAGAGTCACCAACTTTTCCAAACCATCTTCCTAAATAAAAATAAATTAAATAAATTTGAAATTAGGGAAATCTTATGGGAAACTGCATCTTGTGGTCCACGTGCAAAGATCTCAGAGTCTCTTGCAAATAATTTCTATTTTATGTATTTTTAAGGCATAAGTCCTTTTGATTTATTTTATTTTCACTGGTACAGCTCCTTCTAAAAGGTTTTATATATATAAAAGAATGGAGATACAGGCAGCAGCTGAAGCAGTTTCCAAGGAAAAGCAAGAGGAGGATGATTTACTGAGAGCTGTAATGAGAAATAGACTCTCAGTTTCATAAATTCAGAGTAAGTCCTGGTGCATCTCCCTTAATTGATGTCCTCTCCTGAAGTGCCACGCGACTCCGAGTCCATCCACCAGGGAAAACACATGGATTGCACTGGGTTATTTAATAATGCAGGCAGCGAGGAGGGAAAAATCACTGCGGGCAGAGAACTGCTCACAGCTCCAGCCTGAAATCCCCAAAAATGAATGGCGGAGTCCTGCCCTCCCTGCCGTCCAATCGCGAAGATGAGTAGTCCTGCACAGCTCTTCTCGTTAGGTCCCGAGCAGCACTGAGGAATTATTGATGGAGATACTCATGGATTGCAGGATGAGAGCCTTGGAGGCAGAACCAGAAGGTTCTTTTACCCCAGGGATTGCTGTTGCCCATTGGAATCTCCAGGAAAATCGAGTGTCTTTGAAGGTGTTTGATCCTGCGCTGCCGATCAGAGGAAATGTGACAGTTTGCCTTGGGAATGCTCTCTGGAATATTTTTTTACATCACTGAGAAGCATTTTGCCTGAGGGTGTGAATTTCAAATTGTGCACTAAGAATCTCGAGATGTGGCGCTGGGTCTTGGGGAAAAAGGGAAGAAAAGGGAGAGAAATCCAGTAATGTAGATAAATAGACGAAAATGAGATCTACATGAGAGGTTTGATTAAATTTGGAATTGCCTGCTGGACCAGAAAGATAGAGCTAAGTAAAAGCATGGAGTTAACTAAGGGAAAAATGAGTTTGGAGCAGGAACAGAACTCAAATTCATCTTTGCCAGCGAGGCAGGAAGCCAGAGTGACCTTGAGAGTGAGTGCTGGCACGTGCGGGCCCTGCGGCGGCACGCGAGAGCCCTTCGCAAAGGCAGCTCTGATTTTTCTTTTGGTGCATTTAACACAGAGCTGCCATGGACCGTGTGTGGCAATTTGTGTTTAGTCTGGAACTCAGCCTGCTGAGAAACCGAGGAACTGCCAGGGACACTCAGGCTCCTGAGGCCAGGTTGGTTTTGTATCTGAAGCAGCCTCAGTCACTTTGTGGTGCAGGAGAACCGGGCGTGTCATTAGATGTAGATTAGTAGGTGACAGCCTGGAGTTGGATGTGGTTTTTACAAACAGAGGGATTCTTCCTGGCCATCAGGAAGCATTTCTTCATGGAAAAATGTTGTTAAATATCGGAAGGGACCACCCAGGTAGGTTTGGAGTTCCCATCCCGTCCAAGGAATGCCTGGACATTGCACTCAGTGCTCTGGGCTGGTGACAAGGCAGGGATCGGTCACAGGCTGGATTTGATGGTCTGGGAGGGCTTTTGTAACCTCAGTGATGGTGTGATTCTGTGATGGGACCTTGGTCAGTGGCAATAAAACCAGTTTTAGGGTCTCTGAATCAGCAGATGGATCAGTTACTGCTATGTCACTGGTTGTCCTAAAGCCCTCCTGCTTTTGGTCTTGAACTGAAGAGCTCATCCTCCCTGCATGGGAAGCATGGCCACATCCCAGCCCACGGCTCTCCTGTGTCCCACCAGGTGGCTGAGCTCCTCTGGAGGTTGTTCCCCCTGCCCAGCTGAACCAGCTGGGGGAGGATCCTGCTGGGACCTGCAGGGCCATCAAATAAGCGAGGCTGGAAGGGAGCTCAGGAGGTCCCTGGCACAGCTCCTGCCCAGTGCCCTCAGCTCTCACTGCTGGTATGGAGCTGCTCTTGTCACTGTTATGGGCCCAGAGGGATCAATAAAACGCTGAGGGAGAGCAGAGTAACACAGTGACACCTTGGGAAAATCCCAGACATGTCCCTGTCCTGTTTGGGCACACTTCCCGCTGACGAGACACTCAGCAGTGCCTTCCTGCAGGTATTTTCCATCATGCTGATCCTCTGTGGGCTCGTTTTTCTGCTCCCATGACCTATTTTTTCCTTCCTGTCCAGTCACAGCCACTTCATCTCCTTGTTTTAACATCCCATTCCTTCTGTCCAGACTCTCTTTCTAAAATTTTTCTCTCCTGCTAGTTAACTGTAATTATACAGCTTTTTAATGGGTTTTGATTCCTTTAAACGTGCTTTACGTGCCTTACAGCAAACCCTTGCTGGGCTTATTTTATATAGTGCATTTAACTGAGACCCTTCTTGCAAGTACACAGTTTGTGTGTGGCAAGCAGAGCCCCCAACCATAAATCCTGCTTTATTCCCAAGCTTCTGATTAGATTTTTATTTGCATTACATGAATGGGTTTTTTTCCCACTAAAATCCTGTCATGTACACCTTAACCACTCCAGCAAATTAATTCTTGCTGTATTTAATGCCATACAGAGAAACGCCTTTATGGAGCTTTTAATTGTTAATTTCAAGCATTCCAAAATTAGTTCCCTTTTATTAATTGGGGAGTCACTGCATTCTGGAGAAGACAGAACACTCTCTCTCAAACCACATTAACTGGACAGATGTTCTGAAATATGTTAAATATTACCCAGTGAGTGGTGATACAGTTCATCAGTCATGTCAGTGCCACATCCACTCTGGGATCTGGTGTGGGGTAAAGGTGCTGTGAGAGAGGCAGTGTCAGGAAGGATGAACTGAACCTACAGACAGCAGTTTTATGTTTAGGGCAAAGCAGGAAGAAAATAATAATTTAAAATAATTGGGGAAATGTCCTTATCCCCAACAGAGAGCTATAGAATGGTTTGGGTCATCTAATTCCAACTCCCTGCCATGGCAGGGACACCTTCCACTATCCCAGGTTGCTTCAAACCCCATCCAGCCTGGCCTTGGACACTTCCAGGGATCCAGCAACAGCCGCAGCTGCTCTGGGAAGCCTGTGCTGAGACCTCCCCACCTTCACAGGGAAGAATTCTTTCCCAAAATCCCATCTAAATCCATCATCCATCTCAAAGCCATTCCCTCTTGTCCCATCCCTGGACAGCATTGAATGGAAACTTGTAATGCTCAACAATGCCATGAGAAAAGAGGGGACTTGATTTGGGTTTCACTCTTGGTTTGGATTTCCATGGTGATTTGGGTTTCACTCTTGGTTTGGATTTCCATGGTGGTTTGGGTTTCACTAGTGGTTTGGGTTTCACTGGTGGTTTGGGTTTCACTGGTGGTTTGGGTTTCACTCTTGGTTTGGGTTTCACTCAGTTTAGATTTCACTCTTGGTTTGGGTTTCACTCATGGTTTTCCCTGGAGCTCCAACACTTTACAAAGAGTCAGGATTATTTTATGACTGCCAAACAGAAAGGTCAAGCAAAGCAAGAGATGTCCAGGCAAAGTTTTCCTGAATCTATTGACTGTGTGGGTAAGAGGCAGATCAGAACTTTCCAGAGTGATCACAAGAAATAACCTACCTACCTCCTGGCAACAGCTGATTAACTGGGTCATCTCCATCCCTCTCTTCAAACAGATCTTATCAGCAACACATCTGATGGAATAAGAGTGTTTTGGGATGTACATTTACATACAGAGAGATAAAAAGTCTTACATAACCCTAGGAGCAGAAAATGCATCTCCCCCAGAGAGCTGCCAGTGTTCCCTAGCTAAATCCTGCATAATGGGGTTTTCCTGCCGTGTCAGCAGCTCTGTGACAATAAAGCCAGTGGCACAGGTATCCTTAGAGCCAAGTTCAGTGACCACGAGGCAAGAAATGCCAAGTTCCCTTCCATTTTCAAGCTAGATGGATGATGTTTGAGCAAAGAACAAAATCTCTGCATTATGGTTCTTAACTAACCCGTTCAAAATAGCCCCAGGAAATATCCGGAGCCCTTTGTTTTATCGCAGGATGTTCAAGACTATTTAATCTTTTTCAAATATGTGGCAATCAAATGGAAATTTCTGAAGCCTTCCGAGAACCCAATTGATGCACGTACTGACAAAATCCCGAGTGTTTAAAATCCTGGGCACAAAAAGAGCATTCCATGAATTAAATTCCAGTTTTTAGGTGCTGGGCATCTTCGGCAAGGCTGTTTGCTGAGTCAGCACTTTTGATTTTGCCCTCCCTCATCCAGGTTTTCCATAGGATTTGCACAAAGCAGCTGATGGACATGGCCAATGGGAGCTGTGAGGGTGAACGATGAAGCACTGAGACTCAGGACAGCCACTGGCATCTTGCTCAGCTTCCATATTTATTTTCTGAAATACCTGTCCCCAGTGTGTGCCCTACACTGCTCTCCGAGTTGGGATTGGATGTGGGGTGGCCTTGGAAAACAGAACTCTGTGCCATGACTGGAATGAACAGTGCTGCTTCCTGGGGGACAATCCTAATTGATCCTAACTTCACCCCCCAGAAGTCTGTTGTGGTCCTGAGGAATTCTGTGGATATCTCTTAGGAAAAAGATGGTCATTTGGCAGTGGTCAAGACCTTAAATTGGATAGGGGTGACCTTATGGGCTTCGTGCTTCTCCCAAGTCAATAATTCTCCATCCACTCAAATCAAAGTTGCTCAGGATGGGAAAATCTCTCTGGGATTTGTCTATAAAAATCTGGGCAATGAATTCATTCAACCACATCATGGAAAATAAGAAGCTTCTGGTAATATGAGAACTTTGATTAGCCGTACGATCAGCAAAGGAAAAAACCTACTATAATAGCCACAAAATCTGTTGAGGTTTATTTTTGCTGTGAGCACTTCGATTCTCTGCAAAAGCCACAAGCAAACAAGACTTTTGAACCATTTCAATCTACTCTAAGTCAGAAAGCACAGTCTCTGTTGGCGTCTGTATTTTATTATTGTGTCAAAAATTAGGTGAGAAGGAGAAACCTGAATGAACAAAAAACCCGTGTGCCTTATGTTGTACAGGCACCATTTTTGCCTGGCTCTAAAGAGGCAGCTCCAAACCCCAGCAGGATTTTGGTGTTAGCTCACAGCAGAGTCAATGTTTGCTCAGTTCTCTCTTCAAACACTTCCAGCATTTTGACCACTCACTTGAAATCCTCCAGCGTTCCTTTGAAGGGCTCTGCTGTCCCCGGGTGTTGAAACAAACGTTGGACGTCTTTGTGGCTCTTTTCAGCCGGGTTTCCTGCAGTGCCATCCCAGCTCTGTGGGATTCCTGACGGACAAAAAGGATTCAGGAGCAGCTTTGCACATCGAGCTGTGACGCACTCGATACTTGCAGCAGCTGAGGAATATTCACTGAGCCCATGCAAATTCCACAGAATCTCCTCTATTTATGGTTAAAGGTCATCCAGGTCAGGAAATGTTCTCCAAAAGCTCTGCTGTTTGTGTGGGACACAAGTCCAAAAGCCATGGGAGATGCTCAGAGGAGAGGAATGACATCCTGGCCATGTCACAATACAGCAACAGCAGGAAATTTTTAGGTGTCCAAAGAATTTGAGAAAAGTCTGCAAAGCCAGAGGAATCCTTGTGCAGTATTTTCATTACATGCTTTAAAACAGGAGTGGAGTTACATTTTCCACTTTGGAGCAGAGTGCTTTACCAGAAATGGGAATGTTTTGATCGTGTTTGTACCTAATTTTGATTGGTGTTTCCCATTCCTGCTGCAGGAAGTGTTTTTCTTGCATGCACTTAAACCAATTTTTAGTGCTTCTGACACCACCACCTTCAAAAGCACGGCAAGAGTTTTAATCCAGCAGGATAAAATTGATAACTTTTATAATGACATAATTACTACTGGGAGTATTAAAGACATGGATATAATTACTGCATTTCTTTAAACCAATGTTATTTTTAGCCTTGACTCTACGGTGACACATTGGATGACAGCATCCTTGATATTATTTTAAAATTCAATTTAATGTGTAACCCATTAGGTGTGGACTCCTGTTCCTGACAGGTTACCTGCCGTAGTTTCCTTATTCAAGTCCCACTGTAACTTCCAAATTAGTGACTTGACCTTAAATTTCAGAAAGTTTTGGGGGATTTTGGGGGGTTTTGGGGGGTTTTGAGGGGAGTTTGCCCATTATACAGTTTTTGTATCTTCTCCATGGACATTAAATATGCTGTTGGGAAGGTGAGAAGTCCTGTGGACCCCACAGGAGGTGAATTCTCCAGAACTGCTGTTACCTGCAGGGTTCTGGGGTTACTCATAGCATAAATCACTGCTCCTGTGAGTAAGAGCCTGCCTCTCAGGCTGGCACGAGTCTGCAGTCAAGAAAATCCCTCTGGGCTGGTTCACCTGGGGAAAAGGGGCTTGAGCATCACCAAAAGTTTAGGGGGGAGTGACCCAGGAAGGCATAAAAAAAGTTCCTCTCAGCCTGGGGTTTCTATTTTTAAGTGGATAACTGTGTTAAGCTTTAGGCTTTTTTTTGTTTTCAGTGAATGAGTATTTGAGGTTCCTTTCCAGCCCTTTCAGAGCTGTAGAGGAAAGAGAAATAAATCCAGTGGAAACAAATCAAGTAAGAATATACATCCAAGATATCTCCTTTAAACATTTTTCAGCTGAAACCCTGCCCTGGGTAAGGTTGTTTATTAATCATGTTTGAAAGCTTTTATTTTTAATTGAATTTGCTATGATGTTGCGAAGTAGCCAGATTTAAAATAAGATGTTTATTAAATCTGCAAAGCCTCACATCATTGGGTGACAGGGTTGTGAAAGCAGGATGTGTTCAGCAGTGCTTTTAGGGAAGGCAGCTGGAAATTCCTGTCAGAAATTCCAGAATTAGAGTGTGATTCCTACATGGAGCAGTGGATGCACAGGAATAGCAGAGAAACGGAAAATACTCTCAGATTCCTGGGAGTTTTCTCCGATTTTCAGCTCAGCACAAGAGAACCTGAGATTTTTCCTGGGGCTCCCTCTGAGGTTGTTATCAACAATGTTCCTGCATGGAAGCACCAAGGAGATGCTGTAGATGTTCCTCCAGCCATGGGCAGGGCTGTGTTTCAGGGGAAAAAAATCCAGAAAAAGAACCAAACTGAAAAATCAGAATAATGTTTATGAAGGGCCTGCCTTTCACAAGCTCAGGGGAAAAAGCTGAAAAATTTCTCCCCATCTTTTGTTAGCTGAAGTAATGAGGGTGGAGAGAGATTTGGATGTCACTGCCTAAATCCCAAGGTAATTTATCCAGTGGTTAACAATGTTCAGAGGAAAATACCTCTGGAAAAGCTGTAAATCAAAGCAGAGCTAAGAGGGAAAAGCTGCATATCTTATATAACGAGATTGCTGAATGGGAGTTACAGATGTTTTAGCATAAGTATGAAATTATTGGAGTAAGGGAGACATGGCTGAATGAGAAAAGTGGGGATTTAAAACATTGGGAGTTCCTGGGAAGGATGTACAAAATGAAATTGGAGGTGTTATTGGCAAGGGATTATGGAGGCTTGCAGAGAAATGATGGATATATTTAGGTGACATGGCAAAGAGTTTTGCTTTGAAATTAAGAGCAGTGAAAGTGGAGAGGTGGTTTGGTATTTTGTCTCCAGGGAATGAAAGTCAGGTCATTATTTTAAAAGTTTATTAAGAAAAGAGATTGCTGCACCAATTACTGCAGAAGGGCATCGAAATTGATAGTGCATCAATTACTGCTTGATAACATGCATGTTGATCAAGGAATAAAATTGGAATGTGGATTTGCCCCTGGAATACTCTGTTCAGTGGGAATAGCTGTGGGGTTGAACACCACAAGTAAAACTGGGAAAACACCCCCCCAGTTTGTAAATTCAACTTTGATATTATCCTGATCTGCCTGCTTTGGGAAATGCCAACACTTGGTACTAAAATACCCAACCCCAAACTGCAGCAAGGCACTGCCTGCAGATTTCCCAGTCCCAAACTCTCAGCTGATCCTAAATGAGCTGATCCTAAATGGTGGTGGTGGTGGTTCGTACGGGCTGTGGCTGCGTCCCTGGGGAATTCATGGATGGAACACAGGCTGCTGTTAATTGCAGATGAGCTCCATGGGGTTTGGCTTGTCTAGGGAAAGAGTTTATCTCTTCCTTTGCTTCCCTGTTTTCTGTTGGTTCCCCTATTTCTGCATCAACTCTTCCACCATTTGATTTCCTGTTTGCCTTTTAAATGGCTCCTTGTGGTGCAAGGCATTGATTTCTCCTGCACATTCTGAATTTCAGCTCTTTTCCTGCCTTTTTAAGCTCTTTTTCCATCTCTTTTCCGTGCCTGTGTCACTCTGGTGAAACAACGGCCACCAAATCCACACCAAGGTCAGCTGGCACCTCCCTGTGCCTCAGCCTGCTCTTGTCAGACACAAAAAAAACCCTTTCTTTTTCTTCTCTTCTGTTTTATCTTGTTCTAAACTGATTCCTATCAAATGACTGCCCAATCCATCTGTCCCCCAGGCTCCTTTCTAATCTCAGGATTAGAATCTAATCTAATCTCTTCTAAATCTTCTAATTTGCTGCCGCTCTAATTTCATGTTGCAGCCACTTCATTGTCTTGCTTTAGTAATTAATCTCTCCAATCATATTAACTTCTTGCTTTCTTTATTGCTGTTCTCTCTTGCTTATTATTTCTTCCAACAGACTTTAAACTCCCAAATAAAAACCTGACAGTGGCCTTTGGAGAACTGTAAATGTTGATGGTCTGGGTTTTCCTTTCCTTGGATGTCGATTCATGTGATGTCTCTTATCAAAATTTGTGTGGCTATTCCCCCTAAAATATCTCGGTAGGTGGTGACAGAGGAACAGCTTTAAAAACAGAGATCACAGCCTTGGAAAGAGGTGAAATTGCTGATACTGGGGACTTGTTAGAAAAAACTTCCCTGAAAATGTTGTTAAGGCTTGGAACAGACTCCTGGGCAGTGGTGCAGTCTCCATCCCTGGAGGAATTTAAGAAATATTTGGATGTGGTCCTTGGGGCCACAGTTTGTGCTGGGACTTCCTGGTCTTAAAGGTCTTTCCCAGCCTGAAATAGTTCCATAACTCTCCCTAAGTTTTGAGATTCAGGATTCTGCACCGTCTCTGTTTACTGGCCGAGATAATTGGAGCAATAAATATGAGAAATCTCATAAACTCTGCTCTGAAATACAGAAGATATTTGAGTCTAGTGTGGGACAGGCAGTTTAATCCATGAAATGGGAATGGGAGCAATTAAAAGCTTTCAGAACCTTCTTCTGTGCCATGGCTCAATCAATATCACTGAAAATCAAAAGGCAGAGTTACCAAACACAGAAATATTGCTCAAAAAAAAAGATTCTTTTTGTTCAGCTTGAAAAAAACATTTAATCCAAAAGAAACAGGATTTGGAGGCTGTTTTTTTGGCAGACCAATCCATATTTCTGCATGCAGGTTCTTTCATTTGACAGGTTGTATTTAACAGGTGTTTAAAGGGAAAATTGAGTTGTTAATGTGGTAGGTGCACAGGCAGCTGTTCCCTGGATGTGACAAAAGTCCCACAGACAACAAGTGGAATAAAATACTGAGTTAATATGGGATGTGGGGCTGCAGTCTAGCTGGGATGGAAGCCCAGCTGTGAGGTTAACTTGATTTTTTTAGTTATTTTTAACACAAAATTTAGAAATTCAGATGAACATGAAAACAAGGAGGTCTGCCCCGCCCCTCCCATTATGTGATTTTCTTTGAGGTGATTTAGAGGGCAGATCAATCCAGCAGCTTTCTGTCAGCACAGCAATTTTTGTTGATTGATAAATTGTCTGATTTAAATTTTTTAATTTAAAAGGTGGGTAGTGGAAAGTGTCCCTGACCCTGGCAGGGGATGGTATTGAGGTGATCCTTGAGCTCCTTTTAAGCCCAAAAAATTCTAGGAGTCTCTGCCTGCTCTATCTCTGCCAAGTTAGGCTAAGTGTCTTAGTACTCACATTTTTAAAATCAGAAGTAAAATTACCCAAATTCTGATTGCAGGGCCAAATACCCTCTTGCCTGGTGTTTGTTATACGTTATTGCCTCGGACCAATAAAGGAATATCATCATTAACTTTATTTAATGGTCACCACCAACTGCAAACTCATTGAATTATAACCACGAGGCGAGTGCACGTAGCTCGACTGATTATTTATCAGCCAGAGGTTGATGGCTTTAATAGGGCAGTAATCTCCCAATGAATGCACTTTAATTGTCTATATGGAGAGGCTGTGGAATTGTTATTTCAAGTGCAGAACAGCCCCTGAATTGCAAAGGCCCAGACTGAACAGGGTGAAACGCTGCTTCCCAAATAAGTTCCTTTTTGGAGTGAATTAAACTTGAACCAGGGTCAACCACCTGCAGTAAAACCCAGTTTTTATGGCCTCTTTGGCTTTTGAAATGTTATTCTCTTTCCCCCCCCCACCCCGTTTGTGGTGTGTGTATGAATGTTTCTTGATTTACAGTGGGATGTTTTATTAAGAACGACGCTCGCTGTATCTCTGCACCTGCAGAATGCTGAAACGGGAGGGATTATTCACAGACACACATTGAAAAGCCAAAAAGTCAGCCCAGCCTCACCTCCTGCTCTCCTTGGGAACAATAACTGCCCGTGGATTTTAGGTAGGCTGCAGTAGAATGTCATGAATTCATTATTTCATAGGGATTTATACTGGTAAATATTTTATTACGAGTTTGAATTTATATTTTTCAATAGTCATACCCAGTGCTAGAACTCCTTTAGGGTATTTGCTTGTTTATTGAGTTAAATTTCTGTCTTTAAAGTATTTCAGAGTGGTTTGTGGTTGGAATTGATCACCATCATTTGGAGGGTGGTCAGTGACCATAGGGAGCATCACAAAAAAATCAAAGTTTAGCTTTTTGAGGCTGTTCTGCCAGGATATTTAGGCTGTGTGATTTCTGTACCAATGCCAGGACTCAGGAATATCCAATTCCCACAGTGTGTGTAGAGAATTAGATTTGAGAATCATTCCTGACTTGTCTTTTTCTTTGCTTCAGTATATTTATAACTTGGCTCTCTTCACGCTTTCCACGGCCCAATCAAATCTTACAGTGAAGCTTGTCCGTGGAGTCTTGGAGTAACCTTTATATGGAAAACAATCAATATCCAAATTAACAGCAGGAACGGGCTGTTAACAAACACAGCATTAAAAACTAATTAGAGATGCAAAAGGCCGAAAAGGGAAAAATAACACTGGAAAACACAAACGCTGCAGGTTTTGAAGCAGGGGAAGGACCCTCTGTGGTTTCTTGGCTCCAAACTTTCTTCCAGTCCTCTGTTCCCATTTAATACTGGCACATGGTCATAGCAATAGATTTCATTTCTTCTCCCATTAAAGCATCCAGATTCAAAAATACAAATATGAAAAGCACGGAGCGAGCAGGTGGAAATCCTTTGTTGTGGAGCCAAACAGAAAGATGGACATTCTGTAATTTTCTGACACAGTGGGAGCTCTGCACGGGGTGGGGGAAAAAAAGAGCTCTTGAAGCCACACTTCCCTTTATCAGTTCCTGTGCCTTGAGTGCACCTTGTAGTTAAAACTTTAAAATTACTTTAATTACAGCAGCTAAAAAGGGCTGCTGCAGAAATTATTCCCTCGCAAGAGAAGAGGTCATTAAAAGTTGTGCCACTGCAGCTAATTTGTGAACAATGCAGTGTGTGAGGGGCTCCAGCTGCAGTAATTACATTTCCAAAATCCATTTTGCATTCTCCAGCCCATCCCTGCAGCCCCTGGCAATGCCCTCCCTCAATTCCTTCTGCCACATAAATACCAAGGTGTCATTATCAGAGATTAATAATTGGGAGCCTCACGTCAAACCAGGGATGTGACCCTGAAATTTATCCCTGACAGGTCAAGCTTTGCTTGGATTCACCTGGAATTCTGTGAGCTGGGCTCTGTAGTATGGGATTTCCCAAGGAAATGCTGTCTCTCCTGTAAGATTACTGGATAGAACCACCTAAGAGAGCTCCCATAAATATTTGGCTTTGTTTCTTTTTTCCTCCAGGAATTTGGCCTGTATATATTTCCTCCTGTTAGAACATAAAACTGCTTTTCCTAAACATTAGAAACCCTTTTCACCCTCCTGTTTTTATAACCATGTGTTCCAAATCAGTAAATTCCAGCTTGGTTGGACACTTTAATGTGGTGTTGGCAGCAGGAGCTGGGCTTTTTTGAGCCCTTGCAATACTTAACACCAGCAAAGCCCTTAAGTGTGACAGAAGAAATCAAGCCTGAAAAGCTGATTTTTGCTCCATCTTGTAGATGATGCTTTCCACCTTGAAAACAAGCTGTGAAATATTAAATTTAAACATAGGAGGTTTCTTTCCAGTCATCCTTTGCTCAGCTGTAGTTGTGGTGTTAGCACAGATGTTGCCATAATGGGAGGAGGTGTCTGATTTTAAAATGACCCAAAAATTTGGGGACCTGTGAGTTGGTTTCCTGTGAGAGAGCTTTTCTTCTTTCCTCTGAGGCAGATTTAATCCCATCCATGATTAATTCCAGCAGGAAATATCCCATTGCAGGCACCTGGGCATCCAGTGTGTCCCAGGCGGGCAGGAGCTGCCTGGTGGTGAGGGGTAACAGGGAGAAGGAGAGATTTTGGGGATATTTCATGGTTCCAAAATTGAGAAATGTCTTTGCTGTGTGAAATTAACAATATATGAACATGAAATTAAATTCTGTTAACTTATTCCTGCCTGAGCTGTGCCTCCAGTGTGTCCCTTGGGTTGTAGGGTCCAGAGCAGCTCCATCCCAAGAAAAGTTCTTTAAAAATAATCCCCACTTGTGTCCCACTCCGTTGGAATTCAGTGTTGTTTTCCTACAATCCCAGTCTGGATAAGGACTTGGCAAGATTTTGAATCTGAGATTTTCAGTTTTAAAATTTAATTTATTTCCTCACCACTTCAAGCAAACAGATTTTGTTGCCAGACCCTACGTATTTCTTTCTCTCTTTTTAATATAAAGTAGCAACCATATTTTATTATTTCTTTATAGAGAGTAATAAAACACAGCCCTGGAATAGATGAGGAGGAATACAAAAACAATTGCAAAGAAAAAGCACAATATAAATGTAAATCAGGCACGTTTTTACTTTTCAGAGCTTTGCTGGGCTTTTCATCAGCTGGTCCATTGTGGTAATCCTTTCCAAATTGTTTAATTTTCTTTTCTAAATCCATGGATTCATTGCTCTGCATCCTTATCCTCCACAAAGTTTCTTTAATGGAGATCCCACTAATGCCAACCAATATCCTGGAGATTTCTGGATGTCTTGGTGGAGCAAACATTGATCTGGAGTGGGGAGAAGGTGGCTTAAAGAGAAAAGAAAAGCTGAACCATTTCATCCCACTCTCCACAGCAAATAATCAGTCAAAAAAGCCCTAAATGTGTAATGAAAGATCGGAAAAAGTTGAGAAAAAATCCAGTTCTCTATACCACTTATTTATTATCTGAATAAGTTCAGTAAAAAATACTTCTGAAAACTTTTATTTGTCTAATGATTTTTTAAAATTTTATTTCTTCCTGAAATGTCTTTATAAAAAAGTTATCAAACCCAGCTGCAGAAATCAGGAAATGTGAAAATAGTTTAGATTTCCATTAGAAATGTCTGGTCAGACCCGTCAGTGAAATCCTCTTCTGAGGAAAGCTGTAAAAAATCAACCTCTATAAAATACTTTGAGGAGAAGGAGGAGGAGGAATGAAAGGAGTGACAAAGCCTGTTTCATGTTTCGTGCCCAACTTTTGAATGCATTTTCCATCCTCAAATCCCTTTCAGGTGAATATTTCTGCTTTCTTAAGTCAATCCTGACCTTTCTTTTGTGTCCATAGAAGACTTTAATTAAAGCTGACCAGGGAAAGGAGCATTATTGAAGAGACAAGCGGCCAGGGAGGGTTTTCTGGAACCAAACCTTTTGTTCCCTGAACAAGACTGATGGAAATAGGAAGGGCAGCATCCCTTTGGATCAGGGTTGACCCATGACTTGTCTTATAAGAATTATTATACTTAATACAAGCACTGTAGGTGTTAAAACATGACACAGGGGTGGAAGATTTCTTTTTCCTGCTCTATCTCTGCTGTCACTGCTCTTAAAATTCTGCCATTATAACAGAATCAGCCCCAAATAAATCTCATTAAGAGAAAGAAATGTTTGCATTTAAAGATCTTTTCTTGTTATGTAATGTGGTTCAACCCTTCAGCCGTGGCCAGGGTCATTCATGTTCCCTCAATTCTGTTTTCTTGCTGTGTTTGAGATAAAAAGCGATTTTTAAAAAAAGTAAAATTTAAGAAGCGTGGTTGGGAAAAGTTGGGGAAGTTTCTTACCACTCCTGCCTGAAGTTTGGCATCATTCCAAAGATCAAATTGTGAGCTTAAAAATGACGTGGAAATGGAGCTGAAGTTTGAGATGTCGAAAAGTTTTGGAGACAGGGAAGTGGAGTTACAGGTGGAATAAGGAGATTAGTGAGGACTTGATCATGAAAATGAAATATAAACCCTGAGATGTGTGGGAAGTGTGAGTTGTGTTCCCTCCAGGGAGAAGGGGTGGCATTGGCTGTGCTCGTGGTGCCAACAGAGAGAGGCTTTGGGGCAGCCTGGAATCCACCTGCAAAAACTCTTTTTTTTTTTTCCGATGAAAATCCCATTTTGGAGCTGAATGCAGAAATACATGACTGGAAAACCCCTTGGAGGAGTTCTGTCTCAATTCAATATTCACACCTCCAAGAGGGTCAAACGCAATTTTTTCAGGACAATGTTGTCCTTATAGTCATGGAACAAATACAGGAGATAACAGGCAGCGTTATCAGAAAGGTCAGGGACAAATTAAATAAAAGATTGGAGATGTCAGGATTTTAGATTGTTGTGTGGAAGAGACAAGGGATGTAAAATACATTGAGTAGGGAAATTATTTAATGCTTGTGGTTGTGATTTCCATGCTAATGGTGATATTTGTGCTTAGAAGGAGTGATTTTTTTTTCTCAATAAATCCACTTTTAAACATCTTTCTTACCTGAATTTTAGTATTTCTGACATCCTTGTTACTGCTTTCCTTGGAAAAATTTGTTTCAGCCACTGTTAATTGTCTAAATATAATAAAATGCTTTACTATATATATAAATATAGATATATAACAAAATGCTTTACAAGGTCCTTTCCCACCCAGCAGATTCTGTGAAACACAGAAGAGAAATGGGTGAGTGACCATGTTTAAACTGTTTAATGGAGGAGGTAAACAGGTTCTTAATTCCAGGCAAAAGAAGCAACCAAAGACAGCACTTCTGGTGTTTGATTTTTCATTTTATAAAATAAAAATCCCCACAAACACCCACCAAAGCAGTCAGTAGAGGCCCAGTTACCATCATGCACCAAACCTTTTCCAGACAAACCACAGAAGTTCCCATCTGAGCATTCCTGGGGAGTTCTTTAGACTTGATCGCTGCAACATCTCAGGAGAAAAATAGGTTTTCCCCATGGCAGAAAAGGTGAAGAATGCTTGAAACCAATCTCCTGGAAGCCTGACACTTTTTCTTTTGCTCTGTGATTTTTTTGAGAACTTAGCATAAAATTTTCTCCTTTAAAGGGATGTCTTAACTGCAGCAGTCAGTGCCTGAATCATTGAATTATTTCTTAGGGTGCTTGGAGCTTCCCCACCTGGAAACTGTCAGTCAAAAGTCATTAAAATACCTGCACTCCATCTTCTCAATCCCAGTTTGATAATTTAAAATTAAACTAAACCTTGCTGTCCTATTTTTGGTGTATCATTTAGTTTTTCATTCATCCTCCTCACTTGCTTTTTTAAACTTTTAGTCTTTTTTTTTTTTTTTGACAGGCTGCAATAAAGTATCAGGAATTTTATTTTATTTGATTGAGACCTGCTGAAGAGATGGTGCTTTCTAATAGTCAGTAAGCATCAATCAAGACTCATGGGTGATGGACCAAAACTTGGTTTAAGCTCAGTTTCTACATTTTTTAATTAATAGAGTGATGAAAAAGATAATTAATTTGGGACGGAATTGTTCCCTGTGAGGGTGAGGAGGCCTTGGGATAGAATTCCCAGAGCAGCTGTGGCTGCCCTATCCCTGGCAGTGCCCAAGGCCAGGCTGGGCAGGGTTGGAGTGACCTGGGACAGTGAGAGGTGTCCCTGCCATGGCAGGGGTGGGATGGGATGAGCTTTAAGGTCCCTTCCAACCCAAACCTTCCCAGGATCCCATGAATTAAGGATCACATGCATTAGGTGGCAAAGCCAGTAGTGCTCACTTTGGGAGGATTGACAAGGTTTGATCTGGGACAGAACCTGCTGTGCTGGGGACTGAGGAAATTGGGATCTCCACTGGGATGGCCACTGGGATCTCCACTGGGATGGCCACTGGGATCTCCACTGGGATATCCATTGGGATGGCCACTGGGATCTCCACTGGGATCTCCACTGGGATCTCCACTGGGATCCCCACTGGGATTTCCACTGGGATTTCCACTGAGATCTCCACTGGGATTTCCACTGAGATCTCCACTGGGATATCCATTGGGATATCTCTTTTCTCCATGTTCAATCAAAGACATTTTTGGCAAGGAATGGCTGCATGTCTGGATACACATGATTACGTGAAGGAAAACAAAATTACAGCCTCACAAGTTATCAGGAATCTGTGCCAGAGGAGTTTGGCTTCTTTGAGACACCAAATAACTCGTTGAGTGCAATTCCTGCACTGATTTTTTGTAGATACCCACTGGAGCCATATCCTCTGGGGTTCCTGGAGCTCTCGTCTCTCTCTGGTTCTGTCTGCACTTTGAAGGAGCAAAGAGCACATGAAGGATTATCCTAAAAGAGCATTTCCACTCTTTAATGTATTACAAGAAGCAGCTTTAATACCAGCGTGGGTAGCAGAGACTGCGCCGGCGCCTTTATAAACACGAGGAGATGGGATGGAATATTCTGTATACAAAGCTGAAATATCATTGCCACCCAAAGTGCAGCACTTCCACCCTGAGTGCTCTCTAATCCATTTTAAATTGAATGGGAATACTTCAGGGAAAATGCCATCTCTTTTCATCAGTGTGTTGTCTCTCTTAGAACAGTCAGTGATCCTATAAAAGCCCCCATTTTCTGGCTCAGCCTGTTCCCAGACATGGGGCTGGGTTTGCTGTGCATGGATATTTGCTGGCAGCAGGTTTTAGGTTTTGTTATGGGGCTGATCCATTAAATAAAAATTGCACCTTGAGGTTTATGATGTGGCACGGGAAGGGCTTCAGCCTTGTGAACCAAACACATCTAAAATGTTATTCTTTAAGCTTAACTGTGTTGTCAAAAGTAGATATTAGCAGAACATTCATGCATTTGTTAATCAGGTAATATATCCTTGGATGGATTGCCTCAAGTCGTGAGCACTTTGCCTTTCTCTGGTTGCGCAGAATTTGTGACAGGGCTCAGAGAAGTCTCCATTTCTGTAATGAAGTTTTGGATTCTCCGTGAGATGTGGTTTTGTGGGGTTGGGATTGACACAATGCACGAGAAAAGATGGAAAGGAATGTGCAGGCACAGCGTGGCACATCCTGGGTAAATATCACTGATCTTTATTTCTAGATTAAAAAGTCGCTGTTAGCACAAAGTCTCCTCTTCTTAGAGCTTGTTTTATTTCCACCAGATTTGCTCCCAGCATGGAAGCTCTCTGTGGAGCCAACCTCATCTTCTGGCAGGAATTGCTCAGGTTTCAGATGCTCAGATTTCAAGCCCAAAGGAATGTTCAGGAGCCAGGGCAGACACAGCTCTGGGGGTGAAGGGCTTTGCACTGAGCCACTGCAGCGTTTGTCACATGAGCAAAGACAAAAGCTGCTCTTCTCCATCAGTTCTGACCAGGGTTTGGATGCTGTAGGATTGTCTGGCTTTGATTGATGTTTCCTCCAGTCCCTCAAGGGTTTTGGTGAGGAACAAAATGTTTTGGAGAAAGAGGAAACCTGGAGCAGTGACAAGTGCTCCTTCCTTAAAAAAAGAAAATAAATCCAGGGCTCATCCAGCCCATCCATCACTTCTGTCCCCTCAGTGTCTTGTGTGGAAAACTTCTGAGTTTTCCACTGTGAAACTCCCTGGTGAGACAGGAGGAGGTGGGAATGCAGTTTAATTGAGATGGAAGCTCCCCATCCCTCCCGAGGGGTTCTGCAGGAGCAAATCCTTCTTTTCCTCCTTCATTCAGGGCGTGTGTTCAAGCTGAGTCCTAAAGAATGTGGTGCTGATAAAACTACCCCAAATTACCCCAAAATAAAGTATGTTATTTAAAATTAAAGAATGTGTTATTTGGCTTTGCTGCCAAGATATGAAGTAGGGGAAATATGTGAAAAATTGTCAAAAATGCTGGATTTTCTTCTCCTTGGTGTTTTATTTTATTATACTCAGCAGAAGATATGGAGAGGGACTATGGCATTTTAGAGATAAATGTGATGCTGTCCCAAAGTGAGGCCTGTAGAAGTGAAATGAATTTCTGACAGAACTTTAAATTATTTCCAGTCAAATTGGAAGTGGAAGACGTTTGGGTTATGTTTTGTAATTGCCAGATTAGACAGTGGGATTAAAATTATTATTTTGGAGTCAGAGCCAACCAAAACTGGAGCCAGAGAGGGCAAGAGCAAAGAGTTTGTTAAACTGGGCAAGTTTCCTCTGGGATTTTTTTCATTAAATATCCCCCTGGTGATCTCTGCCATCCACGTGGGATGAGCCCCAGCCACCCTGCCCACACCCCTCTCCCCACAAAGCTGTTGTCAGCTCCCCAGCGGGTTTGTCCCCCTTTTTTATCCTAAAATATATTTACCCAGCTCCCTGCATTCCTGCAGGAATGTATTTTCTTTTATTGAAATGAATGTCTTGGTTCTGTACATGGATATTCCCTATTCCTGTGAAGAATGGGAAGCTGGAATGATTCATTAGAAAGGTTTTGCAAGAGTGATTGCCCAATGCCAACTTTCCCTTTAAAAATTCTCTATAATTTTTGGTTTTTTCCTTAAAAAGGCTTGGGAAGGCAATTAACTTTTTATCTATTTATTATTGTCTCACCTTGGGATGGGAACTATGGGAACTTTGATAAATGGGTTCAAAAGTTTGTCCAGATTTAAAGCTGTTTTTATAAATCTCTGCTTTCTGCTGTTCTGAGGCCCTGGAATAGAATTCCCAGAGAAACTGTGGCTGCCCCTGGATCCCTGGGAATGTCCAAGGCTAGGTTGGCCAGGCTGCTTGGAGCAGCCTGGGGTAGTGAAGGTGCCCTTGCCTACGGCAGGAGGTGGCACTGGATGATTTTTTAAGGTCTCTTCCAACCCAAATAATTCCACTACTCTCCATTGCTTTGCACTGATGCACAGATATTAGTAAAATTTAACATCCAGGAGGTATTTCATTGTTTGATTCATATTTTTTTTTGCTTTCAACAGCTCTGAAATTAATTTGATTTTTTTTTCCTTTTTTTTTTTTTGCCTGTTTGCTTTATTATTCTGGATGTGCTGTGTGAAATGACAGAGCTGTGGTCGGGTTAGCAGCCAGGCTTTGCCCTGGGCACAGCCACTTCTCCATGACAACAGAGAGTTCTCATTTCCTGTAGCTATTTAAAGAAGTATTTCTTGAAACCATCCTAGCCTGATGCTAATAAGCAGTTTTCATGGAATTAGCAGAAGGAACTCACGTGGTCACAAATAAAACATCCCCCATTAACTGCAGCCTGCCAGATTTGGATCTCCCTCTTTTCCCCGCTGTGCTGTGGCAGGAGCACTGGGAGAGAAACTGGGATGTGGCTTTTCCCCAGCCCCTCCTTGCACCAGGGCTCCACAAACTGCATGCAGAGAGTGATTTTTCATCTTGAACCAAACAATAAAATGACATCTCAGCAGCAGCTCCAGTGACCTCCAGCTCGCCCGTCATGGGCCATCAGTCCCTGAGCACTTGTCACATCCCGGGACCGCGCTAAAAAATGTCACCATGTCAACACATTTACCACGTGAAACTCTCCTGCTCGTGTCTCCTCTTGTTTCATGTCCCCATCAGTCAAGCCTAAAGCCTTAAAATTCCAGCAAACGCTTTGGAAGTGCAGTGGCGATGTTTGGGAACAGAATGCTCATTTCCTTGAAGCGCTTCCATCCAGCCCTGGAGAAGTAATCATTTTACAGAAGCTAATAAAGAATGGATTAAGCTCGAGCTTTGAAGAACTCATCTCAAAAGGGCCCCGAAACCACTGTCTAAAAGCAATATTAGCAGTATTAGGAGCTGAAAAATTACACCAACAGATCTAGGTCAGTGCATTATAGGGAGAAACAATAGAACTGATGTCAGGAATATTACCCAAAATCTGCCTCTGGTAGTCCGGGAGGATTTAAGTCATCAACTGTGCTTTCATTTGAAGAGTTTGGGGCATGGCTGTGTCAATTTGCATGCTCATGTTTGGGATTTGGCTCTCCAGGGGAGGTTCAGCTCCAGGGTTTGGTTTGAAAGGCCGAGCTGTGGTAGAGATCTCCCCATGAGTGGGGACTGCTGAGAATAAAAACCTGTGCGTGTAGCCAGGGGAGGTTCAGGTGGGGTATTGGGGAAAATGGCTTCATGGAAAGGAGTGCTGAGCCTTGGCACAGCTGCCCAGGGCACTGGTGGAGCCACCAGCCCTGGAGGGCTCTCAAAGCCATGAGGATGTGGCTCTTGGGGACTCTCAGGCTGGATTTGATGGTCTCCGAGCTCTTTTCCAGCCTTAATGACCCCATGCTTACTGTGTGAATTCCCTGCTGCCTTCAGAGAGGCTCTCTCTGGGTTTGTGCTGCTTAGGGAGCCACAGCAGCGTGCTGTGACCCTGCTGGTGACACCCAGGGACAGCTCCCTGCACGATTTGTCACGTTTCAAACCACTGGTAACTCCCCAGCAGCTGTTGCTGATAAAAAACCCTCCCTGGACAGGGAGAGGAATGAGCAGAGAGGTGGACGGGCAGGTTTCTATAACCACTTCTGTATCCTGCTCAAAACACCTGCACAAACAAGGCCTCTATTTCTTTAAAATTGTGTTTGGGGGATTTTTGCATCTTTTTGTTTAAAGGGAAGAGCTCTGAGGTGCTGAATGCTGTGAATGCATCATTGGATTGATATTAAATGTATATTGGAGACTAAAAGCTCGTTGGTGTGTACAAAAACACCCATCAACATCATCCAGAAGATTTGAAGTGAAGACACAAAATTATGGGTTTGATGTCTGGAGGTTTTATCAAGTCACTGCGAAGCCTCCTGCTTCTGAGGAATAGAAATAATATTATTTATGTTAATCTACGTTAAAGCACTGATGCCTGGGAAGGACCTGGTCACCAAGGGAGGTAATGCAGACAAAGTTTTAATCCTGAGCCAATATTTTATATTGTATAAAACTAAGATTTTGCATTGTTTTATCCCTCCAGTTGAAAGCACAATTTTAATAATAAGATAATGGAGAAAAACAAAGATGACTGGAGTGTCTGTTACAAAATTACAAAAACATTCTTTTATTTTGTGAATGCTGATGGATACCAGGAAACACCTCTCTAGCAGCTGGGTAATTTGATTTTGTGTACTATTACAGAAGATAATTAAGCATCTGAGAGGAGGAAAAAAGGAACGAAACAAAAAAAGAAAAGAAAAGAAAAAGCCAGAACAAAATGAGCTGTATAGCTACAGGAAAGCTATTTTAAAAGAAATCAATTATTCCCTGAAACATGAGAAGCTTCATTTCAGAAATTACAACAAAAGGAACTGCTGGTAACCACCCCAATACATCTCCATTTCTCAAAATAGTACAAGCACTTGCAGAGAGAAGCCAAGTCATTCATTATAGAGTACCCCCAGGAGAGAGATTTTCTCCAAGTGAACTTCACATTCTTCTTTTGCAGAGAAAAGCAACCCTGAAATAAAGACAAGTGCTTAGAAAGAGAACTTGAGTGGCCTTAAAAGTTTACACATTTATGGGCAGTGCAGGGATTTTGTGGGTCAGATTGTTCATTTACGTATCTAGAACTTTTAAAAGCCTTGGGTTTAGATAAAAACTCTCTCTGTAGGAGATCTGTAATGCATTTATTTTAAATAATTGACAGTAATAATTAACTTTTTACAGCGCTCAGGTGAGTGGTGTTAAAGGATGGAGAGGGAGAGGTGGCATCAGGTTTGATTTGCCACTAGAGACTCCTGCTTCTGCAGAATCGCAGCATTTTATGCAGAAGTCTGGATACAATTCCTGGAAAAGCAGCCAATACATACAGTAGAATTTTCACAATAAAATAGATTTTTCCACAAGAGAAATTACAGTTTTGCAGAACTGGCAAGTCAGACACAGGAAAGAGCCATCTCACAACTGATATCTTTTTCTATCCCGCCATTACTTTTTGATAATAAGACAGTGAGTTGTTGTGTTCTGCTAATTTATAATTTGGCTTCTAAAGATTTCACTTTGATAAAGGATTAGCAGAGCTGGTGTGCAGCACTCAGCAAGGTAAAGAGACTTTGCTTTTAACTGTTTTCAAAGGGATTTGATGTTTGCCATCCCTGCAGAGCTTTCCCTGGGAATGGGCATCTCAGGGAGCTGGAAGTCAGCCCTTTGCAGGAGGGATTAACTCTGGACCTTTGCCTGGCAGATCAGCTCAGTGTACAAGACAGCTTTGATCAGTTTATGCACAACTCAGAGCCTCTAATGAGTTCATTTTGAAGCACTTCTTCAGCACGGAGAAGGAAATAATCTCAATTTCTGCACTGCTCTTCCCTGTATTTTCCTCGTGTACAATGCTGCCCCTCGCTGACACTCGTGTTCTTCCAAAAGCTCAGCTAATTGGGAGCTGAACCAGCACATTTCTCAGCATCATCCTCCCTCTCTGAGACCTCAGGGCACTCCAGCATTCCCTGAGAGTGGGATGAAGCCCTCCAGTTGTAGCTGTGATCCTGCACACCAAGGGTAGTGCACCAAACCTGCAGCTTTTTGCTGTTGAGTCTTCACAAAAAGTCATTCAGGAGAAAAAATACCTTGGTTTTCATCTTGGTTCTTTTCTTCCATCTTTCGTGGTTTGCTGAGAAAGGGTTGGTGGATGAAGGGTGGAAAGGATGAGAGAATTTGGTCAGGGCAGTCGTTGGAAGGATGTTTTCCTTTAATGAACAGTTTGGTGAGAGTGAGGGGGAAATGAGATGGTCACCACCACAAACTTCACCAAAAGCTGTGACTTTTCTCCAGCTTCTCTGACCTGGGGCCTGTGAGATTTTTGGGAATCTGCACCTGGCTGGAGTGGATTTGTGGACTCCTGCATGAGCAGGACTTATGACATCACACAGAGGCTCAACTGCTGCAAAACAAACCCACCTTTCTTCCTCCAGCCAAAACATTGGAGAATTATGAACCACCTAAGAGAAATTGTGAAAATTGGTGTTTGAGGCTGAAGTTCACTGGCTGAAATAAAAGGTCAGATGAGGTTTAAATAACCATGATCTCTTTTTTACCTTGGTTCCCCATCAGGAACTGTGGGAAACTCTTGGGGTGGTTTCCACAGGAAAAAAGTGGTGGAAACCACATTTGTGCTCCTTGGGCTGCTGATTGCTGAAATAGCTTCATTAAATGAGGCACACAATTACAGGGGCTTCATAAAAATGAGGTAAAACTCACCAGCAGGTCTTTGAGGGGTTTTTCACTTCCATTCCTGTCAGCTTGGAGGGATTTGTGCCTTTTCCCAGTTCATGTGCCTTTCAAAGTGAAGATTAAATCTTCAGTAACTCAGTCTTGGAATTTGGAGTCTCATTGTGGATGTCAAGGACTGTTCACCTCATTTAATCAAGTTAAAACCATCACATAATCCATTTTTATATTGGAATTACTAGTGTTTCAAATTAAATCATAGTAGGCATGGTGGTATTCGATTGAATGTTAGACTTGATGATCTTGGAGATCTTTTCCAAACTTAATGAATCCATGATTCTTTAATTACAGTTCTAGAAATCAGACTATTCTCTGTATTCTCCTAAAACAGATTTTTTTTTCCCTTCTAAGCACCAGTCCTTATCCCAAGATGAATGTTTGGTCCTGGCAGCAAATAAAGCTGTTTTCCACCCTTTATGACCTGCCTTGGTTTTGGTTTCACTACAGAAATCAAGTCAAATGAGCAAAGCTCTAACAAAGCTACAAAAATACATGGAGCTCCCTCTTCCCATTCATTCCCAGGAAGATCTGGATGCCTTAAATGCTTTTGTGCCTTTGAAAACGGCACCCAAACAGCTTTTAATTGAAGCAGGAATTCAGGCATCATAATCAGGGCCTTTCCCATCCTTTGTGTTCATAGGCAATAAAAGAACTTTCAACGCCAAGAAAACAGCAGAAAATATATTTATTTCTCGATCCTACTCAGGATTGACTTTTGACTCAAAAAAAAAAAAAATAAATTTGAGAGCTCCAGAAATTTGAATACTCTGCTGCTGGAGGATAATATTTGTGTTTAGGTTTCCCATAAATTGCCATGTGCCAGTTGTCTTGTCCCAAGGAACTGAAAGTAAGTGACAAGTTGTCGTGACAAGTCTGGCATGAAAAGATGGTGGGATGAGCAAAAACAAAAATAAATGCAGACAGAGCTGCTCTTTTCTGTGCTGCTGCAGAGATGAAATCTTCAGGCTGATGAGTTTGGGTTTGTGTCTCAGTGCCTGGAAACCCGAGTTGTGGCTCTGGATCCTGTTGGGCAGGGAGCCCTCGGGATGGAGAGGAAGGGATGATCCTGCTCAACAAGCAAAGAGAAGAGGGTGGTGTGGCTATGACTGAAATGCAAAATGCCAGCAGAGCTCCTTCCTTCTCCCTCAGGGTCCTCCTCTGAAGCTGGAAGCATCTGAAGAGTCAGTCACTTGTTGTTTTAACCATGATTTCGTTGACAACTTCAGCCTTCCTATGCAGAAATAACTGGGAAAAAAACATCAAAATGTTGTCTAAACTTAAACAAATGTAATAAAGGCAGAATTTTCTTAGGTTTGGGTTGGGAGGGACCTTAAAGCTCAGCCAGTGGCAGTCCTGGCATGTCAGGGACACTTCCATTGTCCCAGATGCTCCCAGCCCTGTCCAGCCTGGCCTTGCGCACTGCCAGGGATCCAGGGGCAGCCACAGCTGCTCTGGGAATTCCATCCCAGCCCCTGCCCACCCTCCCAGGGAACAATTCCTGCCCAATATCCCATGGATTATCCAATCTATCCTCTCATTTCTGACGTGAGTTTGACCTACAGTCACCTTAAAACACACCTAATCAACACTCACGGTTGTTGATGTTTTCCTGTACAAAGCAGGATTTCAGCTTAGAGGTGCAATTTTTTATTAGAATTTAAAGCTCCCTGGATCTACCCACAATCCCCAATGACAGAGAGAAAGCAAGAAAGGAAAGGAAGGTTGAGACAAGTGAAAGATATTTCATATAACAGGATGTATAAAAAACTGCTTAAATCCATGTCCCAGTCTTTTTGACAAAATGAAATGAATTAAAAACAATTAATCACTTGAAGTCCAGTGTAAGCTAATTATACTTTGGGTTCAAGAGCTGCAAATAACCCCAAAGTCACTCATGGTAAATAATGTATCCCTCAGCAGAAATCATGGATTACTGCTCATTCCAGGCACAGAAGGGTCTGTTTGGAATTATTTTGCAGCTATGTGCCACTTGCCCCTTGTGCATTTGAGTTATCCACACCTCCTCCTAATGCAATGGGGCATTACTTAAATCTTTTTTTTTTGTTTTTAATCCAGTTCAATAGATTGGGAAGGGTAAGGTCACCTCAAGCTCTGCCTTACAGTTCTTTCCAGTGCATAATTGAACATTTTGTTAAAAAATTGACATTTGAGGAAGGAGCGGCATTCATTTCACTCTGGATGCAGATGCAATGTGAATTTATTTGGTTCTCAAGACTGTTATTATCAATGCCTAATTCATTTCTCAACAATGTGGGAAGATAAAGAGAAGCTTTTTGTTCCAACTCTCCTAACTCATTCCAGCTTCCTGGCTTGAAGCAGGTCATGTTTGCACGTTCAGGGATTGATCACAATTTGTTAGAACAAGATATAATTCCCAGCTCATCCCTTGCTGCTGATTTATAAATGGGTTTTATGGGCCCATCTGATCTGTGCATGCTGTTCTTGCATTTCAAGAGGCTTTAATACATTTATTTTGACGGCAACTTTTTGTTTAATAATAATATGTCAGTCTTACATCTTGGCTTGCATAAATAATTCCTTCCAGCAGCATGTTGCTCACACATGAAAGTCTTCATCAAATTTTTTCTTTAGTAAATGTCTCTAGAAACTTGTTCCACTCCACACTGAGAGCTCATCGTGTGCATGTTTTATATTTGAATTGTCTGTTGGGCAGGGAAATCATTCCTGGTGCTCATTTTGGGGCTGCTGACCTCTGATCCTGGGCCCATCTGAGTCATGGAGCATTTCTAATAACTAGTGATTGTTCTTTCACCTGGTGTTCAAGCAAATTGATCAGTGGGTGTTGCCCACCTTTATTGAAGGGAGGAGAGAGAATTTTAGGTTATTTGGAAAACCTCATTATTTCCTACACCTGACCCAACATTTTGACTAGACGTGGAAAAATAAACTCATGAAATGTAACACACTTGGCACCTCTTGAAGAAATGTTTCAGAAAATTCTGAATTCAACTCTTCTGAATTTAAATGCAATTAAAAGCCATTAATTCCAATATTTGCATAATTGTTATAATTTAACAGCTTTCATCAATCTCTGGGGGAAGAGATTGGGAGAAGTTTGCCCTGTTTATGACCATGTGTGTAGAGAAGTTCAGAAGAAGCTCCTGAGGATGAGTTTTTATCAAAATGATTGTTTGGGGTGTAGTTGTTCCTTTGGGAAAAAAAAAGGAAAGTTTTGATTTAAAAATATGTAAGTTATTATGAGATGTTACCTCTTAAAACCACAAATATTTCCAATTTGGAGGGAGATTTTTGCTGCCTGGAACTGAGAGAGGCCTTTCTGGAGCTACCCCAGGGCTTGTCATGACTTTTTCTTCTTCCTCCTCAGTTCTTCACTCCAGGGTTCAGCTGTTCCTGAATCTCCCATGGAAAAAATTTCATTTTGCCTCCATTTGTACCCTGATATTCTCCAAGCTGAAGCTTTTGGTAGGTCAGACTCAGGAACTTGGCTTATATTTACAATTCTGAGACTTTTGCTGTTTTTAAGGATCCAGACAATGTCTCTGCAGCTGTTTCCCAGCTCCCCAGATTTTCCTCGTGAAAAGGAGAAAGTTTTTTAAGGAACCAAGGATTCCAGTGAGTCTCTGTAACTTCAGGAGCTGGGAGGGGACATTTGAAATAATTCAGGTTTCTTTTTCCTTGGTGAAGCTGATGCAATTTCAGGATTTCTTGCTGTTTATACTCTCTAGGGTGGCTTCAAAAAATTGAAAACTGGTTGTGGGGGGGAGGAAAAAAGCAGCACATCCTTCCACCCTGCCCAAAATACATCCACAGGAGATATTTTTGTGCTCTGCAGTTCTCAGAGCTCACGTTTGGGGAGAAGTTTCCACGTCAGCTCCCCTCTGAGTCACACAGACGTGAATCCAGCACGGAATGAGGTTCCCAATCACAGGAACAGCATCTCTGCACAAAGCAGGGCTTTTGTTTCTATGGAAGAACATCTCTGAAGGCTTTCCATCAAAACCAATGTCCCTGTGCACGAAAGCTGTTGAAAAATGGTTCTTTGTTCAGTGAACTCTTTCCTGTTTACAGGGTTTGTTATTTATAGTTCAGGGAGAATATATATTAAATAAATTAAAATGCTCTGGTTACAGAGTTTATAGCTTGTGTTTTTTAAATAAACACAGAAAACTTGCAGTAGTAAAGCTATATAAGAACTTTTCTCTCTCTCAAAATGGCCTTTAATTTGATAACAATGAAATAATAATAATAATAAATCTCTCTCTGCCATCAGTCACACTTAAATCACTGTGAATATTTTATTAAAAGGAAAGATTGCAACGAAGTAATTTTAAGGCAGCAGAATTGAAGTCAGTTCTTGTGGGAATGGACTACTGTTCTTTCCTTCAGTGTATGATTAATTTTTAAATAAATGAAACTACACAGGCGTGAGGCCTTAGAGGCTTCTGATTTTCTCCTCTCTGAAATATTCCGATTAAACAGTGAGACAGGAGGATTCCAAAGATCCAGATTTGAAAACTATTGTAAATATTGCAGCTTGTTTCACACTGGAAACTTCTGATACGCTGGGCCCAGGCTGTGATGAATATTTCATTGCACGTTGTTATCAGGGCTGGGGTGACACAAGGTCCTGAAACTGGGAGGGTTTTATGGGTGAATCCAAGGTGCTGTAATACAGCAAATCTATCCCATCATCCCAAGGAGAATCCCAGGATCATTTAGGTTGGAAAAGCCCTCTGAGATCGAGTCCAGCTGTAATACAGCAAATCTATCCCATCATCCCAAGGAGAATCCCAGGATCATTTAGGTTGGAAAAGCCCTCTGAGATCGAGTGCAGCTGCTCCCCACCCCTGCCCCATGGCCCCAAGTGCCACATCCACACAGCTTTTAAATCCCTCCAGGGATGGGGACTCCACCCCTGCCCTGTCCCAGAGCAGGAGAACCCTTTTGGTGCACAGATTTTTCCAAATATCCAAACCAAACCTCCCCTTGTGCAACCTGAGGCCATTTCCTCTCATCCTGCCCCTTTTCCCTGGGACATGAGCCTGACCCCACTTAGCTCCAGCCTCCTTCCAGGGAGTTTTTGATGCTCTCCCACTCTCAGCCTCCTTTGCTCACACCTGGGCACATCCAATCAGCTCCAAATATCCAGAATAAACCCTCTGCTGTTTATTAACTGAAAAGAAAACCTGATGCTGTGCCTATTGCTGCCTCTCTGTCCAGCCCCTCTGTGCTGTGGCCTTTGGCAGGAGCTCTTTGTGTGGTGACACCAGCACCATTCACCAGGGGGGCTCTGGGTTCATTTTTGGGTAGGGGAGGCTTTGATTTAAGCTCAAAGTCAAGCCTTGGTGACTCACACTAGTGTCTGAGCTGCACATTTAGAAAATATAGTCCATAATCCTCAGCCCAGCAGCTGTTTACTCCATCTGATGAGAATCTCTGGTGCTTTGGCTGCAATGGAATATATAAAAAATGCCTTAAGTGGCTTAGGCAATTGTGCCAAATCCTGTTTGATTAATGCACTTCGTCTCCCTGTTGCTCCACTTGCAGCTTTGGACCATTCTCAAAAAAAAAAAAAAAAGTCCCAATAGAAACTAATTTTAGTGTGGATGTGACATCTCCTGACAGTGGGTCGCTCACAGCCTCTTAAAGCTTAATTTACTTTCATGTCTTAAAATACTTCTAAAATCTAAACGCCCAAAACTCTCTCAGAGGAATTTTTTCCCTTTTCCCCCAGAAAACAATTATTGTCCATGATTAATTCAGTCCTGTTGGTTTTACAGTTCTGGAGCTAATAGGTGAAGCCAAAGGGAGCAAAGCTTGTTTATTTATTTATTTATTGCCTTTGCCAACCGTCTGTGATATTTTTCATCCTTAATCATCCCTGCATGAAATCAGAAATAGGACGGGGCTGATCTGCTAAATGAGCCCAAGTGGCACAGGGCTCCTGGACACCAGATGAAAGTGGTGTTATGTGATAGAGCTGATCTATTTTAGCAGATTTTCGTGTGGATTAGAGACCATAAATCTGTTCTGGGGTGGGTTTTGTTCTGTTCAATATGCTTTGCATCAGGGCTGTATTATTCTACACACCTCCTATCGCAGATGGGATCAGATTCGTTCAGCCTAATGTGGTTTGTAGCCATTTGGAGACCTATTAAGGCTAGATTTTTATTTTTTTTTTTAATAGAATTTGCCTTTTTATGGAATTAATTAGATCAGACAACGTCTATTGAAGAATGTCATGGTTTTGTATGACTGTGATAAGAATGGAGTTGGCTCAATAATAAGAAAATTTAAATATCTGCCCTTCAGGCTGTGGAAACAATGCAAACTTCTGAGGGCTCCCTGCATGGATTCCGTGCTTTAGACATCTGCTCTGATAGCCTGCATAAGTGATTAATGCTGTGTCAAGGATTTGCAAAGTTTTTGCTCAGAGTCAAGCACTTGTGACAATGAACCCACAAATCTTTTTGCTAAGCTGGAAAGAGTAGAACCATCGGGGGAGAAAAAGGATAATTCTCACGACCACCAACCTCAAAACCCCAAACTCTGCCGCTTGAGAAGTTAATTCCCAAAAAATTGTTAATTTGGTGATCCCAGGAGCTTTGAAATGACATGAAATATGTGATAGAACCAGAGTACCACCACGCACAGGCTGTGAGTTCCTGGTCTTGATGGTTTCTAGATTTGTTATCTTGATATACACAGAGAGTTTGAGATAAATTTTGCTGTGCATTAACTTGATTATTATCAGATTATTGATAAATGGGCAGTTCTGAACAGGGAATGGGAGTTCAGGAAGCATTTGGACAATGTCCTCAGGCACAGGGTAGGATTGTCCTGGGCAGGTCATAGATGATCCTTGTGGGTCCCTTCCAATTTGGGATTTTCCATGATTTATGACCCCCATATCATGAGGGAGCACAGCAGCAGGTTTTCAACCCACAGGCTGTTGGTTTCAGACATTTCCTTATGGAACAGGAATAACAAACAGGGACAATGAAATTTGGAAAGGTGTTTGAAATGGGAAACACTGCTGCCAAACTGGAGATCCATGTGTGTTTTTTAGACTGTACATCCTAGGGGCACCTAAAGCATCATCTCTGTGGGATGCAGGATTGTCCCCAACCACCCCACTAATGCCCAATCCGTGTCATTCCATGAGTGCAACTGCCATGGGCTTAATTAACAATCAGTTAATGGGGAAAACAGAGAGAAAATGTGAGGGTTTGGGCTCAAAGCCACCCACCAGCAGTGAATCCAACAGGGCTGTGGGGATGGGGCAGCCAGCACAGGGGACACACACCTGGGTGTGTCCAGCCAAGATATTCCAGGTGGAGTGGAGCTGTGCACCAAAACACACCTCAGAGGCAGCAGCATCAAAGAAATGAAGTCATTGGTGACTAAAAACCACCCAAAACAACCCAGAAAAGAAACAACTACATGATCTAAGCTTTTAATCTGTTTATCAGTAGCTGTTGCCCAAATAGAGAATGTCCAAACCACACAGGTTATTCACAGGGGCGCAGAAGTGCTTGTTCAGTGAGTGAAAAATCAAATCCAGGGATCTCCAGTTGGGAGAATCATCTGCCTTCTCTTGTCTGCCATCTGCTCCTCCTTCACTTGGGAAGTCTTTTCATACTGGGATGGGAGAGATAAGATCCAAATGATGGGGAGGCTACAGAAACATTGTGTGTCTTTTTATCCTCTAAGAAATCCCATAAAAAGCCTTTGAGTTTGGTACAAAAGTCGATTTTCAGGCTCTGAAAAAGAGCATTTCTGTTTGAGGTGATGAATCTTAAAAGGAAAAAAAAGGCCATTTTTCTTCTTGGCAAAGTCTCCCAAGTTGATCAGTTGGATCCATTTAATGAAAGTTGGAGGGTTTGCCTTTGACCAGCAGCGTTGGGATGGACAGCAGGGGATGGATTGCCTGGAAGGGCAGCCATGGATGAGCCAAGGGAATTCAATTTCATGGAGATTGCTCCTGAAAGAGACGAGAAATTTCCTCCTCGAAGCATCCCTGGAGACATCTCCCGAAGCAGTAAAAACAGAACGGAGAGATTTTGTACAAGTCACTAATAAGCACAAAGAAATGCTACAAAATGCTCATGTCAGGCTGTTGATTTAATTCCAGTTGTGGGGAGACATCTGCTTGTCTTCGCTCGAGCTTGGGAAACACCGTGGAGCATTAGAAATAATTCCAGGGTTGTTACATTTGCTATTTCATTATAGTTCTGGGTTTGTTCTTTGATAAAACACATTGAAAATCGCAGCAGATGCCAGCTTTCAGCATAATTTTTGAAGGATTAAGTCTCATTCTGATCAGGTTTGAATAAAACAGGTAAAGAGTTTCTGAACTCCTGGTAAATCCCTTCATAATTAAAAAGAGGAGAATTTGTTTCAAGCCTAATTTGAAGGATTTCTTTAGGATGATACTGCTGTAGTTCTCTACCCACCTTTATTATAATTAATAACGTAATTACAATCAAAAGGGATCTGGGTGGGAATACTGATAAGAAATGGGGATTTTGGTAACGTTGGACATCATGGAAACACTTGCTGGCGTATGAAAAAATCAAGGACTTTTGTCCCTCAGTTTTGACATTGTTTGACCAGACCTGCAAGGCACAGAGGCCAAAATAAATTCCCTTATTTTACAGGAAGTAACAGAACCAAGAGATTTCCCCATGCCCAACAAGGAAACAAATTCAGAATTTTAGCTGTTATTTGAAGAGGCTACGGGAAATTAAATTTAAATGGTTCCCATGAATATGTATCTTCTAAGTGAGGTTTGTTTGGACAATACCTTTGCTCTGGCTTTCTTTTTTGTTCTGCAGAAATGTTTGTTTGGGTGGTTTTTTTTTTTTTTTGGTTCTGCAGAAATGTTTGTGTGGGGGTTTTGTTTTTTTTTTTGGCTTTGTCTGGCTATTTTTATGGAAGGTTTCTGTTCAATGATTATTACAAGCCCTTGGCTCCAAAGGACACAAATTGCCAGGCCCAAGAGTGTGGAAATCATGAGTGATGGACAAGGGAATGAGCTCCAGCCTCCACGCTGGGTTGGAGATAAAGCTGAAGTCCTGAGTTTGAGTTGTTTGCTTGTCAGGATGGGTCCAAGGTGTCAGGAGGAATTTTTGGTTTGCTTTCCCTGATTTTTTATGACTCTTTTCCATGCCTGTGTTTGAAGGTAGCCAGTGGATTTCAGGGAATTAAAAATCAAGTCTTGCTCAAGTAGTGGATTCAGCAGGAGGGAGAATTTAGTGAGGAATCACAAAATACAAATACAAAATACAATATACAATATGCAAAATACAAAATACAATATGCAAAATACAAAATGCAATATACAATATAAAAGATACATTATGCAATATACAGTATACAATATAAAAGATAAAATATAAAATAAATATACAATATATATCCAACATAAAACATGCAATATGCAATATGCCATATGCCATATGCAATATACAACATACAATATGAAAGAAAATGAATATACAATATATGATATACAATATAGATGATAAAATATAAAATATAAGATGTAAAATAAATATACAATATATAATATCTAGCATACAATATAAATATAAATATAA
>VWYI01044742.1:0-38695 GCA_013399455.1 Anthoscopus minutus | reverse complement strand
TAAACCCACAACATTATTTGGTGCATTGGGTAAAAAATTCTAATCGGCAATTTTAAAACCACTGAAGTCCTGTTGGTATAGTCCAATACATACACAACTAACAATTCTATTAGTCTAAAAAACAAGAGGAACAAATTATAAATAGATGAAATCTTAACCCAGAAGCTAAAATGAAAGAATTGAATCATTCGCTGGCTGTAAAATCTCATGGCTATGTCTTTTATGGGTGGTGGAGCATTTGGGTTTGCCTGATGCAGTAGGCCTCACCTTCAAGGACCTGGTTTGGTTTTGTTCCTGAATTTTGTGGAAGATAACCATTATAAAATCTCTTCAAAATACAAAACTGCAAGAATACTGAAAATCATTATAATAGTCAGATTTTTCGAGTTGCTTTTGCAGAAGCTAAATTACATCTTTGCTGTGGGATTCAACCTCTTAGAGGTGCTTGGAACATACTGACCTCGTTATGATCTAGAATAGCCTATAGCATCTCTGGTGACACCTGTGTGCCAGAGTGACTCCAGAGAGTCTCCCCTGACAGCTGCAAAGTAATTGCAGACTAAACTTTCTTCCTAATTGTGTAGGGCATGAATATAGAAACAAAGACTTTATTTCTGCTGCTCTCATCTGTGCTGAGGTTTTCTAGTGAAGAAGCATCATAGTTTCCCAAGTCATGGAACCCAGTCAGACCCACTGCAGTGTGGAGGGAGGCTCAGCTCTGCAGCCACAGATACTGCAGCATGTGTTTACAGGTCTGTGCTTGTTCATGAGCAGCCTGAACACTGCTCAGAGTGAGACTCTGCACTTGCAGCTGCTCCCCTCTCCCTCTGACATTGCCATTTCTGCTCTGTTCAGGATTCATTGATTCTGAGTTCCCCACTGGGAGTCAGGAGCTCCTTGTCCACTGCCAAGATCACTCTGATATGAAGCCTCTCTGAAGCTGCAGGAATTACCCAGCACTGACTACAGGATAAGAGACAGAGTCTGAGAAATATCTAACTAAAAAAACCCAACCCTGTTGTCTTCCTAATTAAACCCTGTAGATACTCTATGCATAAAGGAGCTTTTGTTGTTTGAAGTGCTTTTCTATATGCATATTGTGTATTTATGATCTTGATAACAATTCTTAATAAGAGGTGCAGTGTAATCTTTATGTGGTGTTAGAGCAATGCAAGGAAATGTGATGGGAAGCATATTCAACGAAGCTCAGCAAAGCTTGCTTACTCCTTTGAAAAAAATAATGATTTCCAAGCAGCCTTCCCATATGGCTATATTTGATAAGGATCAAAAATGTTCTTTTTGTTTAAATGCAAAAACCTCCTAAGCTGCAGGAGAGCCTGTGGTAATTAAATAGAGGGTGACCAAAACTTACTGTGTATTTCTTCAATAGTCCTCTTCTGAACCTTGTAATTACTCAAGCATACTTGTGTAGACATGTATGTCATACAAGCAGAGAATACAGTTCTTTGGAAATGCATACATTTTCTAGTTTATCATCTTTAAAGTAGAAAAAAAAATTCAAACATATCACAAATCAATTTATTTTTTTGCAATGCAGAAAAAACCAACAGCTTGTCTCAAGAGAGAGACATTATAAAACAGTTAGGTTGATAATAAAAGGATGTTTTCCTCTTCCTATTTTATTCACAGGACAAACATCTGATGCCCATTGTGTGCCTGCACTTGATAGTACAGGAAGATATTTTAAGACACTGCAGGATTAGGAGAATTACATAATGGTCTGTTTCAGTAGACCTACATTCCTGTAACTAAATTTTATAAGGGAAGAGGAGAGTTTCCAAGGTTTGACTTTGTTCAGCTTACTGTAGGAAACTTTCTTTGGTTGGCGGTCAGCCACTGCAGTGTAAATTCTACGTACATAAGCCTCTTTTATTTAAGTACTGGTGAAGTCTGAGCTTATAATGAAGGATATGTATAATTCCTGAAGAAGTTAATTGTGAAAATATGAATGCAAGTGTCTTGGTTTGGAAGACAGGTGTCTGTTAGGGAAGGCAGGAGCCTTCCCTGGAATGAAAAGTGTAAACCCCCTCCTTCCGGATTATTATAATTTTGAAATTAGGGGCTCTCAGGCAAAGATATAGGGATAGGAATAACAGTTCTTTACTGGTATGTGTAACAAGGCAAACAAACAACAAGAACTATGGGATTAATAACAGAACAGAAGCAGGGATCCTGTGGCAGTCTTCTCAGCCAGGACAGGAAAGGATGGAGGAGAGGCTCTGCTTCACAAACTCCTGCAGGCACTCGATCCCGGTGCTCCTGCAGGGCTCTGAGGAGCACCCAGCTGGAACTGCAGGGATGGGCAGAAATCCCGGGCTGGTGGATGAGATGGATCAGAAGCTCCACGGTGGTGGCTGGCACTCACTGCAGGACATCCCGACAGGACAGGGGGTGCAGGGGCCACAGGTAATGATGTTGTTGATGTTGAAGAAGAAGAAGAAGTCCCAAGCAACAAGAGCTCCAAGAACTGCCCCTGCCCTCCCTTTTACCTTCCCCCCCTGAGCCCAGCCAAACTTTGTCTTCTCAAGTACTCAATAAGTACCAGCATTCAGGTTTCCCCTCAATTAATGGGGAAAATTCTATAGGTGAGAAGGAACAAAAGGAAGGACACCTAACCCCCAGCAAGAAAAAAATGAATGTTGTTGGCTGATCAGCTGCATCTGAAAATGACTATACTTTACTTGGGATTTGTGGTCTGTATAAAATAATCTTGAAGCCTTTCCTTTTTTTAACTGTATCTCATCTTCTGTGTTCAGAGAAGTGAATGTAAACTTAGGCCTATGCTTAAGTGCCCAGACAAATTAGGACCCTGTATTTTTAGCTCTTACATGAGTACACTGTGGAGAGGGCTGGTTAGTGATACTTATTGATGGAGCTGTGAGGAACAGCCTCCTGACTGAACTGGTGTTTAGTGTTGAATATTCCAGATTTGAAGGGAAAGATTTATTTCACTAGTTATTCTGCTATGGTGGGGAGAAAATAGACCCTCCTTCCTCTCTCATCTGTGCCTGTAGTGAAAATATGAAAACAAGTGCAGATCACGAGGATCATGGCAGTACTGATAAGTTTGTAGAGGATGAAGAAGATAAATCTACCATGTGTGTTCTTGGATGTTTGTTCCCATCCCTCCTCTTGTGTTGAGACAAGAGCTTGTGTGACATAAGAGCGAGGTTTTTAAAATGAGTGGGGGTTTAATTCTGTGTTTTGGCTTGGTTTATTTTGGCTGCTTAAGCTCCCTGGCCTAGTAAATGTGAGAGCTGGTATGAGACAGGGGACACAGGACCGTCCCTTTCAATTCAGCACAAACCTTAAGCTGATAGTGTCATTGCAGCTTGTGGGTGCCACTTGAGGAAATGTAGCTTGGGTACATCTCTCAGTGAAGAAATTTTTTCCTTGCCCGGGCCACTTGTCCTCATTTGCCTGCTGCAGCCTGTTTGTTGTGCCAGTGCAACTGTCCTGGGGCTGTGCTGTAAAAATAACTGCTCTGTGCAGCCAGTGGTTGGCAGGAGCATCCCTGGGGTCACACCAGAGCAGGCAGGAGCCTTCTGGAGCTGGGGAAAATCCAGAGTTAAGCAATGAAGGTAATCTTAAGTTTCTCTGACTGGTCAGTTATCTTATTCACTCACAGGCACTAAATGCAAATGCGTGGAAATCAAGAACAAATTGAGTATTCCTTTAAATTAGTCTTTATTATAGTTTATTTAAGTTTAAATATTGGAAGTACCTTGAGGAGTACTAATGTAATCATTGAACACCTAATCCAGAAAACAAGGTTTTCTGATTATTGATAACATAATTTAAAAAAAAAGAATCAATGATAAGTAGGTTTTAGGTTGTTTATATATTATAGGAAGCCTTGTAGTTCTGTGTTCAAAAAAACCCACACAACAACTAAGAAATAAATTTAACCAAACAAAATAATAACAAAACCAGACAAACAAAACAAATCCTTCAAACCCCTAGTCCCACAAAATGGTCCTCCCAAAATCCTTTTTTGCTTTCCACAAGTACCTTGTGTTTAAAACTTCTCGATTATTATCTTTGAAAATGTTCTTTAATTTTGATGATCTATCCAAACAAGCGTCAGTGCAAGCCTTTGAAACTGTAGATATGTTTCCTTCTGGCATGATTGCAAGCATCTTCAGGGTTTTACATCTCTTTTCTTGCAGTGTTTGTTAACTGGTCTCCTACCATTTGGGCCAGGAGTGTGTGTTATAAAATACCCATCTGCAGAGCCCTAGGGCTCATGGCATGTAGAAATAGCAGTGCTGTAGACTGTCCTCTCATGTCACCTAAACCAGAGGCACAGAGTACCAAAGCTGGCTTGTGATCTTTTCCTTCAGTCTGGCTCTCTTCCTTTGCCTTCCTAAATGTTACTCCCCACCAGGGATGGTACTTTTCCCCCTGGGTTGCCCTTGAGACAGCCAAACACAGTTGATGGGACAGTCTGCCTGAGTCAGGTAGCAGAAACATGGGCTTGCCAAGTTTGGCTTCCCCTGTCCTGAACAGTGTTTTATTGTAGCTGACATTTTCATACCCCAAAACCTCTTATGCTGTGCCAGGCACACAGTATGCCTTGTGCTGTCATGTCATTCTGCAAGACTTGCCAAACAGCCATTTCACTATCTGAGATCTGCTGAAATGAAAAAACTGCACAGGGACATGTCCCTGGCTGCAGGTCTTGTATGGAGCCTGGTTGAAATCAGGAGCAGTGCTGTGCTGAGCACACGTGGTTGCAGTGCTGGTGGGGAGGGTGCCAAGCCAGGGCAGTGCCACCTTTACTGGCAGGCATTCCCCTGCTCTGCCCACAGATGGACGGCACTGCAGGGCAGGACCAGGTGTCATGCCACATTTCTGCTAGAAAGTGGTTTGTATCATACCAGGATTTAGTTTCCCTTGCCTTCTTAAAGATGGGAAACTTAACTCTTAAAAGTGTGTGCTGAGGGTTGTGATCTAAGGACTTTGGGGCACCAAAATGCACAATTGGTGAGAACTTTGCACCTACTAAAGTACCATCTAAAATAAAATTTCAGATAGGCTTAAGCAGACTGTAGCTACTAACAGCAGAGAACTGCTAAGTGAATTTTAGTACCTGTGAGCATTGACATATGCAGTTAATGGGGATGTTGTTGTACAGATTCCTTGGAGAGTAGCAGATAGGCTTTGCAGTAGCAGATCAGAGTGAATTTCCTCAAGTAGAGCTTGATTGAAAACCTCCCCGGGTAGGAACTCGAAGATTTTTCTCTAGTTTCAGCACCTTTGAATAAGACAAAGAGTTATTTAGAGTAAAGTAGGAAGTGCAGGTCTCTGAAGAGCACTCAGGTAATGCTACTAGTCTGAGATCCAGATGTATCCTTTGAGAAGAGGTAATAATCTGAAGTATCTTGCATTTCGAATAATTTTGTCAAAAAATAAATTTAGTATCCACAGATCTTTGCTTCTGTATAGTGACTTTGCCTGAAGTAGATGTCCCTGTACAGTTCTCCATGTGAATTAATGCTGAATTACAGGGGAGAAAAAAAATATTTGGTACAAACCTCACTGTAGGCACATACCTTGAATTAAAAGCTGCAACTTGAGAAATACATGTTTGTACTAAGGTGTATGTTTTCAGGGAATGCATTTTAAAGCTGTTTAAGTGCTGACCAATGCCCCATGAATGTAGTTGGATATGGACACTTGAGAGCACATGTCCCCCTTTTTCTGAAATATTTGAATGGAAATTGTTGGAGGAGTGCTGGCAGAGCAAACTGTCCAAGTGGAACTTTTAGAAGTCTTCTTGTGTGTTTGAAGAACTGCCAGAGAGAAGGAGACATTTGAGATATGTGCTGTATCATTGGCTTGACTTCAGAAGTTCTGTGACTTGGCTTCCCAGGAAAATCTTTCCTTTACCAGCAGCTTTTTACATGAGAATGAATGGGAAAAGCAGCTGTGACAGATGACTGTTAGAGTGAAATCTGGTTTAGACCTGACTTGCAAGTATTATTCTTATTTTTTTTGCTTCCTGTGTTGGTGTGTTAGAATATGGACATTCCCTCCCTTGCAGCCTATTGGTCATTACAGCTGTTCTGTATGGCCAAGATTCTTAGCTCTGTTTTTTATCAACCTAAGGAATGGGGAACCTCAGAGAAGACAGAATGATTTTATAAGCAGGTACATGTGCCATGGATTGATGTCTTGCCTGATACAGAACAGTGTGCACAGGTCCAGATGGTCATCACAGCTCTCTTTGGGAGCAACCCTCCTGCATGTAAATGGCTCTAGATAAATGTTAGGAGCTGGAGCCACTTAAACAGCTTGGTGAGGATTTTGTGGATCCCCAAAGACACTTAGAGAAATTGCCAAAGTACTTCAGCCTGTGTATTGGATGAGGCTTCTGAAGTCACACAGGAAATCTGTAGCAGAACTGAGAGTTCTGGGTAGAAGTTCTGGATGGCCTCTGTTGTTGAGGGAGACCTGTAATGTCTGGAGACTGAAGTAGCCCTGCTGTGCTTATCACAGGTTCTTCTGCCACAGCTGAGTTCTCCAAAGGATCTAACGATTTCCACCTTCCATGAACGACAAGTTTTTAATAATAATAATGATTAAAAAATGCATTCACTTGATTTGCGAGTGCACTGGTATCTGGACAGATTTATTTTTTCCATTTTTAGAGGTTGGTGATGGCTTACTCAGTTTTCTTGAAATAGAAGTTTTCTTCACGTTTTTGATCTGTCTTCTCTAATCAACACTGGAACTGAAGTTGTATCATGACAAATTTCATTCCCAAGTTTATCACTTTGCTGTCATGACAGACTCTGCTTTAGGTGGATAAAGAATTTGGTATTGTGCTGCTTTTTATTTAGTCTGAAATTAGCTTATATTGATATTAAGTGAGTTTGTTCTCTCCTCTTCATGGGAAAAGAAAGAGTGTGATGTGCTAGAAGTTTATTATTTTGCTAGTTTTCATTTTTAATATCACCAACGATTGTAGGAAGTAATTTTGAGACAAATTACATAAGAGATGAGTTGTGAAGGCAAGAGAAGAACAGGAAATAAAGTGGAAAAATAGGTTGAGTACAATTCTGACATTGAAAAAGTTTCTGTTCTTTTTATTCTGTTAAAGGTTGGCCTCAAGTACTTGCTTTTAGAGGCATTTGAAGAGATCAATTAGCTCTTCCAGTTCCTGATATTTACTCCTTCTTCATGAACAACTCTAGCCACTTAAAAATTACTGCAATATTAGCTTTCATATGAAAATTAGTAGGGAGGATTAATTCAAGCAGAGCATACAGCTAAAGGCAGAAGCCCTGTCCAGATCCTTGTTGTTGATGCTATTGACTTACAAGGATGAAGAATTATGTCCTGAAAGATTTAATCATATGTTTTCAATATGCAAAAATACCACGCAGTTGTTTGGCCAAAGCCTCACCCTTTTCAGCAGGGAGACAAATAAGAGAATTACCAAAACAAAATGAGATGATCAGGAGACACATGTGAACCTGCAGGGAATTACACTTCATTGACATCTCTGTTGGCCTTGGAGGAGATAGCAAGTGGTTGTTATTAGAAAAAACTTTTTTTTTTGGTACCAATTGGGTACCTTAGTAAAGACCAGAGCTACATAGTTCAAAATTATTTTTCCGGTGTAGTATAGTAGGGACCAAGAGTTACAACATGGAATTGTTTCTGCCAGAAATTTAAAAATGTGAAAATTATTCCTGATGCAGAATTCAGCATTTCTTAGACTCTGCTTTCTTCAGTCTCCTGCACTCCATCCTTCTTCATAGATCTGCCAATTTCTTCGTCATCGTTGCAAGGGGAGGATTCCCAAGGCCAGTTCTTAGCATGTCTCATTTCCAAATTCAGCTTTCACTGATTGTGGTTTTTTAGTTACTTTAATTTTAACAGAAGGCCTCAAATCCAATCCCAGTCATATTCCATAAAGTAAATTTACTGTCAAGGCTGCAATGTCTAGAAGGAATGAGAACTTTACATGAAATTATATAAATACAGCTGGACTAATCACTCCACTGATTGTAAGATTGTTGCAGGTGCAGGGCTTAAATACATAAAATGCAAGTCTAACAAGATATGAAATGCAGAAATGAAGATAATGAAACCCTTTCTGATTCAGCTACTGAGGGCTTGCTTAGACATCTCCCATGAATTTTCCTTTCTTTGTTAAGGAAATGAAATGTTTCCTCCAATTAAACCCCTTATTGTTTAGAAGTCTATTTGTTTTCTGAGTCAAAGCCCAGTTTATTATTTCTTTAATGCTTATTCTAGAGATTGCACAGGTGTGTTTCTTATAAAGTTTTTTTTTTCATTTCTTCTTTTCATATTGGCTTACGAATAGATTGAGTTGTATGAAATCAAAGATGTGCTTGCTCTGTTCCATCAGCTACAGTTTGACTCCGAGGTACACACAGGAAGACATTTTAGCTTCCCTTGTGCAACTCAGAGAGCATCTCAGTATATACTTATAAATAAACTGTTCTGAAGAGATTGACTGCTGCTTAGTCTGAATTCTGAGAATCCACAGCAGAACCTGAAATAAAATTTTCATTTTTTTTATTCTCCATGGGCTCAAGTAGAAATATGTTCCTTTCATATATTCTAGGTGCATGGACTAAAGGATTTCTGTGAAGCATCACAAGAGGACATCTTGTAGTTACTCATCTGTTTCATCTCTTTGAACTGCAGCTTTGCTGGTGATAGTGCTTTTTTTAAATTTTCCCCACAAGGAAAACTAGAACTGTATGGGAATATGAAGTTCACAATGTTGAATAAGAAAGTAAAAAGTCTGAAAGAGGACAACAGACTTTGGTGTGTTTTTTCAGATCCATTTAGACTCTCTTGTAAATACAATAAATCTGTGAGCTAGTGACCATTGAATAACATTTCACCTGAGTGGTTTTTAGTTTTCCTGAATTTTCAGGAAGAGGATGGAGCTGTATATATATGAAGGATGTGAGTGTATATACATACTCCTACATAAGTATACAAACATATTAAGAAAGCCAGTATAATCAGTACTTTGCTGCTTTCAGATACAATACTGAAATCTTCACATAACAGTTATGTAAGTGTAAAACAAAGCAGTTTAAAGTCATACTGTAATTTAGTTTTCAATTATACATTCATAAGTAATTTCACTTGCAAGTAGTCCACTGAAAGCTGGCTTATAGAGTTATTTCAATTATCTGTCTTCTTAAGTAATTGGAGAATGAAGTCATATATTTCAACAGTCATAAACACTTCAGTTTTGCTTGATTTTGTTGTTCTTTTAGATTTTCCCTTCATGAATTCAATTTTAGTTATGCCAGAAAACAGTCACACTGCTTCTAGTACTTTGGCTTGGCTGTGCTGAGGTGGTAATCGTCATAAAGAAACAAACTTTGTTTTATTATTTTAAGGGAGCAAAGCAGAGGGAGACTGTTAAATATCACTAGAAACCTGAGATGAAATCAATTAAATTATATGATCTGGATGTATTCTCATTATAATTTGGGTCATGATTCACTATCTTGGCAAGAGAAAGAAAAACCCATCAGCAAAACCAAGTCCAGTTCTGGTCCTGTGGCTCCCGCCCATTTAAGCGAGGCTGCCAGAATGAAGTGATTAGTGGCTGTGGCCACTAATTTTGATAAGAATGGTTAATGATATGTGACTTTCTGTACAAGCTTGGCACAAAGTCTTTGGCTCCATTAAAAATGTTCTACCAGCTTTTTAAAACTGTTTTTATTTACAGCCCCAACAAAAGAATGTGAGTTAATTATCCAGGGACGGGTGGAGGGAAGAGAGAGAGATCACACACACACAAACACACACACACACACTCACACACACACACACTCACACAGGCACCCAAAGAAAATAACTTTCTGAAATGAGAGGAATTATATTAGGGTGGTTATGTCTTTTCAGTTTCTTTCCACAGTTTTAGACATCTTGAAAAACTACACTGTAACTTTTGCTTAATTTAAAATGTAGAGCAAATTTAATCTGCTTTGATTAGTTCCTTGATTTCTCTGGAAGCTTGTATGACAGTGAGTGATGTTTTGAAATATATAAGAGATGATTGATCTCTGGTAAAAGCAAAGATTAAAAAACAGGTGCAAACTCAAGCAATTGTTTTTAGTGCTATCAGTCAGTGCACTTTTCCTTTGCTCCTGCATTTTTGGTGCTGTCTTTTCTTGAGTGAGTGTTTTTGTAGGCATGCCAAGTGATTTATAGCATTGCTTAGGTTTCTTTGAGTTCAGCTTTCAAATACCACTTGTACACAAATTGGATATGTCAGGTGACATTACTGTCCAGCAGAAGTACTTGGCATAATGTGGTTGAGTTACAGGTCATCTGTCTGAGGGTGTCCTGATTACCAAAACCTCTCATGGAAATCTGGAAATCAAGTCCTCAAGATCAGAAATGTAGCTGACCACATACCTGGTATTCAGTGAAGTAGACACTGTTGTTTCTATATTAAAAATATCCTTTTATTGCATACCACTGTGTATTGTGAGGCAAAGCATAGAGCTGTTTGATATACAAACACTGAGTCATTATAGAAAAGAAAATCTAAGATTAGTAAACTACAATATCTGTTTGTTAAAAGAACTTGGCCACAGATAAGCAACCGTCTGTTTCAGTTGAAGCACTGATTTTTGATCATGGTAGCTTCAGATGTCAAACACTTCCATGTGGAAATTTGTGCACCTCCCCAAGTTCCGTGCAGAGTTCTTCAGGAATGTTGCCAGGGTCTTTAATTTTGCATTGTTATTTCCCACATTAGTTAAACTGAGTTTATTTTTAAGTATTTTTAAGATGAGTTGAGTACAGGGAGATTTTCGTACTGTTTTGATTAAGGCAGCGGACAGGTGATGTAGTGTGGGAACAGCTTCTAAAGAGAAACCCTGACCATGAGATCTCCAGCACTCTGCACTTAACCAGATCTTAATTCAGCCCCCTCTGTTTGCTGGCCTCTCAGCCCCATTTACATTCTTACTCTTCTCCTGGTAACTTTCCACTGCTCTTGGCTCACTGTACATGTTCTACTTTACTACTTTGTCTCAAATTGAGCCAGGCAGAAGTGTTCCTGTTCCTGTTCCTGGTCAGCAGGCTGGGTCACAGCAGATCCTGAGGTTCCCTGTGGGACACCCTGATGGGGGTTCCTGGTGCAGTGCAAGATGGGCAGGCTCAAGAAAAGCTGGGGAAACAGATGAGGGAATATCCTACTTAGACCTCTGTGTGTCAGCTGAGGTTTAATGCATAATTAACAATGGTGTAGAAGACATCTGGTTGGGAAAACATGTTTCATTTAAAAACTTTGCATGAATGAAATAATTTAACTTGGGAATTCTGTGTGCCTGCACTGTGGCTCTGAAATATTTTTTTTTTCATTTAGGTTTTTAAATTCAGTTTAGAAGTTACAGATTGCAGGGTGGCTTGGAAGGCAAATGATGTGTACTGTAAAGAACTTGAATTCTTGAATTCTGTTAATGTCTTACTTGAACTGTCGTGTTGTCATGCTTAGCTCTGTAGCCCAGGAGTGGGTTGCCATGGAGGTTATGAACAGTAGCACTGTTCAGTTCCTGAGCAGGAGCTTTTTGGCACCTGGCAGAGTCCCAGCAATCAGATGCTGAGCAGGTCTGAGCAGGCAAGTTCACTGCAGGGGTACTTGGAATCACAGTCTGCAGTCACGGTGTCCCTGAGGAGTCTGGATGCATTGGAGAAGAGGAAGAACTGTTACAATCTGTGTGTATTTGTGGTGGCTTTCAGGGCACAAACTAAAGGAGGGGAGTGAAGATGGGATTTTGGAGATTGGGGCAATAGCTTTGCACGGGTTCCTCTGAGTCTTGATCTTAATCAAGACAAGCATCCTCTTGCACATCTGTTAACTTCTTAGATGTCACTGGTCTAAAAATAATGCATATTGGAGCAGTGTGATGCCTAAATAATATGGACAAAGGAACGGGGGAACTGCTGATTCTGTCTACTGAAAACATGCTTAAAGGATATAGATCTTTAAGTGTGTAAGTTAATGTGTTGTATTGTTATCATAAATGAAGTGGTGATCATTATGCAAAGGAACCAAACCATAACTTCACCAGCTGTTTTAGCACGACCTCCTGGAACCTAACAGACTGTTTCAATTTAATATCCTACTTTCATTATGTTAATCAACACCACTAAGTGCTAGTGATAATATCTGTCCTGATGTAACTGCAAGACATTAGGCCATTTGGCCAAATATGGTGTTTCATTTAACTGTATAATTACACAGAATAGTATTATTCATATTGATATGTTGTAGACAGCTGGCATTGAGAGGAATGAAAGACATTGTATAATCTATATAAATCAGAATTTATGATCTGGAAAAAAAGAAAGAAAACCTTTAAATCCACATGAAGTGTTATTTGCTAATAGTGCATAGTATCTTGAATTAACTTAGAATTATTTTTCTTAGCAAGTCAATAAACTAAGCCAGTGCATCAGCATACCTAAATTCCTATATGATTCACTGCACTGAATGTCAGGTATATGATTACCCCCATCTTATTTCCTTCTTACTTGCAAATGCATTCATAATTCTGAAAAGATCACCCATTCAATTGTTTTTATCCTGTTATGCCACAAATTGCTGTGTTTTCATCCCAACTTGGAATAGGATTTGCTTTGCTGCTTTTTTTTTTCATAAGTCTTGAATCCTGGCAACAAAGTCTGTCTTCTACTGAAATTGCTAAAAAGTGATATATGCCAACTTCTTACAGTGTATTGTTTCAGCTTGAAATGAGAATGTCTATTAATCAATACTATTTGCCTTGCTTGTATGGCTCTTAAAGATGAACAATATTTACAAGAATTGTTGCAAAACTTTACATCTAAAGATTTTCTACTGTGAATGGCAAAGGTGAGCCCTGCAGAGGCATCCTCAGTAGTGATTGGTAGCCAGTGACACAGGCCAATGAACCCACAGAGCATGTTTGTTTGTCTTTCATAAACTAAAACTGACAGTAGCTTAAAAATCTGCAGCTAAATGCATAAAAGCAATAAATCTGTATTTACATAGAATGAAAGAAGATGGTGTTTGCTTGTAAATTCATAATCTGTGTAGGCTGTGTGCCTGATAGCCTGGAACTGGCTGAGTGCCTAAGTAAATGAGTGGGAAGGAAAATTTACCTTCCTGTGGAATATTCCACAGAAGTGAAAACCTATCATTTTTGCAGTATAAGACCAAAGGCACCAGATGGTTTTGATTTATTTGGTTTCTTTTGTTGAGGAAACGACGGATCACTGTTGAATTTTTTTTAAAGCAGTAATTTTCAGGAACCTTGTGTATTTAATTGTTTTTGTTTTTAATTGAGATAGTCTGCAAGGTGAAGGGTAAAATATAGTGGTATAATCTGTATCTCATGCTGGAATAGATTTGTTATCCATTATTGACTGCTCTCAGCGTGAGGAGTTTTAATGTACCCCTTTCTCCAGTCACTGCAATGTGCCTGACAGTGCTGGGAAACTGGTGGTTACTCAGAAATGGTTACGTCACACTTTGTCTCACAAAGCTTCCCTGTTGACCACTGATGAGGGGACATTCAGTTTTGTCTCAGATTGTCCTGACACAGCCTCACTGTATACAGTAAACAAGATGAATTTCATGGGAAGAGTCACATCCACATCAACAGCTGGATAGGGACAAATAAAAAAAATGTGTTGCAGTGGCTGAACTTGGATGTTTCACTTGGCTTTTTGCTCCTGAATGCAATCCCTGGATGCAGCGGATCTTTTATTAGAAATATCAAGACAGCTGTAACAGTCTGGAGGATCCCCTAGGATGAGGAAAATCACCTTTGGAAAGGCTGCTCATCTGTGTGTGCCAGCAGGAACAAAGCAGGCCTGACCATTGGGTTTTTGTTTGTTTTTCTTTTTTTGGTATATACAAAGAGACATCCATTTGGCCAAACTGAAGAGATTTCCTGGAGCCTCTGCTCATCCAAAATTGGTTCTTGCCCCAGCAACCTACTATTGAGGTCAGTAAGGTTATGTCACCTTACTGCGAAGTGATTTTTTGGGGATAAAATTGTATCCTGTATTAATGAAGATGCTCAAATAATTTCCATGGGCACAAAAGTATGCCTGTATGTTCCAGGTGAAATAGCCTAAGTGTAAGCTGTTCAGAGCAAAATGATTCATCTGAAATTAGATAAAAACTGGCATAGATCACTACGAAATTTAGTCTTCTGGAGCGAGGTAAAAATGCTTGGGTCTTTGGATCTGATCTGGCCTCCAGGCTCAGCCACATCACCGTGCTCATTGCTTGGCTGATTGTATGGGACAGAGCATTGAACATCTGGCTCACAAGATGCTGTGTGCATCAGGTCATGTTGACATTGACATTCTCTTTATTAGTTGCTGTATCTTTGGAGCTCTTTTCAGTGGACTTGCTGAAGTCACTAACTCATTGGGAGCCCAGTCAACTTTGAAAACTGAAATTATTATATTGATACTTCCCTCCTGGAAATAACATTTAAGTGATGGGGGAATGGAGAAAATAGGAATTATTTAGGGTACAGGAGTGATCTTCTGGACAGAAATGAGGTCATTTCTGCTGTTTGCCACTTCTCAGTTTGTGGCAGTTGAGAAAGATACTGTATCTGTCAGTGAAGCTGTTATTAAACATTGTACAGTTTTGAGACAGTACCTATAAAAATATTTGTGTGAACTCATAAGAAACAAAATATCAGCATGAAAAATAACTCTTGGTTTGGTTTTTTAAAATTTTTTTTAAAAGTATATACTTAATTTCTGACAAGTTCAAAAAACAAATGATATCAAAATAAGAAATCCAGAAGCTAAGAATGTACCTATATATTAAAAGGAAGGTACAGAAAACTTGTTGCAAAACACACCTTCTTAATTAAGAATACATCAGTTTAGCATTATTTCAGGGACAGATAACTGAATGTTTTACTTTGCATATTAAACCATTAATTTTGTGCAATTCCATAAGTTCCCACATGCCCCAAGATATCATGTACCCTTCACACCCTCTATGCCTAAGATGCAGCAACATATCAGTCCTCACACTGCAATTTGCTCAAGGATTTATCCCTCGCTTTCAGGGCTGGCAATGAACACTCTCTCCTCTGGCAGAAGAGGATTTTACATGGGGAGTTATAATGGTGATGTGAAAATTCAGTTGTACTATTAAATATGCAGGAGAAACATGCAGTGTGGAATTACCATTCTCTGGTGTCTTGGTTTTCTGACTGATAGTTTTTGCTCTAAGAAGAAAGTTTTGTCATCTTTTTGACCATGGCATCACCTCATTGCACTCATGCTGTCCTCTTCTCCTAATTACTAGAAAAAGCAGTTTCTAATAATGGTGATAAATAATTTACTTTTTTGTCACTGCAGCTGAAGTGGTGCTTTTCATTTCATAAGGAAAATAAAAACAACCCAAGCAAGATGATACCATGGTCTTTTTATAGTCCCAAAAAGTTTTATGCCTGTATTATTCAACTTGTTACATTATTTGCTGTTCAGTCCAGTCTCTCATACCAGTTGAAACCATAAAAAAAAAGAGAGATAAAGCCAATTTCACTTCCAGTTCTGTGAGATACTTAGAACATGGGTGGGCACTCAGATCTCGTTGGACCTGGTTTGAGGAGGGAGCTGGACTAAATGACTCCCAGAAATCCCTTTCGGCCTGGGCTTTTCTGTCATTGTCTGTGTGGCTTAGAATGAAACATTAGAGCTGCAAGCAGGTGGGATAGAAGGTGCTTTAGGAAGGTGAAGGTGATGAGGACAGGTGTTCTGGGGCATGAGCTCTCATTTGGGATATGTTAGGGGCTGGTGCTGAAAATTCACATGGCTACAGGCCTCTCCAGGAAGCTTGTAGGCAGTAAATGCTCCTGGAGAAAATGAACCATCTTATCAGTGATCCAGTACAACAGGCCATTTAATGTAAAAGTGCCTGTTTCTTTTACTTCTTTACAAAGAGAATCTACAGTTATCTTTCCTATAGTGGTTGCTTCTGTGACGGGCAGAAACTTCATGACAGCTTTAACTGGAATTCTTTTTCAAGGACTTTTAAATCCTCAGAATTTGAAAATAATAGATCAGGCTAAGTATATTACTATAATTCAGTAATTTGGAGTGAATAATGGAAGTGAAGTTCTTGTGTCTGAACACAGAAAGGTATGCATGTTAGTATGGCAGTGTATGCATGAGCTCTATTCATATTATGTGCATATATTTACATTTCTGGCTTAATACCTTCTAATTGAAAAAAAAACAGTGTAACAGCAGTTGGTGGATTCTTATGTGGAAGTAGACAGGATTTACGTACCAAAATGTAATCAGTTCTTACATTATTTCAGCATTTTCAAGATGCAATATGTGTAATAATCACTTCAGATGGTATGCATAATTAAGTTATTCAAATGTATTCCACTTCCAGGTTTCAAGGTCACAGTGATATATTAGATATTCCGTTTCTTTTGTTATCACATAGGTAGTACGTGATAAGGACCACTTATAGAAGAAAACATCTATTAGAGCAAACGAATATGTAACCAGGTGAACTTAAGTAATTGTCATCTTAAATAATTACAAAGTAAAGCAGAGCCTGATGTGAACTAGCCTTTTCCCTTGTTTGCTTTTTTGAGGATGGTTAAATGTGTTTTAAATGCATTATTTGTGCTATATCCTTATGACATGGTAATAGCAAAATTAGTTTCGTAAACCTAATTTTTAAAAAGTGATGCATTTTAAAAAAGAATAATATTCAAGTGAAACCAAATGTCACCTTGACTGAGGCTGCTTAATGCAGCATATAGGTGAAGTGCTCATCTTATTCTCATTCTGACTAGCAACTTTTTTTTCCCCTTGGAAAGGGGACAAAACTCACACTGTCTCATGACTGCAATGCTGAAAAGAGCAAAGTCACAAAACTCTGCAGAAACCTTCATTTTCTTAGCTGTTTCTTGAGGTCATTTATTTCTGGGTAGGTCTGTATTCCACTTTGACAAACAAGTTTGATATAATCTTCTAAAAATCCAGTCACCCTTGTAAATGAAGAAGTTTGTGCTTATTGCTGTGCTAATATCTCTTCGAATTTGCTAATTTTGAACATTTGTAAAATTTCTTACAATATGTGGTCTCTGTATGGAGACAGATACTGATAGACATTCGAAATTAATAATGATGATAGTGGCTGGTGACATACAGTTATATATTAAGCAGGCAGCATTGCTTATGTACTAACAACATACAACTGGTGCACTGTGGTGCTTTAGAGGAGGTTTGGAAAGTTTATGCTTTGATTGTTGATAATCAAAGATGTGTGTTTGTGTATTGGTTCCCAAGACACTGCGGGTGCAAATCATAGACTCTGACAGAAGATGCCTTACAGGAGAAGATTGGAAGTGTGGTGTTCAGAGGGAAAGTAACCAAAGATGTACCACTCTGGGCAGTGCTGGTTACAGAAAGGCCAAAGGAGGGCTGCAGACTTTCATCTCCTTGTGAATTTTTTTTAGCTCTATTAAATAACATGCTGCACCCTCCCCATCCAAGGAACATGAAAATACATTTCTTCATCAGAAATGCTTGTTTATATTCTTAACAATAGAGAACTACAGCTTACTATATACTCACAGTCTGGGCTTTTATTTTTGGACAGCTAGATGGTGCTGCTTGAGTAGCGACTATGTAATAATTTAAAATTTTTATTATCATAATGTTGAGTCAAAGTTCAAGATTCAGATGTATCTGAGAGGGAATGCAGATTTGCTGCATGTCTCAGGGGACTTAAAATGCAGATAAAAGAGTACATCTTTCCTGCACTTGACCCGCTGCTTTCTTTTGGTGAGGCTGATAAAAAAACTCCAGCTGTAATATTAAAATGAATTATATGAAAACTAGTAAGAGTGTTTTTCTGTAGTGCTCTGTGATTTACTCACTTGTATGAAAGTGGTGATGGCAGATATGTGAAGTGTCATGTAAAGTGAAGCAGAATGGGAGGCAGTGAACAATAGCAAAGCTGCTGAAGTATTTTCATAAGAATCACAGCAAATGAGGGTTATATGTGGGATAGAATAGCAGACAGTGAAATAGCTTTTGGAGGGTTTCTTCCAAAGTGGGAGCAAGGTTTGCAGAAGTTAGAGAGGTACTGGCTGAACTGTGTAAATAGCGAGTCAAAGTGCTGCTATGAGGGCTGATGGGAAGGGAGGGTTTCTTTTTCAGCAATAAATGAATAATTGTAACTGGAATGAATGTGAATCATTGAAGGGCAAGTACAACTGAAGTCAGGTAGCTTGTGTGTTGGGGGCAGCTCTGAATGGCTGCCAGGTAGTTGGAGTTGCAGACTAGGAGAATAAAAATTAGTGAGAACATACATAAGCAACAATGACATCACAAAACCTGCATTATGTCAGAAAATTTAGTGTAAAACTGAGTTTTCACTTTTTGTTTTGAGAATTATGAATTTAAATTATTGTTTCACTTGAAGGAACAACAAATGCCTTATCTGTGCATTTTATTAAAAAGTGCTCTGCAGCTTCCTGAAGTTAATAGCAACTTCTTTTTGGGCAGAAGATTTTGAAGCATAAATATAAAAGATAGTGCCATTGAAGGGAGGGAAGATGATGTCCTAGGCTTTGAGGTTATATCAAAAGCAGGCACAACAGATAGGGAGCTGCCTTGTGAAATAGGAAAATGGTATTTCAAGCTGCATTGTCAGGGCTGGAATATTTTCAAGGAACTTGGTTTTGTTTATGTGAAAGGATTTGCTTTCATATGCACTTCTCATAGTTTTTCATGTCAAGCCATGCCTCAGCCATCTTAATGTTTATTATTTCACCTCCAAAGGCAGATCTGTGATAGATTAAAAAAATATCTCATCATTACCATTGGCATCCCCTGGAGAATACCTGGTAGTGAATTCTTTCTCTTTTTGGAAAATGGAAAATACTTGAAAATAGCAGCCTTTCAGTCCTCTACTTTCAGTCTAGCATTCCTATCTACAGGGCATAGAATTAATGTCTGTAACATTTGTGCTTACTGCTAAGCTGTAAAAGTGCTGGGTAAGACTTACACAATTATATGCCATAGCTTGCTTTAAATTGCTGTGATTTATGGAAGACATTACTCAGTTATCATACAAGTTTGTTGTGTGCAGAACAACAAGTAGCAATATTCAAACAGATATTTTTTAAAATATATGTTTAGCATTGGAATTCTGATATTTTATAAATTCTCAGTGATATAAATTAAGGCTTCCTTTTGTGTATATGAATATTTTACATTCAGGCATGTACAAGCAAATATGTAAAATATTCACTAACATATTTGTAAAATAATAAAGACTAATGCATGTAAAGCAGAGCAACAGCTGAGCAGAATATTTGGGTGTTGTAAACTGTCTTCAGTGGATTTGACTGAATTTATACTGTCTGGATCTTACAGAACTAATTGAGTCTCCTTGCACAGGCAAGTATTGACATGTAAGTATTTCAGATGGTAATTTGAGGATTGCTAATGCATTGCTGGGAGCTCCCTTGACTTTCAGAGGTGCTTGCATAGGTATGAGGGAGAACAGAGCGTTTTTCACACTCTTCTTTCTACCATATTTCTGCTGAAATATAAAATATCAAGAAACATTCTGTTACTATTAAAGGCTGTCCTGTTAATTAATTAGTTGGTATATTCTAACTTTCTTGACTGAAAAAAACCAAACCAAATTGTGGAGGCTCAAGGGCCTGCCACTGGGGCTGTGATGCCTCAACCCTGGAGGGGCAGAAACAAATGAGGAGGGACACTCCTCTGAGATCAAGGTGAAATCAGCCTCCCTCCCATAGGCCTTTGCAGGCATGTTAATGTTTTAAGTTCTGTTGGTGTATATAGTTGAGACCACCCCAGTTCAGCCCTCCTTCACCTTACTTGAATCCTCTCTACAATGTTCTCTCCTTTGCTGATCTTCAGTGGCCCTGATTTGGTTCCACCCCTGTTGTCCTATTGGTTAACCCTAGTTGGCTGCCCCTCCTCTGCACCACTTTTACCTGTTCCTATTGGCCCTTGACCCTCAGACCCACCCCTTTTCCCTGATATTTAACCCTGCATCCTCAACCCAGTCTCAGCTTTGTCCCTGGACTTCCTTTGAGGCTTAATAAAGCATTCTCAGATTTGTGTACAGACCCATCCTTAGCCTTCTTTGTCAGCAATCTTGCAAGTGTGCTCAGGGCCCCGAAAGCGCTGGTTGCTCTCTGGAACCCATTGTAGCACACTGCTACACCCATTGATTTGAAAAGTATTGGCAGTTTCTAGCTTTTGCACACATCCATGGTGTTGATTCTTTGAATTCAGCTTGTTGGAAATTGTTTCTACAGTAGATATGTTTCCACCACACATTTTGATAATTAGGAGTTTAAAACTTTTGTTTCACAGATTAGAATTACAAAGAGAGCAATAAAGATGTAAAATAAGTCAGTGTTAACTGCATTAACATTAAATATGAAAAATGTGACATTTACTGGTTTCTAATTTAAATGTCAAAACAAAGGGGAGGAAAAATAGGGCAAAAGCCTGTTGCATCCTTGAAATGATCATCCTGAGATGCATAGATGGCAATCTAGTATTGTTTCATGAGTTTCTTTTTCAATAGAAATAAAAATCTCCAAGCAAAATGCTCCTTATTAATTCTGTTTTAAAATGTGAAACTTTTTAATTAGTGGCATTTCTGAGAATATAGTATAAAGCAAACTTTCACTTTAAAATAATAGTTATTTTCCACTGTGGAAGACTTGTCACTTGTGAGAGGGAAGATTCACTCCACCTTGAGCTGTGTGGCTCTAAGACATCTACAGTGTAAACTCAGGTGTCAAACAGGTGTGATATTCATTCTGTGGTATTGAAAGTTAATTCTGGGAGTCAAAAGCAATGAAATATTCTCCTTTTTCCTGCACCCCTCCAGACACAATCTGGGCAGCATTGGAGACCTTTAACACACAACTTCTTTATATACTCGTCTCTGAGGTTGGATATTTTGTTGTAACAACTCTTTTCCTTCACTTACCTGTTTATTGAGGACCTGAACATGTCAATGTAATTCATGTCCAGAAACCTCTGTAAGAGTTCAGACATCTGAGAGGTCTGGCAGTAGCAGCTTGTTAATAATTCTTGTTGGGAAGTTTTGGAAGTCTGGGTTTGCAGAGCTTGGAAACTGCAAGGATATGCAGCACAGTATCAAAAGTATCAAAAACCTATTACAAAAAATAAGAGGGGAATCAACTAATATATTGAAGTGCTTAGAAAAGCTGATTCATTAGGAAGATTCTTTTTCCCCTTTGCTTCATGAGAGGCAGTGCAGTTTAGGTGTACTGCAACATTGCATTACAAAAATGTTACAGTAGAAAACCTGGAGCTATGGGATGTGTTAGTGATGGGATAGGTCAGGTGGGAAGATCTCAAATTTGGGTGCTTGAAAACTGACACTCGGGAGCTCAGGAGCTTTGTGGCATGTATGCTTACACTAGTTTTCTTTCTTTCTGAATGTTTTATGATTCTGTGTTGATTTAAACCTAAATACATGGGAGTGAGACTGAACTTAGAAATGCCCAAGAATTACGAACAGGTTGGTTGGTCTTTTTCCTGCATAGCTCAAAAGTTCTCTTGAATGTCTCTTTCATTATGCAGCTGAGATGTGATCATTATCTTATTCAAAGCACTCTACTTCTTTGTAATATTTATATTGATCTGCACATTTGACATGAGGCTGTGTAACCATGTAACTGTTGTCACAAGAACAGTGTATCAAAATATTAATGACAATGCTGAGCACCCCAGGACTGTCCTCAGCCAAGCTTTCTTGAGGTCCAGAGAGTTTTCACTCTTGATTTCCATAGCCTTTTCCCTGTCAGAGTTTCCAGTGGAGCAGTGCAGCAGGTTTCTTTTTCTCACTTTAAGTATCTTCTTTTTCTGGTGAATGAACGAAAATATTTCCTGTGCTGAATTCAAAGACAATATACTTGGATGTCATGGACACTATTTAACACTTCTGAATTGAAGAGAAAAAATGGTGAGAAAACTAATAGTTTCTAAGTATTGTAAAAGACCAAGTGGCTGTTTTGATAGATGTTCAAGCTTGCCAGAGTGAAAGATATTCAACCTGAGAATTAATACTTCACACTTCAAGATAAGAAATAGTGTGTTTACATAAAGCTATTTATTTTATCTTTAAGCTTACCTTGTTTTTGACGTCTTTTCAAATATAATAAGAAAATGCATCTGATCTAAGAAAAAGGGCACACTGCTTAATAAAATTATTGCTGCTCATTGATATTTTGATTAATGACTGCTTCAAAATGTGATTTTTAGTATTTGGTCTCAAGTAGAGTTAGAGGAAGGTTTCTGATGAGGAAAATCTTATGCTTGACCTCTATGGATGTGTGAAGGGAAGGAAACTTGAACATACAATTACAGGTGAAAAGAAAAGACAAAATACTGCTATAAATTGTCTGGGAATCCATCTGGGCTGAAGGATAAAGGTTAATGAGAGGTGAAAAGATAAGCAGCATCCCTCAGTAATTTGTTTCATTATCTCAGATGATACTGAGGGATAATACTAAAACCTTTGAGAAGCTGCATAGCCCTTATATTTATAATTTTTAATGTTAAATGTTCTTTTTTCCAATGTCTCATTTGTAAGATGGCACAACGGGGTTCCTTCTAGCACAGAATTAGTTGTATTCATTTTCTCTCCACTGAAAGCTCACCTCACACACTGCATTGATAGCAGTACAGTGAGAGTTGGCTCAGGTTTCTATGAAAAACTGACACTTATTTTAACCTGTTTAACTTGACATTGTGAATAGAAACATGTTGAATGTTGCCTCTTCTTAGTCAAGGCCGATGAGATCTAGAAGGTCTGTTGTTTTTTACCATATAAAACACAATTCTTCATTACCTGTGATGTGAACATGCAGACTAGAAATTCAGTTTTCTTTTCTAGAATAGGTTGCAAATCATTAAGCTATGTCCTATAGTGTTGAATTAACCTTTCCCTGACACTTAAGTATAATCTTTTTCACTCCTTCCCAATACATAATTTAGTAAAATGGAAATAAAGTGGCTTCGTGGAAAAAGATCTTACTAAGCTCTCTTAAACTTCACTGTTCAGCTGCTCAGAGATATCAAACATACCACATGAGCAGCTTCTTCAGTGTATCACAGGACAGTGCAAAAGTTCTTTGCCACTCTATAATAAAGCTATGTATTTAGATGAAATGCAGAATATTTTTCATTGAAGTTTCTCTGAAGTAATTGTGCTTTGATGCTAGGGTGTTCCTTCACGTTATTTCTCCATGGGTTTATTTACTGGGATCATAAAATCACTTCCCTCACTTTAATGAGCACTGCAGCTGAGAAATTGAAACTCGGTGAAATATGAAATATTAGTTCAGGTTCTCCAAGAAAATGGTGGGGTATGTTTTGGAACAGGAAATTTTGTGATTTATTTATTGTAATACTAATAGTCGTGTTCAACAAATATTTATGTATGACTAGGAAAAAAAAGAAATTGAAGTAGCCTTGACAATCATAAATTGGGGCAAGAAAACAATTCTAATCCAAAGGAAATTCTCATTAAAGAGAGTCTCATGGAGAAGTTTTCTTACAAGAACAAATGTAGCAGCAGGGACAATACTTCTGAACGGCTGTTGTTCTGTAATCTTGGATATTGTAGGACTGAGCAGAATCAAGCAAATACTGCTCTTAACAGCTGAATAACTACTGGAACATCAACTTGTACAGCTGCCTCTCTGAACTCTATCAAGTGTTTATTAATGTTTCTGACTTTGGTGTGTAATCAAACACGTTCTAGGTATCAGTGAGTGGTGGTGGTTGCTGCCCTGAAGGTTACAAAAGCCAGGTGCCCTCAAAGTCACTATACGTGAATATATTAGGTGGATGTGATTTTCTTTACCATTCCTAATGTCTGTTAATCTCAAAAGCCTAAAAAGCTATTTAAATCAGATTTTTCCAAAGGCAAAAGTAACATAAAAAACTTTGTTCAGAATACCTAAATTTTATTGTCACAGGAAGCAACATTTTCTTCAAATGGAAAAAAAAATCTGTTTTCTGTTGGGCCTCATGATATTTGGGTCTGGAATTCCTTTTATATACATTTTTAAAGCATTTCCAGCCCCAAAATCACAAAAGCAAATAAAAAGTGTGTTGGGTTTTTTCCAGCAAGGTGTATTAAGGTTCTTCCATCTTCACATTAGTGGCTATAATATGAAGAAGCTATTTTACTCCAAAATTGTATCAGAAGCCACTCCAGGGTGGCTGTAGTACGCCTGGATTGCTTTCAGGTTTTTCAAGATCTAGGAGCTCCTGTAAGGCTTTCAGTCAATAATGGGAGCTCTGTGCACAAAGTAATGACTCTCTTGATGTTCCTGTGCTCTCTCTGTCACCTTGTGCTGCCTTAAGCAGGGCTTAGTTGCTGTCTGTCCAGTCATCTCTGGGTTAAATTTTGATGCCGGAGGGAGGGAGCAGGGCTTCAGAAATCCCAGGAATCTGACAAAGTGCAAACTGTTTACAAAAACAGCTTACAAAGTGTACCAGGAAGTGCAGAAAGGAATTCTTAATCTGCCAATAAATATTTCAATGACAGATCTTTCAGCCCTCTCTTAAGCTTTCACTTAATCTTTGTATCCTTGTGCTTATGATTCCTCCCTCCTTCTATTCTGTAGTCTTCTGAGGCTGGATCTTATTTATGGGGACTGTTTTCCGTTTTGAAGAGCAAATACAGTATTATGTTCTCTCTCTTTCTGAAGAGCTCCAGAAAATTAAGGCTTCTTTCTACCCACACAAGAAAGGATCATATTCCCGTTTGACACATCTTCATGAGCATTTATCAAACTGTTCATTTAATCTGGAGCCTGGAGCAATGAAACTTTATGAATGAAACTCCCAGGACCAGGATCATATGTCACTGCTTCCCTGAAGAGAGATGGAGATTGATACATGAAAAGCTATTTTTAAAACGAACTAATTCTTGGTGTGTTGTGGTTTTGGTCCAGAAATAGTGTAGGCAGGAGAAGTAAGCAAGGCCTTTTCCTGATTAGGTAAGGCCTTTACAATAAATCAGTTGTGGTGTCTTTTTGTTATGTTATTATGTACTTTCTCATTTAAATGGTTTGTTCTGTTCCCCCTATGTTGTTGGTTTGCCCCTAAACTGTATCCTCCCCTTGCCTGCCAGTCCCCCTTTGTTCCTCCCATTGTTCTAGAAAGTCCCCGCCAATCGTCACCCTGGTACCTCGCTGTATCCTGGAAATCCCCTCATCTACAAAGCCTGGTCCAGGTGACCTCCCATCTCCACCCCCTTTATTCCTATTGGTCCCCTGATTGTAAACTCCTCCCTTCACTCTTCCCCTTAGGATTCCCTATTGGATAAAAATTGTACCCTCGCCTTAGTCCTCCCCTGTATAAAATCCCCTGCTCCTCTGTGTTTTTTGCACTTCGGTCCCTGACTTCTTCAGAGAATAAAGCCATTCCTGGAACCTCAAACCAGGAGCCTCCTCCGAGCACCAACTTATTTAAGTGCTGTAGAGCAGTGGGTGTAAGGTGCAGCTCTTGTGATCTGCATGAGAGCTGTGCCCCACTCCTGGCGAGGTGCCATGGAAAGGAGGCTCTGGCACCACATCATAAGTCTGTATTAAAAAATGTATATGTACAGATACACATATGTGTGGGAACTGTCAGTAACTATCTTAAATGTAATGGAAATTTTTCTAGAAATGAGGTTGGCAGGAATTTCTGAACTAAAGTTTTAAATAGCATAACTGTAGTCAAGGCTTATCCATTTTGTTACGCCTCCATATTTTTCTCTTCATGATTTACCAATTTTATATCTCTAAAAAGCCTTTTAGATTGCCAAAAGTAGTTGATAGTCATGGTAACTTTTGATATGTTACTTGTTAAAAGGTTTTAATGGATTTATTTTTTGATTTTACAGAGGACAACCATTAAACCATATTGATTACTTCATATTAGAAGTGAGATGAAAATTCCAGATCATAACCCACAAATGAGAACATCTTTCAGGTCTTTCTAAGGAATTTGGTATTTAACATAATTTTTGTATTAGAACACAGAAATTCAATTAGTAATATTACTTATTTGGATCAATTATCATGAAGAGGCTTTGTATGAGATGCATATATTTGTATAAACCTTGCCTTTCATATTGTAAGTCATATGGAGGAAGAAATTGAAAAAATAAAAAGATAGATCCAGAAGCAATGGTGTCCAAATCTCTGACTTTCTGTTTCAATAAGCTATTTCTTATCTCTTGTCCTATGAATTCCTGAATTTCACCTTGGTAAGCGGAACAACTTCTCCCACTTCTAATTCAGCTATGAATCTAAGTCTGTACTTCTGGAAGAGTTTTGTAGCAGTAGTGAAATATAATGAAATTCAGCGGTATTGTGCTAGTGAGTTGAGTCCTTGAAACCTGAGGCAAATTTTGCATGACCCATTTAGGTTTTGAATAAAATTATTTTCAGGTATTTCTGACTAGCATGTAATCAAACCATGTTTTGACTGTCTAATCTACCAAGTATTGCTGCAGCATGAAAGAAAGTTTTATGTTGCATTTTCAATTCACAGGGTAACAGAGGAATATTTGAGTTTGTTTGGATTTATCTCCTTTCTTAGTAGCAGTTTGAGGATAGTTCTCAAGTATTTGCATTTTTTTTCTCCTAGGCAAGCAGTGACTTGCAACGAGATGCATTTGAATTAGCTTTTTCCAGCTCCAAGAGATGGAGAATAACTCGAAAATGGGATTGTATTGACACATTTGTCTTGCATGCTATTGCTATTATAGTAATGGACAGCCCAGCTTCAAGTTATGCACTAACAGCAGCTCTTCTGACAAGAAACACACACAAGACTAAAATATATGCATGGCAAGAATGGAAATGGCTGGGCAGAATGCACCATAATCAATGATGAATAATCTGTAAAGCTGGTAGGGGCCGTGTTTTGGGTTTGTGCTGGAAAAAACAGTGTTAATGCAGGGATGTTTCTGAGGGCTCGCACAGAGTCAGGGCCTTTTCTGTTCCCCACCCCACCTATTGGCCTGGGGGTGCACAAGGAGCTGGGATGGGGATTCAGTCAGGGCAGCTGGGAAAGGTGACCCCAAGTGACCACAGAAGAGGACTGAGTTTGTGGAATGTCAGCATATAAACTGAGGGGGAGGAGGAGGAGAAAGGGAGGGATGTTCTGTTTAATGGCATTTGATGGCATCTTCCCATGTCACTGTTCCATGGGATGGAGCCCTGATGGCCTGGAGATGCTCAGTACCTACCTGCCCATGGGAAGTGGTGAATGGATGTCTAGCTTGGCCTGTGTGTGCAGCTTTGGCTTTATCTGTAGAACTGCCTTGATATCAATGTTTTTCCACTTTTGCTCTTCTGATTCTTTCTCTTGACCCATTGGAGGGGACAGTAAGTGAGTGGCTGTGCACAGTTGCTGGCTGAGGTTAAACCATGTGAGATGAAAATTAATGTATTTGGGAGATCTGTCTGGATTCTGAGGCTATTCCCATGACAGTTAATATGCTGAGCTAATATCGGGATATGATTTAATGAAATAAATTAATAGTTTTCTTGAGGTAGTAATGACACAATAAATCATAACTTACTTCTAATGATTCATATTGATTTTTTTCTGAAATTTAAAAAAAATTAATTTCTGAGCTTTTTCAAAGCTTTTTTTTGTTTTAGCTATTAAATGTTTCTCATTTAACTTAAACCTCATAAAATATTCCTACCTGCCTGTACTGATGGACAGAGATTTTCAGACAATATTTGGATACTTCCCTTCTCAAACTGTTGACTGTGACTGTTGTTATTTCTATTATACAGGTAGGGAATTGAGGTTCAGGAAAACTCCACAATTTGTGTGAGGTCACAGAAGAGCCTGAAGCAAGGGCTCTGAGAGATGACCACAGACTTGTCCATCTTGTTTCTCCAAGAATCATTGCACACTCAGTGCAAGCATTAGCTTCTTTAGGTTGTAAGTTTTTTTTCTTAATCCTCAGTTCAGGTTTCCTCATCACAGTTGCAGTGTAGCTGCTTTCACTGAGAAGTCTGGTAGTACTGTGGGGATGATTAGAGAGCAAATGAAGTGGTCAGAGGTGAGGTATACTGTGGCTTTCAAGCCAGCCCTTCCTACCATGTGTGTCACTTAAAAAAGATAAAACTGGAAATGAATTATGACTTAGTGTTTATCTGCTGATCATTTATCTTAATATTTAAGTTTTATACCTTTTAAAATTTTATAAAGTTATAAAAACTTTATAGTTTTTATTTATACTTTTGCACTGGAATATAAACTGTGGAGCTGTCCTCCCCTCAGAAAGCTCAGGTCTTATAAAATCTTTATTTCACAAGGTGTTACCTAAGTGTCCTGGGGTGACTTTATGATGCCTGTATCCCCAGTCGTGTGTTCTGTTTATGTTACATATTAAGTTCTGCACCTTTCAGACTGGTTCTGAGAGCAAAGGGAGGAAAGAAGAAGCCGCAGTTTGTTTGCACAAACAGCTCTCACTGCCCACAGCTCTCTGCGGCCTGTGCTGTCTGCAGCACGGACAGACAGCGGGACACAGCTCTCCTTTGCTTTTAGTTAGTTTTTAGCTAGCTGGGGCAGGGAAGTTCCCTGGACTGTGGTTTTTCTTTTTCCCTGGATCTGTTCAAACCTGCTCTGGACTGGAAACCCAGCACACCCCAGGAGCTCAGGCCTGTGGCCCCCGGGGCCTGGGCCTCGGCGCTCTCCGGCACCAGAGACTGAGAAGGGGCTGAGCGAGCCCAGCTGCACCTCACAGCAAGGACTTTCCTGGATTTGCCATCTCTTTGAACAGCAAAAAGTTTCATTGTTTAATATTATTCCATTTTCATGCTTGTGGATATTTTGCTTGTTAAATAAGCAGTTTTTCCCAATTTCCTTCAAGGAAATATTTTTTCCTGAACCAGTTGGGAGAGGGGCAGCTTGAATCTGTTTTTTTCCTGGAGGAACCCCATTTGGAGGTTTCCTCTCAAATTTGTCCTGAACCAGGACACTAATAACAGAAGTTATCTGAGACTCCGGTGAAGTTTAAATGTCCAATTCTATTCAATATGGATGTTTTATCTTTACCCTTGTTCCTTGCAGATACTAATAATTGGTCTTATATTATTAATTTAACTTCTGTATACTTTTTAATTTATCTATTTTAAAAAGAAATGTAAGCAAAAGTTAGTAATTAAAAATATTTTTATACTTTGTAGAGCATAGTATTTCAAACTCTCTTTGGGAATCTTGTGAACAGATCTTTCAAGCTCTATTAGCTGTGCAGAAAATAGAAATTTTGGCAGGCAGAGAACATAAAAAAAAGAGCTGTAACAGATCCAGTGGCATTTTCAAAGTGATCTTTGATGAAGAGGTTAATAGAATTTATGAACTGTACTGCTTTAAATTCTTGTAACCATTTCTATCATAATTGCAACAAATGTATCACAATAGGTTGTAGGTGGGGATTAATTTAAATTTGTGTGAGTATCCAAAAGTTTGCAAGCTTAGTCGGGGCATACACACATTTTGAAATGGCAGACTTGGACTTCAAATCTTAGAAATGTTTCTCTTGAGAATTCTGGAACTTCTAGTTTGGGTTAATATTTCTGTCATACTACAGCTGTACCCCTCCTGCTGCTGCCTGGGGTACAAAGTATAAAGAACTGTATGTTTGGATTTAAAAAAAAAAGTCAAACAGAAAACCAAAACCAGCAGAATAAAACCACTTGAAAGGCTTGAAAAAAAAATCTTCAGAATCCTAAGTAAAAGTAATTTAGTTTTGTCTGGAAGAGGAACTTCATTATGTACAAACAGCTCTCCTTTACTCTCATGGGTAATACAGCATTCATGCTTGGGTAGATATAAAATGCACTGCAGCTGAATTCTTCAGCTTTCCACGTCCAGTGCTTGCCACTGGAGTGGTTGATATTCCTCTGTGACTTATGTCTCATGCAGCCCTAGCCCCAAGTGGATGTAAGATGTAGTTCCAGGCAAGTCATTTATAGTCTGGCTTCCTAATGGAAACATGCAAAAGCTCAGTGACAGCTTGTCATGCAGAAGTCCTCCTCCTTCCTCTGAAGCACTTCATGAAATGCAAACAGATGAAGCAGACATGGAGAATTGATTGGCTCTGCTGTGCTTCAGGGAGGGAGGGGAGAATTGCTTACTGATGTTGGAAAAGTAAACTTTTATTCAGAGAAGATCCCAGGTATTGATCAGTGGCTTGTTATACTGTGAGAGAAATGAGTGGTTTGAACTGGGAACAGCAGGTCAGGGCAGTCAGCCAGGGCTCTAATAAATAGCTTTCATAAATGGCGCTAGAAAAAATGACTTTGAGTTTCTATACATTATTCCTTTAATGTCAAGACTACCAGGAAGTTATACATTCTCACACGTGCTTTAAAGGCATAAAAGCTAATGCCATCAAAAAAAGAATAAAAATTTGTGCTTGTCTTGGCCATGATGTTTACATTTGCTAAGAAAAACTAGATTGTGTTTATGTGCTTTTTCCGTAGTTATGGAATATTAGATCACAGAATGGCTTGGGTTGGAAGGGACTTTAAAGATCATCTAATTCCACCCCCTGCCATGGGCAGGGACAACTTCCACTAGACCAGGTTTCTCCAAACCCCATCCAACCTGGCCTTGGACACTTCCAGGCTGTGTTTTCTTCATAAGCTAATTGCAATATGGACACTTCAGTGCTCAGAACTTTAATTCTTTCTGTAATTCAGAAATGCAGTACATCAACAACTTCAGTGTATTGATCACATTTTGGGATGTTGCACTTCCAAAAGGGGTAGTTGTTTTTGTTGTGGATATTATAAGATGTTCAAATATGAGAGTAATTTCATTTCAAGACCTTGGAAGAAAATGATGCCTGTGGAAATAAGGGAGAAAGGTGCTGTTCAGAAGATGATTCAAAGATGATGTTAGAGTTCATGGAAGACACACGCAGAATAAAAGTAAAATACCTCTCTCTTCTGAAACTCTAAGGTGAACTGCATATTCTGGAGTCTGTGTAGGAATTAGCTGGAAATGAATACCAAAGGAGCAAACCTTTATTGTTGAGTTTTCAGTGCAAACTATTAAAGGATGATTATCCATCTCCAAAGTGAGTATCTCTTCTGCAACAATCGTTTTCTCTAACATTTATATCTTGCTCAAGGCTAATCAAGGGAAGCTTATAAATTGTTGAAATCACTTTATTGCACATTTAGAGCTCATTTCACAGCAGTTTAAGGGGTTGCAATGAAGCTAATAGCCGTCTGCATTTCTTAACTGTTTGTGATTTAAAAAATGATATAACATTTATAGCACTTTAGAGTTATTTCCAAAAGTAGCATGGTAAATCTAATTATTATATAATCAGTACATGATAAAAATCCCAGTGCTGTGAAGGCCTATTTTCAAGTATCTTTCATCATGCTGTCCAATGTTTCATACATTTGGCAAGGTGATTAGTGCAAAATAAAGGACATGAAAAATACAACCAGAATGTTTATCAGGCCTAAAATCCTGATTATGGGAAAAAGCACTTTACAGGTTTGTGACCATAGCCCTTTTTTTTATTTTGTGAAGCTGATAAATTGGAAGAGGTTATAGATGATTCTGTCTTGCAGGAGCAATTAACCTGAAGAGACTGCTCCTTGCTCTGTAGCCATGTTTAATGTAACTTGCTATTATAGCTTCCTGTATTGAACTATCAGAACCAGTTAGAAATGAGAAGTGGTGGACACTACAGTAATCAATTCACTTACAGAACAGTCACATAGTGGGAGGAGATGGAAATCTGCTTAGTTCTTTCTTAATATAATTTATTTTCAAATTCCTATTGGTAAAACTGAGAGGAAAATCTCATTTACTGGTGGAAAATATTTCTATTGAAGAAGAAGGAGTTGAATGTGTGATATTATTTATGTACTATCAGTACATAAATTTTTATTTATCCAGTTGTCAAGGACATGATCACTGAGTGTCATGACTTCAATAACAGGAATGTCAGTGAACCAGTCCTCTCATCTTTTTGTATTATGCAGGAGAAAACCAAGTCCAGTAACCTGTAGGTTCAGTGATGTTACAGAAAATCCCTTTGGCCTTTTATGGTTTGGGCTAATAAGTTTTAACCTTGATTGACCTATAAGTGCTTAAGAGCCATTGCTAATTTACATTAACTGAGATCTGGCTGGTTGCCACAACTTCCCAATTCAAAACCTCAGATCCTGAAGTTCTTCATAACAAAACTGTGTCTCTGACATTTTCTTTAATTACCAAGTCAGTCACTGCAGTTACGTATTTCACTTAACCACAAGGTGCTATGAGGATTCAAAGGCTATAAACAGGGATACCCTTTTAATAAGATCCAACAGCACAGTGCCAACAATTGTCTGCTGTGCCTCTTCAGTCACCTTGAAAATATAAGGGCTGATAATTTCTGGATTGTGATTGTTGCTTCACTTTTTCCTGTCATGTATTTGTGTATGCTGCCTTTGTCTTGAGGACAGGGATTAGCAGTTGTTTGTGAAATATTTATAATTTCACAATTACAGTATTTTAGGCTTTTATCTATCAAAGGCTATGAATTTTCTTCATTTTCAGTGCTGCTTATGTAGTCATCCTCGAGAACTACTTAGGACTTGCACAGTAGGAACCTTTAGTGTATCAAGGATATAAATAAAAACTGGTGGTTACTGGCCACCAAGTCAAGGTATTTAACATAAATATTGGCCTGATAATCTTGTATATAAGCCTGGACTTACTTATATCTGCACCTGCACTTCTTATTTTTAACATTTTAATTGATGTGAGAATTGGAATTTTTTTATGGTGTCAATAAACAAATCTCCTTTTTTTATAATCTTAAATGACAATGGGCCTAATAGGTAGCGGTATATTTTATTGAATAAATAGAATAATATTGGGATAGTAAATACTGTTCTCCATGTCTGCAGTTTTTCCATTCTGCTATTAAGCATATTAAGTTTTCAAATTAGATGCATGTCATAAACTATGTATGGGAATGGTACATCCTAAGAAAACTATTGAGATTCAGAGTATTCAAAACACCTTTTGTCTTCATCAGCGTTAGTTCTCATTTCAGTCCAATGCAGTTACCCATATCAAACTGTTACTAAATATACGTGAATTATTCCACGTACAAGCAGACATCTGTTAATTCACTGCTTGCAGTTTATTAGACTAATATGTGTAAACTACTTTGAGCTATAAATTACAAGATTAGGACTTTTAATGTTTAGGGATATCATTAGGCATTGTATGCTGGAGGTAGATTTGACAAATGCTCTTTGCTAATGGAGTGTATTTAAAGGAAAATCTGCATTAATTAATTTTAATTACTGTCATATTAAAGGGTATAAATCTAACTAATGTCAAAGTTCCACCAGTTCTGTTGATTCAAAGTGTTATCATGTGTGTATAAATATAGAACCCTGTTTACATAAATATTTCTTCAAATAAATACACAGACTTTCCTTTGAAATCCCAACCACGTCATGGTCTAAATTTTTCAGATACATTTTTTGAGCTAAAGTTCATTACAGAAGTATTTAAACATTAAGAAGAACCAACCAGTAGTGATCACTACTGCATGATAAATAGAGGAAGAACGCACAGGCTGAAGGTCTGACAAATCCAAGTGTTACCTGTGTTTGGGAAAGGAAAATGTTTTGTCTGGCTTTTTGTTTTTAAAAAGTTAAGTTTTAGCATGGCAGAAGCAGCTATGTCTCAGGATCTGTCTGCCAGGTATAATACTGTTCTTGATTTTGTTTTTGTCGTGATGTGACTTTATGATGCCTGTATCCCCAATCATGTGTTCTGTTTATGTTACATATTAAGTTCTGCACCTTTAAGACTGGTTCTGAGAGCACAGCAAGGGAAAGAAGAAGCCAAAGTTTGCAGAAACTGCAATCACTGCCCCACAGCTCTCTCTGGACTGTGCTGTCTGCAGCATAGGCAGACAGCAGGACACAGCTCTCCTTTGCTTTTAGTTAGTTTTTAGCTACCTGGGGCAGATAAGTTCCCTGGACTGAGGGCGTTCTCCAAATTTCGGCAGTACAGATCAGAAGTTCTGATACCAAAGGCAGACGTCCCTACACCCCACAAGCTGAGCTGTGGTTCTTCCTGTGTGACTGTGAAAAAAACATGAGGAGATGGGATGGAAAATCTACTGCTGCTCTGGCACAACGGGCACTTGAATTGAAAGACAGAAAGACTCAGAGAGGAAGTTCCACCANAAACATGAGGAGATGGGATGGAAAATCTACTGCTGCTCTGGCACAACGGGCACTTGAATTGAAAGACAGAAAGACTCAGAGAGGAAGTTCCACCAAAAGGAAAGCAGCTCCAGTAGCCTGTAGCCAAATTCCCAGGTATGATGATGCTGATGACATGTCCGAGCCCCCTGAAGGAACCTCCAAGACTTACACCCACGGAAAGAAGGACAACCAGGCTTAGAGGGGCCCTGCCTCTAGCCAGGTAGAGGCTAAGGAAAACCGTGTCTTTTGGACTGTGTGGATTTGTTGGCCTGGCACATCAGAACCACAAAAATATGAGGCTTTGGTTGACACTGGTGCACAGTGCACATTAATCCCATCAAGACATGAAGGGGCAGAATCTGTTTCTATTGCTGGGATGACAGGGGGATCACAGGATTTGACTGTGGTGGAAGCTGATGTGAGCCTGACTGGAAATGAAGAAATACCCTATTATGACTGGCACAGAGGCCCCATGCATTTTGGGCATAGACTTCCTCCACAACAGGTATTTCAAAGACCCAAAGGGACTCAGGTGGGCATTTGGGATAGCGGCTGTGGAGACAGAGGGTGTCAAGCAATTGAGCACCTTGCCTGGACTATCAGATAATCCATCTGCAGTAGGACTCCTGAAGGTAGAAGATCAACCTGTACCAATTGCCACCTCGATGGCAATTTGTTGGGATGGCCAACAAAACCCACATTGTTTGATACATTGGCCAGGAAACTCAAATTGGCAAATCTAAACCACTACAGCTTTCTAATTAATCCCCTAGGGGTCCATATTCACTTAGTAAGACCAAGAGAAGGAAATGGGTGAGCTTCAGACAGCCCTTCTTGCAGTATTCCATGAACACTGTTAGCTGCTAACTTTGCAAATATGGAAGGAAAATAATGGCAGTGGAATAGTACGAGTTAGTTTGGATTTGGTGCAACACAAAGAAATTCTGATGAGCTATTACATAACAAACCAAACGACTTTCTGGCAACAACTTGCCTTTCCAAAGGATCATCAGGAAGGAAAATTGTGATCCCTTCAGCTCTTGAATAGACCGCTGTCTGTAATGGGAACCTTGATCTCTGTGTTGGGAAGCTGAATACAGGAACAATTAATTTTGCCAGCAAATACATTTTGCTGTACAAATAAGTGGTTTTATTCATTGTATTTGTTAACTTATTTAAAAAATTTCTGCTAAGGAACCTTGGTTTAGCTATATGCTGCAGTTAGTTTCTCTCTCTGAAGTTAGAAAAGAGAAAGGGATAAAAAAAGGGTTCCCTTTATCTTATGGAACAGCAGGCTGTCCATGGATCCATCAGAACAGAGAGGTTTAGTAAGGGACATGGCAGCCAGTGGCTCTGGAGGAATTTGTGAGTCACAACTCAGCCAAAGCACACTCTGAAGCAGAAACTCCTCCAACATGTGAGTGCTGCTGTAGTTGCTTCCTCTCTCCCTTGTGGGCCATGACCACTCCTGGCCCATTGCTGCTGCTCTGGTAGGGTCTGCAATGTGGCAGCACAGAACTTTTTTCTTCTTCTGTCATTTTGTTTTGTTTAAGTTTTTGATTTGCCACCCTCTGTGTTTTGAAGGTACCCTAACTGCTGTGGGGAATGTATAACACGATTGTGTCTGTGCTTATGAGTTGCAGTGCATGAACTATGAGGTGTATGGAAATGTCTTAAAATGGATTTTAGCCTTCCTCTTTTTTGTTTTTTTTTAGGGGGGTGGGTAATGGCATGGGGTTGGTTTGTTTGGTTTTCATTTTTTTTTTCAGATATCTGATGTATTTCTTTCTAAATTCCATTTTCTGTCTGCTGTGTCTCCCTGAAGTTGGAAAATGTCTGGAATTAGATGCATAGCAAATGTCTGGCTCTGAAAACTCCAGCATCTACTGAGGCAGGAAAAGCTCCAGCTCTGGTGTATTAACTGTTATACATGAATAGTTCCATCATAGGGTGTCTGGGAATAGTGACACATACACAAAAATTATTATAACCCATCATTCATTTTCCAGTAGAATAATTCATAAAAATTTAGCTATGGCAAGTGGAAAATGTCCCATCCTACAGCCCTGAAAAGCCTGAGATTTTTAATTTTCCATTTGTAAGCATTTTATTATGACATTTTCTGATTAGAATCGCATAAATCTCTCAGCAGTGAATTCGTTGCATATATTTCTTGCTGAGATTGTAGCTGCAAGTAAGCATCCTCTGGTATTCTTTGTATGTAATTTACTTAGAGAAGGTAGTAGAACAACAATAACACCTCAGAAGTATTGGATCAAAAATTATACTAAGTATTTTCAAGGGGAAAGAGAGCATAACACAAAAGGAGCAAATAAACTCTTATTTGCTGTGTGTTGTTTGCAAAATGTTTTGAACATTTTATTGAATATATCTTCCTTGTGAATTATGCATGCTCTCCAGTGTATTTGGGAAGACGTAAGACTTTATATATTACAAATGGAATACATGATCTCCTGATGTTTCCCAGGTATTGCTTTAAGTTGAAAACTGAACAATTTCATATCTACCGAGGGTTATTTTATTGCCTTTTGAGGTGGTTAAGCAAGAATATTGTGGTGAAGGGAAGATTTCTGAATATATTCCCTTACTGGAGCCTGCTGCATGTCATTGCAGGAAGATTCTGTACATTGGTACACTAAAATGGAGGTTCTGTAGGCTAAAAATCCATCTTGCCAGTGAATTGGAACTGAAAATACTGTGCTTAATTCCTTTAATAATTCCAGTGAGGTCTCATAACTTTTTTAATCTTTATGTGCCCAACAGCTGACTGGTGTTGGGTTCAAGCTGCATATCCTTCTGGTGGTCAGTTAGACTTGTCCTTTGATGCAAGCACATGACTTGCAGCAAGGCTGGTGTGGAGGTAGCTTTTCAAATGTGGTGGTTTCACTCCTGTGCTCAATGCATTTCCCATCACACCTTCTTACAGCTTTTCAGTGTTAGGTCTGAGTCTGAAACCTAGGTATCAACAGCATGTATTTTACTCTTGCTTTCAAGAAAATGTTTCAGTTTCTAAATGTAGTCTCAGCTAAAGCTTCTTAGTAAGATGTTCATCTACTCAGTGAACCTTTATAAGATACTTCGAAATACCAAATATTCTCTTTTAGTATCTTTTAAGAAAAAATATGATGTAAGCACATATTTTGCTTTATTATTTATGTGAATTCTAAAAATTGGAATGCCTGAGCAAAATTGCATCAACTAATTGCTGAGAATTAGGTGAGTTCTGTGGAATAGAAATTAAGAGTACAATGAGAAGTGGCATCAGCTAGAGTACATTGAAATATGGAATTCAGGATATGAACAACTGGAATTCATCTCTCACTGCTGGAATCAGAACATGAAACTGAAGCAGTATTTATTATTAGTCAGTTTTATGTATAAATGTCCTGAGTCTTTCTATTGACAGCATGGTTCTGTCACGTGATTTTGCCTTACAAAGAAAAAAATCCATACTGTTTAGTATGGATTTCATTAGTTAGATTCTAGCCTTAGACTTTTTCAGAGATGGTAATTGCTTTGTTTTATAAAGAAGTTCTCTTTTTGGGGTTATAAAGATCAGCCCTTGAACCTGAGCCATGTTAATATGTGGTTAAAAGTGGAACAAAGGGAAAGGGAAAACAATCCCCCCCCAAATCAAAACAAAACCCCAAATCCCCAACAATAACAACAAAATCCAACACAATAAAACCCACCACCACCAAAACAAAAAAAAAACCCAAGCAAACAAAAAAACCCCAAAAAACCCCAAAACAAAACCCAAAAAACCTGCTGAGCTGGGGCTCTGAAGGACTCACCTCCACTGAAGGCATCTTTCCTGAGAGGATGGGATCCAGCTCATGGTAGTGGATTGGGAACCTGCCAGCACAGCTGGTAAAGGAAGTACAAAGGGTAAAAATTACCTGTGGGTAGATTTAGCCCATGGCAGAAAACCTAGTGTGGTCAATGTTGCTATTTTTGTTCTGGGACATGGAGGATGAGTTTGCTGGGAGGAAAAAGTTTCTGTGTGTGAAGCAAAGCTGTAGTCAAAACAGTCAAAATGGAGAAGCTGTGTAAGAGCTGAAATGAGAGACGCGGGACTGCAGGTGGCTCCTCCAAATGCAGTTTTTACAGCAGTTTAGTTGTGGTGGCAGAGCCTGTGCCTGCAGCTGTCAGCTCAGCTGCAGCCCAGCCTGGAGACCCTTGTTTAGGTTACAATACATTATATACTTTGCTGAGCTTCTTAATACAGCTTTGCTCAGCTTTGCTGAGCTTCTTAATAAGCAATCTATACATTTACCTTTATCTATAGC
>VWYI01044741.1:246206-259868 GCA_013399455.1 Anthoscopus minutus | reverse complement strand
GATGGATGGAGACAGAATTAAGACTGCTTTTGAGTGATTTCAGAGTGACCTGCATGGTCAATCCAGCTACCACAGCCTCCACAAAAACCCACTTGCCTTGGGCTTCTCCTGCTGGTGCCAGAACAGCCCCAAATCTGCCCTGGCTGTGCAGGGGCTCTGTGTGACACCCTCTCCTCCAGCCACAGCAGTTCCCAAGCTGGTTCAGGACAGGAGGGGCCACAAGGGCTGGTCCCAGCACAGCTGGAAGAGGTTCCATTCCCCCAGGAGCGATCCCTGTGCACCCTGCGTGCAGAACCACACCTCTGTGGATCCCCCAGCACCCGTCCTGCCCCAGGCCCTCCCCGAAGGGCTCATTAGATCAGAGTAGGGCTGTGCTTAACGAGCAGGCACACGCTCCTGCGTGTCCCCCAGGGCTGCGCAGCTGGGGACCCCCTTATGGGACTGGGGGATGTTTTGGGAGAGCCCAGCTTTTCCCCACTGCCTGCAGGGGGGCAGGGGCCCCACAGAGCTGTGGGCGCACAGGATCCAGCTGCAGCTCCCTCTGGCACCAGGGACTCCCAGGGACTGTGATGGGCTGGCCCCACACCCTCCCTGGCTATGGGGTCACTGCCTGCAGGGCCAGCCAGAAGCCCTGCCCACCTCCTGCCTTCCCTCCCTGGTGTCCTGTATCCCTGCCCTGGGATGCTGCCAGAGGGAAGGGGGTTAGGGACCAGCTGAGCTGGTGTGCTGCCCATCTCAGCTCTGTGGCCCTGGCATGGGCACCTGCCCTGGGCAGCTGGCCAGGGGACCTTGTAGTGCCACCGGGCACAGCCCTGCCCTGGGGACTTGTGCCAGATGCTGGCTCTCAGCCACCCCACAGGGATGCTGAGGGTGGGCTGTGGAGCAGGGCTTGCAGAGCAAGGGGGGAGCACAGGAGCTCCAGCCCCAGCAGCCCAGGTGCCACCACAGCCAGGGTGCAAGGTGGTCACATCCACCTAATCTGTTTCAGCCCCGACCCTCAGCACTCCCTGCTTGCCCAGACCCCCTCCAGCAGGTGAGGCCAGGTCAGAAGCCTTTGAAGACCCTCTCCACCTGCTTACCCCACAACGCTCTAATGACACCCCAGAGCTGGCCACCAAAATAGCTGCAGTAAATCACCCAGAGCTGCCATGTAATTTTTGCATGAAATTACAGGATTTTTTCCCCTGGGTTCAATTTCTTCCACACCAAGTTCTCACCACAGCCAAATCATTAAAGCGGCCGCACTCCCTTTTCCTCAGGTACCACTTCATGTCCCTGCTGGCTGTCCCCCTGCTGCTGGCACCGGCGCTGCCTGGGGCCAGCAGGTGCCCCAGTGCTCCCAGGCAGTCCTGTCTGCACCCACACTGAGAGCCCAGAGCTGCTCCCAACCTGAGGCAAGGCACATCAAACCCTGCCGAGAGACCCTGGGGAGACCTAGTACACACCAGGGATGCAGGAGCTGCCCCAGGCAGGATGCTGAGCCCCCGTGGAGGGTTCCAACCCCAGCAGGCAGAGGAGCTGGCTGTTCCCACGAGGGAAACCAGCCACCTCCCCCTCATTGCCTGCGGGAGGAAGGGGGAAGCTGCAGGACTCAGCACCATCCCGTGAGCCACAGCGATGCTCAGACACCCGTGGGAGGCAGCCCCTCTGTGTGGTACCACAAAACACTGTCTCTGGGTCACCTGGCTACCTGGTAGGGACACTGCCACCTGTCATGCTTGTGTCACCACCCTGTGCGAGCAGCAACAGGAAGCCAGGGCGGTGCCTCCAGCCCCAGCCTCCCCTGGCTGTTCCCTGCAGGAACGTGGCTGTTCCATGGTTATTCCATGGCTGTTCCATGGCTGTTCCATGGCTATTCCATGGTTATTCCATGGCTGTTCCATGGCTGTTCCATGGCTATTCCATGGTTATTCCAAGGCTGTTCCATGGCTATTCCATGGTTATTCCATGGCTGTTCCATGGATGTTCCATGACTGTTCTGTGGCTGTTCCATGACTGTTCCATGGTTATTCTGTGGCTGTTCCATGGCTGTTCCATGGTTATTCCGTGGCTGTTCCATGGCTGTTCCATGACTGTTCTGTGGCTGTTCCATGACTGTTCCATGGTTATTCCGTGGCTGTTCTGTGGCTGTTCCGTGGCTGTTCCATGGCTGTTCCATGGATGTTCCATGACTGTTCCATGGCTGTTCCATGACTGTTCCATGGCTGTTCCATGGCTGTTCCATGACTGTTCCACGGCTGTTCCATGGCTGTTCCATGGCGGTTCCACAGCTGTTCCATGGCTGTTCTGTGACTGTTCCATGACTGTTCCATGGCTGTTCCATGGCTGTTCCATGGCTGTTCCATGGCTGTTCCATGACTGTTCCACGGCTGTTCCATGGCTGTTCCATGGCGGTTCCACAGCTGTTCCATGGCTGTTCTGTGACTGTTCCATGACTGTTCCATGGCTGTTCCATGGCTGTTCCATGGCTGTTCCATGGCTGTTCCATGACTGTTCCACGGCTGTTCCATGGCTGTTCCATGGCGGTTCCACAGCTGTTCCATGGCTGTTCTGTGACTGTTCCATGACTGTTCCATGGCTGTTCCATGGCTGTTCCATGGCTGTTCCATGGCTGTTCCATGACTGTTCCACGGCTGTTCCATGGCTGTTCCATGGCGGTTCCACAGCTGTTCCATGGCTGTTCTGTGACTGTTCCATGACTGTTCCATGGCTGTTCCATGGCTGTTCCATGGCTGTTCCATGGCTGTTCCATGACTGTTCCACGGCTGTTCCATGGCTGTTCCATGGCGGTTCCACAGCTGTTCCATGGCTGTTCTGTGACTGTTCCATGACTGTTCCATGGCTGTTCCATGGCTGTTCCATGACTGTTCCATGGCTGTTCCATGACTGTTCCATGGCTGTTCCATGACTGTTCCATGACTGTTCCATGGCTGTTCCGTGGCTGTTCCATGACTGTTCCATGACTGTTCCATGGCTGTTCCATGGCTGTTCCATGACTGTTCCATGGCTGTTCCATGGCTGTTCCATGGCTGTTCCCTTCCTCTCCCGGTTTCCAGCCTGGGAGCTGCCCCTGCTGCCAGCGAGGCGGGCAGGGCTGGGCAGGCAGCCATGCACCGGGGCTCCCCCGTGCATGTTCCCCCCGTGCTCCCCACGCTCCAGGGGCTCCCTGCCTGCCCCACATCCTCACCTCACCCCTGGGGAGCCCCACAGGGGTGCCCTGAGTCCTTCTGTGCTCTGGCCTGCAGCCATGGGGCTTTCAAGGGGCCGTGGAGCAAAGCCAAGCCCTCCCCAACACGCTGTGTCCCAGCAGGACTCCCACAGGGCTGTGCTGGCTGCTGGAGCAGGGACAGGCTCCCCACACCCTCAGGGCAGCTCCTGGAGATGAGCTGTTTTGGCCATGCATGGAAAGGTGCCTTTTGCTTCTCAGCTAGAGTCAGAGAATCCCAAAATGGTTTGGGGTTGGAAGGGACCTTAAAGCGTGTCCCTTTCCACACCTGCCATGACAGGGACACCTCTCACTGCTCCAAGCCTCATCCAGCCTGGCCTTGGGCACTGCCAGGGATCCAGGGGCAGCCACAGCTGCTCTGGGCACCCTGTGCCAGGGCTTCCCCACCCTCCAGGGAGGAATTTCTTCCTGCAAGAGATTTCATCCCACCACCCACAAGCACAAATGGCAAAGGCTTGGGAGAATTCAGGGCTCTCAGCCATGAGAGGGATGGGGACAAGAGGGGTGGCCAGGGCAGCAAGGACATCCCCTCCACCAAATGCCCTTGGCTGAGAGATTCTTCATGGAACAGTTTTATTTTAAAAATAATAATAATAATCCCAGTTGCTCAAGCAAACAAATGTTTGTACCAGTTTGCAGGTTTCAGGCCCAGAGGGTGGAGCAGGGGAGGGTTCAGTGATGCCTCTAAGGGAGAAAATCCTCACCACGGGGACCTGCTGTGCAGAAACGTGGCAAGAAGCACTATTTAAAAATCATCTCTGAAAATAAGGAGCAGTTTCCAGCCAATGGTGGGGTCGAGCCCATCTGGTCAAGCCCGTGGCACCCTGGCAAGCTCTGGGCTGTCCCTGCTGTCCCCAAGCTGCTGTTTAGTGCTGACAGCCCAGCCCAGTGCAACACACACCGTGGGCTGGCTCCAGCCCCCTCCCCACTCAGCCCTGTGGGGCTGCACATCCCCCAGCCCCTGACCAGGGCAGCTGTCCCCAGCCTGCCCTCGAGCCAGAGCCCCCCTCAGCACACACTGAAACCCTCCAAAATCCTCCAAATCATCCCTGGAAGTGTCCAGGGCCGGGCTGGACAGGGCTTAGAGCACTCTGGTTTAGTGGGAGGTGTCCCTGCCCATGGCAGGGGTGGGAGTGGATGGGCTTTGAGGTTCCTTCCTTCCCAACCAAAACCCTGATCCTGTGAAAACCCCACATAAATCCCTTTTTGCCTCTTTCACGTCAATTTTTTGCACTCGCGCTCAGTAGGAGGAGGGGAGGAGCCCCGTGTCCCCAGCACAGCCCAGCTGGCACGGGCAGGACCCGGCTGCTGCAGGGAGTGGAGACCCCCAGGGTCACCCCCTTGGCAGAGGGGCAAACGCTCCCCACCTGGAGCTGGCAAGGGACAGTGACAGGAGGCAGTGGCACAAGCTGTCAGCAGTGTCACCACATCCCTGCATGGCCAGAAGCACAGTGGGAAGTGGCCTCATGCTGATGCCTCTCCTGGCCTGGGCCAGCCCAAAGGTCCCAGCCGTGTGCCACTGCCCCACATGGGGATGTCAGCTGGAGATGCTGGCACAGCTGAGTGCAGCACCTTCTGCCACAGCATCTGAGGGACACCAGACACCCCAGAGCAGCCCCTGGAAAGCAGCAGGGCTCTTTCTGTCCCCCAGGTCCCTCTGCCTGCCCGGCACTCACACACAGCGGGGCTCAGCTGCCCACAGACCCCGGGCTGAGACATGTGGGGATGGGCACTGCCAGCCTTTTGTGTCACTCAGTCTGTGCCCAGGGCTGCTCTGCACATCCCCAGCCTCACACAGACCCTGCTGGGGGAGGCAGTGACACACGGGGGGGGTGCAGGGACCCCTCACGCCACCAGCCCACATCACACGCCCCTCGCATCTCAGAGCCCCCGGCGCGCGCCAGCCAAAGTCACACAAGTGGAGCAAGGTCACCACAAGTCCCCGGGGATGTTTGTGCAGCTCCAGCCCCGTGGGAAGGAGGGATGCTGAGTCCCAGCCCCCAGCCCAGGACTGCTGCAGACACGGGAAACTGAGGCAGGGAGGGGGTGCTGGCAGAGAGGGACGGTGCTGCATGAGCCAGCCCTGCCATGGCCACCTCCTGTTGCCCCCGGGCCAGCCCAGGCCACTGCAGACACCCACCCTTCCCACCCACGGGGGGGATGGCACCCTGGGGGTGTCCCCACGGGGGATGCTCTAGGGGGTTGTGGCAGGTGGGGTGAGGGGCTCACAGATGAGGTGGCTCCTGTGTGGGGTCCAGGGGGTGAAGAGGGACAGGGAGCCCATCCCTGCTGTGCCCCGGGGTGGCAGCCACAGCTCAGGGGGGTCTCAGCCCCTGCTGGGCGCTGAGCAGGAGCCAAAGGCAAAGGTGTGGTAGGGGACATGTAAAAACCATCCCAGGGGGCTGAAAGAACAGCCCCCAGCCCTGCACCAGCCCGGCTGGGTCACAGCCCGGTCTGGGATGTCCCCAGCCTGCAGTGCTGGGGCACACACTGTTCCTGTCACCCTGCACACGGGCACCAACAGTCACAGCCCCCCTCCCGTGTCCCCTGCCACCCCTGCTGACTCAGCTGACCCTTTTTTGTTTCCTTTGCTCTGCACCTGCTAATGGCAGCCACTCCCCCGCCGCCCCCGCAGCTCCGGGCTGGGGTCCCAGCAGCCTGTGCTTCCTCACAGCACAGGCAGCCAGGAGGAGCAGGAGGGGAGGAGGAGGAGGAGGAGGAGGGGAGGCTTCCTCCACACTCAGCAGCTGCCCAGGGGTGGGCTTGAAGCCCCCCCTGTGCCCCAGAATGTGCAGGGTCTTGTGCCAGGGATAAAGCCCTCCCTGGCAGGAGATTCACACACCCCGATGCTCCCCAGGCACTGCCAGCACCCAGCAGCCTCCAGGCACCCCCTGAGCACAGCTCTGCCTCTGACTCCTGTGGCCGAGCCCATGGACCCCTGGCGTCACCACAGATTCCTGTTGTCACCTGGACTCCTGGTGTCACCCCAGAGACCCCTGAGATCACCTACAAACCCATCTGTGCCCGTGGGGTTGTGCCCTGTGAGCACAGCCCCACTGATGGGTGGGAAAAGGAGACCCCTGAGACATTCCCCTGCCCCAGGGGCTCAGCAGGATGGGGTGGCTGTGTCCCCTCGGTGCCAGCAGAGCTGGGGCTTCCCAAAAACACCCCAGAGGAGCTCCTGCCTGTGCTCAGCTCCCAGCCCAGCCCAGCACATGGGGCACAGCCCAGGATCCACGGGGAAATCCTGGCCAGCACCGAGCTGCAGGCTCCAATTTCATCCAAACACATTCCCTGGGCAGGGCTGAGCTGCCGCCTCGGCAAGGGAATTTCCTGGCTCTGCATCCTCTGCTGGAGAAAGCACTTGGAACTGCCCATCCTGGGGAGCTCCCAACCTCCCCTGCCCTGGGATCTGAACCCTGATGCTGTGGGGCTTAGGGGGTGTCTGGTCCCCCCGAGGTGTGCACTGGGAGCGGGGGACATGCCACTTGGAGTGGGACGGGTCAAAGCTGTTCCCAGAGCACGGGGGACACTTGCTGCCCAGTGCCCTCACCCCGGGTGGGCTCATGGCATCAAGGGCATCACCAGCTGCAGGCAAACACCCCAATTCCAGCCTGCACTGGGGTGCTTAACCCACCTCACCAGTGCCCTCCTGCCAAGACCAGTTACCCCGAGGTGATCTGGAAAGTCCAGGAATGACCAGCTGTCCTGGACACTTGCCAGCACCCTTGGCTACTCTTCCCTTGGGAACGCTGCCTGTCCACAAGCCCAGGCACAGTCCCCAGCCCTGTGTGCAGGCACAGGGTCCCCAAGCCTTGCTTTTCCTCCCAGCCCCAAGCTGCCCATGGGCTCCCCTCACTCCACCCACGAGGCACCTGCAGCGAGCACAGAGTGGGCTGAGCTCTGTCGTGACAGGCAGGGCTGCCTGCTCCCCCAAATCTGTGAGGCTCGTGCCTCATCCTTCCCTCCCTGCCTTAGAAAGAGCAGCTTTGGGACTCATCAGCCTGTCCCCACCACCCACGGCCACCGTGGGCCTTCACAGCAGCCCGGCCCTTCTGCCAGGGCTGGCGAGTGGCTGGGCACAGCTGGGGACCCCCAGTACCTGCCTGCCCGAGCTCCCGGATGCTGGGTTACCCGGGCAACAGGGATGACATCGCAGGGGATGCAGGGAAGCGCTGCCCGAGGTGTGCGGGATGCCATCGCCGTTGCCAGGGAAACAGCAGGCGACATCCTGCAGGTAAGCTGGGTGCTGGGCTGGGGCCTGGCAATGCAGCCCAGCTCCACCTGCCCAGCAGGGCCCCGTGCTGCACGTGCCCTGGGGGCACTGAGGTTGGCTCTCCCACTGCCACCCCCCCGGGGCACTGATGAGGCCATGAGGAGGGGACTTTCCCCTTGGACACATTGCCACCCCACCTGGGACTGCTCTGCTGGGCTGGTGGAGCAGGGACAGAGAAGCCACTGCGCCCCAGCTCGGGCTGAGCACTCTGCTCCCTGCCCCACCACTCCTGGGTCTCCATAAAACAGCACCCAGGGACATTCCCCTGCCTGCAGCTCCCCCCATCAGCTCACGGGCAGGGGCTGGCAGCCAGCCCACCCCATGGAGGGGGAGCTTTGCATCCCTGTGCCACCTTCAGCTCCATCACAGCCTCTGCTTTTCCCTCCGAGGGCTCAGAAGCACCAGGAACACCTCAGTATTTTTCCCAGTGTCCCAAACTCTACCACCAAGGATGCATCATTACCCCAGGCAGGGTGTCCCCCAACTCTGATCACACAGGGTGTGAAAAAAAAGCCACAACCACTGCAGCGGTGCCTGGGCCTGGTGCTCCAGCTGAGGCAGGATACAGAGATGCTTCCCAGGGCAGGCAGCTGGATGCAGGAATGCTGCCAGACCAGGCACAAACCCAGCAGGAGCAGGGGTAACAACGAGCTAGGGGCTGCAGGGGCACGGGCAATTCGTGGTGCAGCCTCTGCCCCCCAAGCACGGCTCTGCAAAGGACTCAGCCAGCACAGGCAGCCCGAGGAGGAGGAGGAAGAAGAGGAGGAGGAGGAGGAGGAGGAGGAGGAGAAGCAGGCAGCCACCCTGGGGAGGCAGTGGGATCCCTGTAGGCTGCTGCAAAGCAACAGGAACACAACAACCCCCTCCTGCCTGCCTTAGGGGAGTCTGCCACCCGAGGCACAGCAGTTTTACCTGTAATGGCAAAAATTACATCAGCCAGAGCTGCCCAGGCAGCCGGTCCCAGTGATGCTCGAGGGAGGATCTGGATCCACCCCACACTGCCAGGGCCACTCAGTCCCCAAGCAATGGGACCAGCTTCCCTCCTGCAGCGAGGAGGAAGAGGAGATGCTCTGAGCCAGGCCCTGCAGCACCCTCAGTGCTGTTTTTTATTCCTGATGGGTCTCCCTGGAGCAAGAGCCCCCAGTAACCTGTCCCCCACAAACTGGCAGCGATGCTTTGGGCTGTGGGATCAGCCATCACTGTGGCAGGAGCTCATGACCCTAGGACCTTCCCCAGGGCCACACTGCCAGTAGGGCTTTGTGTGTCAGCCAGAGGATTCAGACACTCGCAAATAAAACTACCAAAAAAAGGTGTCTGGGCAGGAGGGTGTCACAAAATGCCCAAAACGAGCAGAAGGAACCTGTGCTCAGAGCACCAGAACAAACCAGCTCTGGAGTGCACTGACAGTGCCCTGGATCTGGGCCAAGGGGCTTGAACCCATCCCCAGCCCCCCTGGATATTAATTTTAGGGTGTTCCTGGGAGCTGGGGGTTGCAGCAGGGCTGGGGCGGGTGCCAGGTCGGGGGACAGAGCATGACAAGGCACAGGGAGGAGGTGTGGAAGCGATGGCAAGTCACACATCCCTGCAGGAAAGCAGCTTCTCACAACTCCCCTCCCTCTGGAAGTGCATCCCGAGGGGTCTGAGCACCCGGGCTCACCCCCATGGGGTTCCCCAGGCCGTGGGCACCTGCCTGTGCTGCCAGTGTGGCTACAACACCCTGCCTGAGGGTCACACAGGAAACCCCCATCCCACCCGTGTCCGGGGGCACCTGGCAGCCCTTCAGAGCCCCCCCAGCCCGCGGGGCCCCAGCCGCCCCCACGCACCGCCAGCCCCGGGCTTCGTGACACGGAGCTGTAATTGAATTAGCCTGAATTAGCCGCTGCTGCCCGGGCAGCGCAGCCTGCAAACCATCCTCGAATTCCTGGGCACGGCGCCCGCTCGCTGTCTGCATCCCCGCCCTGCGCCTCCTCCCAGCGCTGACCCAGCCCCGGGCAGCCCCGCGCTCCCGGGGGCTCCGCACAAGCGCCGGGGCCGGGGCAGCGCCCCCGGAGCCCCGAGCGCGTCCCCGCGGGCCCCGGCAGCCCGAGCCAGCGCTCCCTGCGCCAGCTTCCTCCGCTACAGAATGTCCCGCGGCCCCGGGCCGCAGCCAGGGACACGATGTGCTGCTCCCCGCTCCAGGCCCTGTTTTTCCTGGCGGGGCTCCTGCTCTGCTGGCGGCCGGGCTCTGTCACTCAATGGAGCTTTTGTTCGCTCCTCGCTCGCCTCCTTTCACACCTCCATCCCAGCCCTGAAGCCCTCCCAGAGCCCTCTGGACCCATCCATGACCGTCCCCAGCCCCGGCTGTCCCAGATGTGACCGTCCCCAGCCCCGGCTGTGACCGTCCCCAGCCCCGGCTGTCCCAACTGTGACCGTCCGCAGCCCCGGCTGTGACCGTCCGCAGCCCCGGCTGTCCCAGCTGTGACCGTCCCCAGCCCCAGCTGTGACCGTCCGCAGCCCCGGCTGTCCCAGCTGTGACTGTCCCCTGGCCGCTCCGGCGGCTCCAGCAGCGCCCCGATGGGATTTTCCCCTCCTCACGACGATGCTGGCAGCGCTTTCCTAACCCCTCCTGAGCAGCAGCTCCCCGATGCCAACCCCCAGGAAGGAGGAGGTCACTGTCCCCCACATCCTGCACACAGGGTCACTGTCCCCCTTATCCTGTCCACAGCCCCATCCTGCTCTGGGCACAGACTGGCAGCCTGTGGTGATGGTCCATCCATAACTCACCCATGGGTATTATGGGGAACACCCACAGAAACCCCACAGAACCCCCAGAGTGATGTCCCCACACTGCTGCCCTGCCAGGACCCACAGGGTGACACCCACAGCCACAGGGTGACACCCATCCACAGTGGGGATCTGGGGAGGGTGGGAGATGCAGCTGCCCATGCAGGAGAGCTGAGCACAACCTTCAACCCTGACACCCATTGGAAAATGGATATTGGGAAGAAATTCCTCCCTGGGAGGGTGGGCAGGCCCTGGCACAGGTGCCCAGAGCAGCTGTGGCTGCCCCTGGATCCCTGGCAGTGCCCAAGGCCAGGCTGGACAGGGCTTGGAGCAGCCTGGGACAGTGGAAGGTGTCCCTGCCTTTGGCACGGGCTGGGACAGGATGAGCTTTAAGGTTCCTTCCAACCCAAACCAATCTGGGATTCTGTAATTTGAGCTCCAGTACAGGAGCTGATTTCAGCTTCCTGATCTTCAAACATTTCCTATGATAAAAGCAAGAGTCCCTACAATCCCAAACTGCCAGTATCCCATTTAACCCACTGGATTTGCCTCCTGCCTTCCCCTTTCAGGCACATTTCCACCTGAACCCCCTGACCCAGCAGGTCTGGCTGCAGAGCAGGATCTGCCCACTGAGCACTGTGGGCAGTTGGCCTTGGGGCTGGGACTCCCCAGCTCAGCAGTCCTGGGGGGACACCACCCATGCAAACCCTCCCCACACCACCACCACCATTCCCCTGGCACCTTGGGAATCACCTGGCAATGCTCCCTCCATCCCTGCCCACAGCCCGAGTACAGCCAAACCTCCTCCATCCCTCCATCCCTGAATCCCTTCACTCTCCATGCCTCCATCCCTCCCCGCAGCTCAGGAACAGCCAAACCCTTCTCCCACTGCCTGCACCCCACAGATTAAGCCTGGTGGCATCACTCCTGTATCCCCAAGCCCCTCTATTTTTGCCCCCACCCCATTTCTTTGCGGCTGCTCTCTCTCCTGGCAGGGAGGGGGGTCTCCCCTGCATCCGTCTGGCAGCTCAGCCCCTGTCGCCACGGGGGCATTAGCACCAGAGCTGCAGGGAGCTCCCCGGGGAGAAGTAAGTGGATCAAAGGGTTTTAGCAGCAGACGGCTCCCAGACAAATCTGGATCGTCTTCAAGGCAGCCACTTGCGGCTACAAATGCACTTTCTGCCTGCAGCTCCCCAGCCAAAAGTTTCACACCGGCTTTAGAGCGTTTAACCCCTCGCTGCTCCCACAGCCAGATCCCGGCTGGCTGGGGGGGCTTGACCCGCCCTGGAGCAAATCCAGCCCTGCAGGAAGAGCTGCATTTGTGCAGAGACCCCCCTCAAAAATGGGGTGTCCTGAGCCAGGCAGCGAAACCAGCTCAGTCCCCCATCGCTGGCACAGTGACAAGGGGGACACTGAGGCACAGGGGTGGGGGAGCAGCAGGGCAGTGGTGCTGGGGGCACCTGCTCCTCCATCCCCTGCCTGTGCCACCCCCAGGCCCTGGCAGCAGACTGCAGGTGACAAATCCACCCCAGTGCCCTGGGCAGCCTGTGCCCCTGCCCACAGCACCCCACAGCCAGGCCATGCTGGGGGGCAGCAGGGCAGGAGAGGCTCTGCTGGAGTCTGCTGCCATGAATTATTCAGGGAACAAGGACAATTGCTGGAGGTTCTGCTCACTCTCCACACGCAGGAGCGGGATTTGGGCTGTGGGGAGGGCCTGGGACAGGGAGGGGGGTCACAGCTGGCCCTGTCTCCCCGGTGTCACCATGGGGGTGCCTCACTGAGGCAGGAGGGGACCCCAGGCATCTGTCCCCTGCTGAGGAGCCACCTCAGCATCTCGGCTGGGGTGTCCTGCCCCAGTCCCCTGCAGCTGGGTACCTTGCTGGGACCTTGCTGGTTAAACTGGGACCTTGGGGAGCCAGACTGGCCCTCGTGTAAGCAGCCACTTCCTAGCCCTGCACCCCACTCTGCACAGTCCACACCCCAAATCTCCCAGTCCTGCACCCCACTCTGCACAATCCACACCCCAAATCTCCCAGTCCTGCACCCCACTCTGCACAGTCCATACCCCAAATCTCCCAGCCCTGCATCCCACATCTCCCCACCTCACTGCCCAATCCCTCGGGTCATCCCAAGAACCACATGGGCAGAGATGAACCTGCCCAGACCCCACTGTGCATGCTGGTGATAACCCCATGTCCCCCCACACTGGGTCCCCACCTCAAAGCCCCCAGTCAGTGACAGTCTCACCACTGGCACGGGGGCCTGGCAGGAGCCTCCTGTTCCTTGGCTGGTGCACTCAGGCCCCAGGACAGAGGGAAAGCCAGACAGGGTCAGCCAAAAAGTCTGCTCAGGGGGTGAGCAGATCCTGCCAGGATCCCAGAACTACCTGGCCTGGGATGGGCAGTGGGAAATCTCGGCCAGGATGTCCTGGCACGTGGGAGGACACCTGAGAAGCTGCTGCTGGGAATCTGGGAATCCAGGAATCCTCATCCCATCACAGCAAGGAACAGCACTGTACCCCCAGAGCCATCTGGGATCCATCCCAACTACTGCTGCCGCTGTGCCATGGGGCCAGGGGTTCCCCCATAACCCACAGAGCACAGAGGGGCCGGGAGGCAGAGCCAAGCATCAGGGCTTGTGGGCAAAGAGCCAGCAAAAGAGAGTCCCAGTGCTCAGAATGCACTGGGCTGACTGGAAAACCCCCCGAGGGGCAGGCAGCAGTGCCCCAGTCTTGACTTTAAAGTGTGGAGCTCTCCCAGGACCAGAGGTGCGGGGCAGTGGCAGTGGGTGCAGGTTTGGGGTTTCCAGCAAGCACAGGGGGTTTTCTCTGTGTGTGGGCTCAGGGTATGGGGTGCACAGGGGAGCAGGTGAAGGATGGCAGGAAGGGCATGTGGGAGCGAGTCCAGGCAGGTGGGTGCAGGCTGCAGGGTTTGGGGAGCCTGCCCAGGGTACAGTGTGCAGGTTTTGGGGAGCAGGGAGCAGAGATCAAGGAGCACAATGCATGCTGAAAGGAGGAGAGTGCAGTTCTGGGGTGCACAAGTGCAGGCTTTGGGGAGAAGAGTGTGAGGTGCAAAGGCATGGGGAGCAGGTGCAGGACAGTGGGCACAGGCTTTGGGGAGCACAATGAAGGGTGCAGGACGCACATTTTGGGGTGCAGAGTGTGGGGAGCAAGGCATGGAGTACAGGGAGCAGGATTAGGGGTGCAGGCATGGGGAGCAGAGTGAGGGGTGATGACGAGCAGGTGCAGGGCAGTGGGCGCAGGTTTTAGGGAGCAGAGTGAGGGGTGCCAGGTGCAGTTTTTGGGGTGCAGGGTGGTGGCCTGGCACAGCACAGCCCTGCAGGGAGGTTCATGCCAACAGCACAGCCCCTGCGTGCCTGGGGCTGACATTCCTGCCGC
>VWYI01044741.1:235115-246121 GCA_013399455.1 Anthoscopus minutus | reverse complement strand
CCGGGCACAGCTCCCCCCCGCCGCTGCGCCCGCCCCAGGCACGTCTCCAGCTGCCTGGCACCCTGCCCCATCCCACCTGCCTGGCACTGTGTCCCCACTGTGTCCCCTGCCCCATCCCACCTGCCTGGCACTGTGTCCCCACTGTGTCCCCTGCCCCATCCCACCTGCCTGGCACCGTGTCCCCACCGTGTCCCCTGCCCCATCCCACCTGCCTGGCACCGTGTGTCCATTGTGTCCCCTGCCCATCCCACCTGCCTGGCACCGTGTCCCCATTGTGTCCCCTGCCCTATCCCACCTGCCTGGCACCATGTTTCAGCTTCTGCCCCATCCCACCTGCCTGGCACTGTGTCCCCACTGTGTCCCCTGCCCCATCCCACCTGCCTGGCCCAGCTCCCCAGGGCTGCCCATGGGGCTCTGCCCAGTGCTGCTGCAGGCGCTGCCAGAACGTGAGGCACAATGGGCACAACCACAAGGACGTGGTGGGTCCCAGGGCTTGGGTGGGCACTGGGTGGTCCCAGTGGGTCCCTGGTGGGTCCCAGGGCTTGGGTGGTCCCCACACGTGAGCAGAGGGTTTAGCATCCCCAGGCAAAGGGCAGCACAGGGAGGAACTTGGCATTCTCCATCCCTCTGCCTGGCACCCGCAGTGCTGGGGACACTGCCACAGGCAGCTGCTGTCCTGCCTCTCCTATTTTCCTTAAAAACAAGAAATCCTGGGGGAATTCAGCTACCCCACAGTCAGCTCCTGCCTTTCACCTGGGAACTCCACTGCCACACACACCTTCACCACCCGGCACCAACCCAACAGGACCCGAAATTAATCCCTGTGACAGAACAGAGCTGATTTTAGCAACCAGCGCCATCATTGCATGACACCTCGGCAAGGGCGTGAGCAGAAACCCTGAAAAAGAGACTCCTTGTCTTGGCTTTTTTGTTTTCCCTCCAGCTTTCAGGTAATATCCAGGAATGGGCAAACCCTCTTTTAATGGACTCTTAATAATGCTGTAATTTCACTCTGCATGGAAAGTTTTCCAAACAGTCAAAGATTCAAAACAAAGCAATGATTGTTCCTATTAGCATTAAATTCTACTCTGGGAGAGAGAATAAATCAAGCAAGGGGATTCAATTCAAAACAGAACTATAAAAAATCCAATAATGATTTTTTAATATTAATAAGAAAAATATATTGTTATGCACCCTTAGCATTTAAACTTCTAATCCAATCAGCGCAAAGTGCAGAGATAAATCACAGCCACGGAGGAGAAGGGAACAACCATCAAGCAGGCAGCAATAAAATGCTGTCTTACATCCCTGGGACAGGCATAGGTTTGACAGCCTTGAAAAAAAAGCCAAAATTTATAAGTCTGTCGCTCCACGAGCTTGTGACTCCCTCCCCTGCATCCCACGCACACATTGCACCTGAGGCAGGGAGGCGAGGGTGGCTCTGGCCAGGATGCAGGGAGGAGATTTTGGCCACTGTCCTGGCTGCCCACACCTGGGGTGTGGCTGGGCAGAGAGGGGCACTTGCCCATCCTCATCCTGCTGGAAGCCACTGCCAGCAGCCACCAGCACTCCCCAGCTGCTGTGCCGTGGGATGGGATGTGCCCTGCAGCCACTGCTAAAGGAGGTCACTGTATGTCCTAAGCAGGGCCCTAAGCAGTCTCAGCCTCCCTGGCTCTCCCATCCTCACGGCCTGCACTGGATGTTCCCCACCCTGCACTGTCAAACACATCCAACAGCCCGGGTGGGCTCTGGGGATGCTCCAAACCTCATGGTGCCATGCTGTGGTGCCCACTCCCCCAGCATTCACAGACACCAGCATGGAGCCCGTGCTGTCCCCACACGCCCCATTCCCCATCCCTGTGCGGGGCAGCCCTTCCCATCTCCTGGCACTGCACAAGAAACGCGTGGCCGTGTGCTGGGAGATGCCCCCGGCTTTGCCAGGGTCACAGTCCGGGAATGACCCGGCCGGGCTCCCCGCGGCTCCAGCCGTGCCATCCCCGCTGAACTCCTTATGGATAAAGGCACCGCCGTTCAGCCCGGCGCAGCCGAGCTCACTCCGCGATTGATCGGCTCCGGGGCCAGCAGCGAAATGCCACGAAACGCGTTCACAAAGCCTCAGCTCCCCCTGGATTCCCCCAAAGCCCGACGCTGAGCGCTGCCTCCGAAAGCGGCGAGACGCGAGGGGAGGGAAATGCCGAGAAGCAGCACAGCACCTGCAGCTGGCGGCCCCAGCCATGCGACAGCCGAGGACAAAAGCCATCTCAGCCATGCAGGGAGTTCCCGGCCGTCTGGCAAACTGCTGACGCCACCAAGCAGGGCGAGAGGGCGTTTGGGGACAGGGACCGGACACGCTGCTCCTCCTCAGGGCATCCCGAAGCCTCATTCCTGCCGGCTCCCAGCTGCTGAGCTCCTGGGAGAGGCTGGGGAGGGGGAAAAGGATTAATCACGGCTATTACAGGTCTAAACCTGACACATTTTGGGGCGTTTCTGCTCCGCTTTTCCTTCAGGTGGTTTGGGCAGAGGGTTGGGGAGCAGGTGCCAGGCTCATCTCCAGGCTGCCCAGCCTGGCACTGCTTGGGTCCCTGTACCAGGGTAGGAAAGCTGCCCCCAATGCCCTCCTGGCACTGTGCAGTGTATTCTAGGGAAAAATCCAGGGCTGAGGTGGGCACACATCCTCAGCCTGGCCCGATGGATGGCACGGAGAGCTCAGGCTCACGGGCTGCTCCAGCCTGCAGGCTCAGCCCTCCTGTGGGGCACCCACTGAGGCCGTGCAGGGGGGAACCCATGTCCTGCACCCCCACACTGCCCTGTCATTCCTGCAAGTCTGGCTGCTGCAGGAGATGCCAGCCATCCCTGGGGCAGCACAGCCACCAGTGCATGTGGCCAGGACTGGAAAGTGCCCGGGGAGCTGGAAAGTGGGCAGTGCCACCTCTGAGAGCAGTGCAAGGCTTCCCGTGGGGCTCCCAGCAGGAGCTGGCACCCTGGCACGCAGCACCCATCGCCTGCATGTTCCCTGGGGGCCTCAGCAGCGCCAGGGCTGGGCATGGAGCTGGCACAGCCCCACAAATGCCCGTCTCCTCCACAGCCCAGGGCTGGCCTGGCTGCAGCCTCCTCCCAGGCCTGCAGGAGATGAGCCAGACTCCACGGGAGACGCCGTGGCTGCCCCGAGGAGGGTGTGGGCAGTGCCAGGCTGCCCGGGCGCGGGGCTCTGGACACCGGGATGCGCTTCCCAGGGGTCACTCACAGCCTGACCAGAGGTACCCCCACGGGGTGGGCGAGCAGAGGGGCTTTTGGGGAGAGGGGGGGTGAACTTTTGAACCCACAGGCAGGAGATCAGTGCATTACCTTAACGCGAGTTAAAAATAACCGTCTCGTCTCTCGAAATGAGCCTGTCTGCAATTACAGCTTGGCATGTCTGCTCCGGAGCGTCCCCGCACTGGCACCGTGCCAGGCGCCTGCCAACAACCCTTGCCTTTCTTCTTCTCCGTGCCACTGCCTCTTTCATTTTGGGGGAGTGTTTTGTGTGGTTTTGACTTTTCTTTCCCCCCCTCCCTTGTCCCAAGTAAATCAAAGGCTCCAGCTCAGTGCCCCAGCTTGGGCTACCCCCACCCAGCCAACCACAGCCTTCAGAACCCCCAGTGCCTGCGCCCTGAAGCACAGTCACCTTGTGTCCCCAAGGCCATCCTGTCCCCGCAAGGTCCCCAAGGACAGAGGGACACTGCCACCAGCCCACGCTCCCAGGAGGGAAGTGCAGCAGTCAGTAGGAGCCAGCCCGAGGTGTTTGAGGGTCCTTCCCGTGCTGCCCCGGCACACCCAAAGTGCCTTGTCCTGCAAGGCATGGGCTGAGCACATGTGGGGAGCACCCAGGCACACCCAGGCACACCCAGGCACAGGAACACACGAGGGGACACACGAGGGGACACAAGAGGGGACACACGAGGAAACACGTGCCCATAGACTGCAGGTGCCCAGCAGCATCACTGCCTGCACCCCCCTGCCATCAGCCCAGCCCCACAGGTCTGCCAGCACCAGGGGATCCAGGTGGAGCCATCCCACTGCCAGCATCCTGGGCTGTTTGGGAAAGCTGCTCGGCCCTACAGGCCCCAGGGAGCAGGAGCTGGGCTGCATCACTGCTGCACCCCTGGCTCGGTGTGTACAAAGTGCCACCAACCCCATGGAAAAGCCCAAGAGCCACTCTGCTCCGAGCCCTGCTGGCCATGGAGGGATGCACAGAGTGCCACGGGGTCCTGGGGATGGGAAGAATGAGTCCCTGGCTGACAAAGTGGACCCCAATATCACCCCCTCCTGCTGCTGACCCCCACCCCACAGGACAGCAGCAGTCCCAGGGGTGGACATCTCCTAGCGGAAAGTGTCCCTGCCCGTGGCAGGGGGTTGGAACAAGATGAACTTCAAGCCCAAACAAGCCTGATTATGATTCTATGACACCTCCCAGCAGGCAGCAGCTCGGGATGCCCTGGGATGCTGGAGCATCCCTGCTGGGAGGGAAGGAATCAACCTGCCTTGGGGGGTCCGCGGGCTCCCCGCCCAGCGCCGGGTGCCTCCTCCTCCTCCTCCTCCTCCTCCTCCTTGCAGCGGGTGAAAGCGAGCTTTGAGCCGGGGCTTTCAGTTCCCCTGGCTGGCACCCAGCCAAGGCACCACATAATAATGAACAGATGCTGTCCAAAATGAGCCTCAGCGGCAGACAGGCGAGCCTCCGCGTGTCCTTCCGTAACCCAAAGTGCCTTTCACCTCAGCACTAATCAGGCACCTTCGCTGGGAGCCCGCAGGAAGTGTCAGGAAAATTGAAAGTAATGTGAGCTGGGAGCAGGGAGCCCACCGTGGTGAGGGCAGGGGACAGGAGGGCAATGGGGTGTCAGGGCAAGGGCAGAACCAGACCCAGCTCCAGAGCATCCCCAAGTGGCTTTGAGGCCTGGGATGAACCCCAGGGATGGATGAACCCCAGGGATGGATGGGGCTGCCTGGGGATGGGGGTCCCAGACCCTGTTAATGCATGGGGAGGGGACATTCATCCCTTTCAATTCCATGCAAAGACCCGGAGGTGACAGGTGTCCAACCCCACTCCTTAAGCCCCAAGGGCAACATCCCAGTAAGGGTCTGGGATGGGAAGCCTGGCCAAGGAGCTCCACCTGACTTCCAAAACACACCTGGCCCGGCCCACAGCCTCCCTGAAAAATATTTACAAGGCTTTTTAATTAAAAAATCAATTTCCTAGCCCAGGATATGCTGGTCCTCCTCCCATCTCAGCACCAGGAAACAGAGGGAGGGATGCACACAGGGATCCACGATGGTGAGAATGCCAGGCTGCAAGCGCTCTTCTAGTCCACAGGATCTTAACTGTAGTTTATATTCCAGTGGTTATTAAAAATAAAGGGGGAAGTAGGGGGAGGAAGCTAAGAGCAGAGCAAGCTGTTCATTTGGAGCCTTTCCCTGGGGTTTAATAAAGCCCCACTCGCTTCTGTAGTATCATTTTTATGCTATCATAAAGCCGGACCATTTAGCAGGTTTGTGTTACTTCAGCAGTTAGCGCTGCATGAGAAGCGATTCCAGAAGAAGGGAGAGAGGGAGAAAAGAAAAAAAAAATAAAAAATTAGAAGATGAAAACCTCCAAAAGGAGAGAGCGAAATGAAGTGAGAAGGAGGAAAGGGGATTCCTCACAGCCACACCGGTGGCAGCACTGCAGCACATCAGGGGGATGTGAGTGAGCTCCCTCATCCCTGGCTGAATCTGGGGACAGGTGGGGAGACCCCTGCTCCAGCCCCGGGGTCCTGAAGGGTCAGGGACCCCAGCCCAGCATCCAGAGAGACCCTCCCTGTGCTGAGGGGTCCCCTCACACACGGGGACCCCCGGGGGTGTTGCACCTGTGGGGACAGGAGGGCCAGGGTGGCTTATCCCGGAGCTGCGTGCAGCTGAAGCAGAGGGGCTCCCCGAGGTGAAGGAGCCACAGATCCCTCCGGCCCTGCAAGCTCCTCGGGCTCTCCCGACCCCTCTGCTCCCTGCCCAGGGCAGCTCTCCGGGAGCATCGGGCTCTCCCTGCTGCTGGAAAAATCTCCTTATATGGCGAGGATGGGATCCGTGACCGAGCTGAGCCGAGCCAAACTGGCCCAAGGGGAGCCCTGAGCGGCCACAGCCACACTCAGCCGGGTCCTGGGGCCCCCCAAGCCCCCCGAGCTGGGCACTCCCCACACTGCTAACCCCAGCACAAATGGGGGCCAGCCTGATGTGCACCCCCAGGGCCAGGTCACCCCATCCTCCCTGTAACTGCCCCCCCTTCACTGCTGCGCCACCCTCCACGGGGGAGAGTCATCCCCAGCAGCCCCAGGCGCTGGGCTGGAGCCTCTCCAGCCACACTGGGCAAGGCTCCAGAGCCACTGTCCCCATCCAAGAGGGGAAGGGCAGGGGTGGCACCAGTGAGAGAGCCACAAAGCCAGGAGCTGCTCTCCTGTGGGGTGCCCAGCAGGGACCCTCCCCCTTGGCCATAGCTCAGGGGTCCACAGAGCAGCAGGGAGGGGAAGCAGCCTGGTACCCCAAACCCCCAAACCCTCGAGCAGCAATGAGAACTCTGCCCACGCTCCCACTCACACACCATTCCCACACCTTTCTCTCCCTAATTCATTTCCATTCTGCGCTGCAGGAGGACGGTGGCACTTGGCAGGGGATGTCTCTGCACGGCAGCCCCGGCCCCCACGGCAGGCACAGCCGCCACGCTACCGACCCGGCAATATAAAGGAGGAGGAGGTGGAGGGAGGGCTGGGAAATTAAGGTTTTCAGCGCTGTCAGAGCTGCATCAAACAGGCATCCACCAGCTGATGGCTTGATTGTTATATTTTGGATGTCAAACCGGAGCAAGCAGAACCCTTTAAAATGCATCAGCGCCGCTGCCTTTCTGACGGAGGGTGTTGGTTTCCCATTAACAAGAGGAAAGCGTGAGCTGGAGCAGAAAACTTCAAGCGCTTTGGAATTGATAAAATAACAACTCCCTAATTAAGCAGAACTGTCAGTCAGCGGAAGCCCGCTGCCCTGCATCGGGAAGCAGCAGCAGCTCCCGGTGCACAAGCCCAACAAGCCAGCTCAGCCCATGTTGGGGATGCACTTCCCAAGGATCAGCAGCCAGAGCATCCCCGCTGTGTTCTCCCTCAGACCCAGACAGGTCCTGGTCCTGGTCACAAGGCTGAGCATGGCTGAGGCGTTTGGGTTCTGTCCCTCAGTTTACCTCACCATGAATGACACAGCTGCCCCATCCCTGGAAGGGACCAAGGGCATGTTGGACAGGGCTTGGAGCAACCTGGGACAGTGGAAGCTGTCCCTGGCTGTGGCAGGGGGTGGAATAAGAGGAGCTTTAAGGTCCCTTCCAACCCAAACCATTCCAAGATTCTCTGATTTTATGACACCACGTAATGTAGTGCGCAGCCTGGTGGGGAAGGCGAGGCCCCTGCCAACAGCCTTCCCTTTCAAGAGACAACCACCAGCCTGGGGCACACATTCCTGACAGACACATCAGACACCACAGCCAGGTGCACGTTCAGCATCCCCACTGCCAGCTGGATGCAGGAAGGGGTCCGGCTGTGAAGATCCCTCCAGTGCTGGAGCAAGGCAGAGAGGGTTTGGAGAAGTCAAGGGTGGGATTTGAAGAGTTCAAGGCTGAATTGAACATAGCTCTGGGCAACTTGCTCTAGTGGAAGGTGTCCCGGCCCACGGCAGGGATGAGATGGTCTTTAAGGTCCCTTCCAAGCCAAAGCATTCCATGATCCTACAGAGTCCTCCCAGAGCAGCAGCACAGCCAATGCTGGTGGGGACGCTGGGCCCTCAGCCAGGCCCCAAACCCCCACCATCCTGCTCTGTCCAGCACAAAGAGGCTGTGAAGGAACCAACCAAAGAAGAAGATGAGACCTTGCTCCGACTCTGCCGTGCTGGGCAATGAAACGCTGCAGCCCTGCCGTGCTCTGGGGCCACAGGGAACACTGGGAACACCACGGGAACACCATGGGAACACCATGGGAACACCTGCCCAGCGCCCTGGGGGCACCCGGGGGAGGGGACACCGAGGGGGTTGGGGCAGGGGACAGCCAGGAGGGACCAGAGGGCTGTGGGGAAGGTGTTTAACCCCTAACATGCTGGTGTCTGATGAAATCACCATGCAAAGGGTGTCTCTGCTTCTCACTGCGGGCTGTCGCCAGCCCCCGCAGCACCAGCCCCAGTGGGCACTGGGCATTTGCAGCACCAGGAGAGGCTCCAGGGCACCCCGCTCTGCCCAGCCCGGAGTGCAGGCAGGGTGGCTGGGCACTTCACAGGGCAAACCTCAGCCCAGCTGCAGACTGGGTCAAATCCCAGTGCAAACCAGGAGGCAAGGGAGGCTGCCAGGAGGGAACAGCCCCAGCAGTGCAGCCCAGGCAGCAGAGCCACGGCAGAGGTGCTCCAAGCCAGAGATGGGCCAGGAAAGGGGAGAGCACCCCATGATAGGGTGCACACAGCAGAGCCCACCTGAGCAAGCAGCCCCTGAAAATGACCCTGGTGTCCAACAGCAGCTGGACGCTGAGACTGTCCTCCCTCCTCACACACCACACAACATAAAGGCCCCAATGACACGTGTGACTGCCTGGGAATCCCTTCACTCTTCATCCCAGCCTTCCCAGCCCCTGGTCCAGAGCCCTGCCACATGTCCAGACCCCCATCAGTGCATGTCCCCTGCTGTCCCCATGGTGTGCAAGCATTGGGACACCCTTCTTTCCCAGCACATGCCCAGGGCTGTGCAGGTCTCACCCCAGCAGAGCTCTGAGAGGCCCCACACAGGCACCACCTCCTGCCACCTCCACAGCCCTGATCCCTTCCCGCAGTGGGGGACACCAGCTGCCCTCAGGCCTCAGCAGGAGTGGGTGCCCAGCCTCCGCACAACAGCAGCTCCCACAGCCTGGATCCAGGTGCCCTATTGCCCAGCCCTCCTGCCCCAAAAGAGCCCCGTTTGCACCCAAGAATGACCCCCCGAGGTGGGCTGGATCTGGCTGTCCCCAAAGGAACCAGGACAAGAGTGCCAGGGCCATTAGGCTGGTGTGGGAGCTGGCAGAGCCTGGTAACACACTAATCACACCGGAGGTGACAGGGCTTAGGGGAGGACTTAAGAGAAACTGGCTCCTTTTTACTGACACCATCTGGACACAGCCGATCTCTTCCCCCTTTTCAGTGCAGAGCCCAGAGCCAGAGGGGCAGGGGCAGGGGTGACCCCAGAGCCAGCACCCTCTGTGCCCTCGCCGGTGCTGGCATGGCCAGAGCCATGGATCCCCAGCTCGCAGCTGAGAGAGGGGAACACTGTCTGCGCCAGGGAATCCTACCGAGCCCACAGCGCCAGCCGAGCAGAGAGCCGGGGAATGCCAGCTTGGAGCCGCGGGGAGCGTGCGCTGCCTGCCGGGCCCCCCGGGAGGGGGACGCGGCCCCGGAGAAGGCGGAGGCTGAGGCAGCGGGGATGCACTGGGTAGAAGCCAGCCTGGAGACAGCTGTTTGGGAACAGCCCTCCCTCCGGCTGCCCTGCCGGCCACGCCACCTGGCACGGCCGGGGTCCCCACGGGCAGGGCCAGGAGAGCTGTGATACCGGGGTTAGCGTTGGCTGCAGCCCGGCACTGGGGGCTGGCACTCACTGCACCCCAGGGCTGGCTCAGCGGGGAGAGCCGCCCGCAACCCCGCTGCTGTCGCCATCCCTCGCCCCGACCTCCCGGGGGCACGGCGGCACCGCTCCGACCCTCAGCCCGAGGCCGTGGCACAGGGACAAGCTCACCCCGGTTCCAAAACACAACACCACGAGGCACCAGCTCGCCCCAAAACTTGACCAGCCTCTTATCTCCCCAGCTGTGAGGACGGCGGGGATCCCCGAAACCTCCCCGCCAGGACCAAGCTCCGGCTGCCCCGGGAGAAACCTCCAAGCTCCGTCACACCTTCGGGAGAGAGGGCAAAGTTGCGCTGGGGTTGGGGTCAGGGGGTCAGGTACCTTCCAGCCGGCGGAGCTGTTGCTGTCTCCTTTATCCTTAAAGTAGGGGACGTATCGCACCATCCAGTCGTAGATCTGCGAGAGGGTGAGGCGCTTCTCCGGCGAGCTCTCGATGGCTTTGGTGATGAGGTCTGCGTAGGAGAGGTTGCCCCAGGCGTTGCGCCGGGAGGTCTTGGCCTTGCGGAGCTGCCCCACATCCGCGCCGGGGGGCGGCGGGGGAGCGGCGGCGACTCTGCGCTCCACCGGGGCCGCCGCGTTCTCGGCTCCGTCCCCGCCGGCCGCCAGAGCCGGGGTTCCCCCCGCGCCCCCATCTTCCTCCTCCGCCAAGTCGGGGTGGGGGAGAGGCCAAGTGCAGGAGCGGGGACGGCTCTGCGGCTCGAAATCCGGGTCGATCTCCACCTGATGCGCCTGGAGCTTTTCTTCCATGGTCGCCTTCCCGCTGCCACCCCACAGCACCTCCCGGAGTTACGGGCGGTTTCCACCCAAAAAAAACCCCCAAACACACAACAAAAAACCCAAAATCTCGAGAGGGAGAGGAGTGCGAAGGCGGGCTCCCTGCCCGGCTGGAGGGGAGAAGGGAAGGAGGAGCCGCTCGATGCGCGGGTCCTGGCGGGGGGAGCCCCGAGTCCGGGGGAGCCCCGGGTCCGGCGGCTCTAGGAGGCGGCTGTGCCCGGCGCCGCGCCGGGAGCGCCGAGCCGGGGCACACGCTGCATGGTCCTCGGCCGCCTCTCCAGTCCGGGCCGAAGCGGGGGAGTGTTTTTTGGTTCGGATTTGGTTTTGGTTTGGTTTTTACCAGCCGCGGAGCTCCGGAGCGGTTCCCGGCTCGGTAGCCAGCGGGTCGGCTGCGGGCGGGCAGGGCGCGGGGGCGGCCGCATCCATCGGGCTGGCGGCGCGGTCAGGCAGCAACAGATGAACCGGAGCGAGCGGCAGCGGGCGGCATCTTCGGCCAGAGACCGGCGGGCTCCGGGGCCGGGCAGCGGGGCACCTAAGCGGGGAGAAGCGGGACGGAGAT
>VWYI01044741.1:154305-228743 GCA_013399455.1 Anthoscopus minutus | reverse complement strand
TTCCCTTCCCTTCCCTTCCCTTCCCTTCCCAAACCTGCCCTTCCCTTCCCTTCCCTGACTATATTTTGGTTTTCTCTTTCCTCTCCTGGCTGTCAGGAGTTCCCGCTGGCCTGGCCCCACTCCCTGCCATCCCGTCACTCCCGCGGGCTCGTCCCCACCAGCACCAGAGGTGTCTTCCAGCACCCTCCACCTCCACAGCCATCCCAGCTGGACGCAGCGCTGGCAGCCCCAGGTGCCCTCTCCCCTCCAGTTTGGGATCCCCCCCACTTAACTCTGGGCTGCACAATTCAATTACCACCCCGAAGCCTCTGGGCTGCCAGCGCTGTCCCTCCCCACGCGGTCCTGGCACAGCCCCAGCGCCTCCTCCTCGGCACGGGGCGGCGTGGCTGCCTTCCCAGAGCACAGACTGAGTGCGCTGTTTCACGAGGCTGCCTTGGAGCAGGATCCAGGAGTGAAACCCCGTTTGCACGGCCAGCGTGTTTGAGAAGGGCCATCTGGCCCTGCTCGGCGTCCAAGCCCAATTTGCTGGATGGTTTTGAAGGTCACTGAGCAGGGACTGAAGGCGCTTCCATATTTTCTCATATAAAAAATGGCATTTCCAAGGGAGAGAGCAGGAGCACATACTGGTAGGAAGGATCTGGAGGTTAATCTCATCCTCCCTGCCCAAAGGGGAGGGGAGCAGGACACAGAAGCACAGGCAGAGGCACAGACATAAGAGTAACACACACACAGACCCTTGGTGATACCCTCACCCATGGGCTCATGTGTGCCCACACCCCTGCACCTGTCCATGCACGCACACACAGGATGCTCCACACTCCCACACACCTGCACCGAGGACAGAGCTCTCCCAGCTGGGACAGACTCCATCCCCCAGCCAGGTGTCCTGCTTGTCAGGACACCCTCCATGGCAGGGTCACACTCCATGGCAGGGACAGGCTCCATGGCAGGGTCACACTCCATGGCAGGGACACACTCCATGGCAGGGACACACTCCATGGCAGGGACACACTCCATGGCAGGGTCACACACCACGGCAGGGACATCCTCAAAAGCAGGGACAGCCCTGTGGCCCTTCCCGTGGGTCTGGTGCGTGCAGCCCAGGCCCGCTGCATGTTCAAGACGGGGATTCTCCCCACTGGGGCAGCCTCCATCTCAGCGGACAGAGCTGAGCTCTGTGCCCAGGGCCCGGCCTGGTCCCAGCCCACCCCGTGCCCGGTGCCCGCCTGGGCTGCGCTCCCCCTGTGCTCAGCCACTCCTTCCCCTCCTTTCCCTGTTGGATGGGCAGCCCGTGGGTGCTTTGGGAATTTCTCCTCCATCGCTCCCAGTGCTGTGAAACCCAGCCAGAGCTTTAGCAGGCAGCGCTGCTGCTGGGAGGCATTTCTTGCTTCCACACCACACACCTGGGCTCGAGGCTCAAGCCGGGGAGCATCCCTCACCTGCCAAGCCCCAGCTTGTGGTCAGGGACTCCCCTCCTGCCGGAGCCCACCTTTCCAAGGGGAGCCAGGCGGTCCCTGCACCCGAGCGGGAGGGAGGGGAGGTGCCCGGCAGTGCCGGCCCGGCTGGAGCCCGGGGAGCAGCCCCGAGCGGGGTGAGGCTGAGCCGGGAGCGGGGCGAGGCTGAGCTCAGCGCAGCCGGGTGCCAGAGCCTGCCGGGAAGCCTTAGGCGGGTGCTCCCATCTCCGGAGCCTCACCCCGCCGGGCAGGACACGCTGCTGCTCCAGCAAAGGCACCGGCACAGGGGGCTGCGACCCCCACGCTGCTGGGCAAGGGACTGGGAGGAGGTCAAAGACTGTGGCTCAGTGCTGTGGAAAATTACAGATCCTTTTTTTTTTTTTTAAATAAGGGTGAGGTGGGTTTGTTTTTTTCCCTTGTTTGTGCAGGTATTTGTCAGAGGATATTTTTAAGCGAGCTGAAGTCAAGCAGCGCGGGATGCGAACGGCCTGTGCTCCAGCATTCCTGTGGCTCGGGCCAGCGGGGACCTGCTGACCCGGCCGGAGAGGTCGGCCAGCCAGGACGTGCCGTTCCCGGCCTCTGCCCACGGGGAGGAGGAAGCTCCGCGCTGTCCAAGAGTGCCGGAGGAGAGCTCAGCTCCGCTCAGCATCCTCTGCCGCAGCCGCTCAGCCCGCACCAGGCACCGCTCCCGACACGTCCCCGAGAGCCAACCCCGGGCGTGTGGCCCCCGCCCCGGCCCACACGTGGCTCAAAGCCGGAGTCCTGCTCACCACCAGCTCCTCTCCACAGCTTTGCAAACAGCCCGGCCTCGGCCCGAGGCTCCGGGGTGGGAGGGTGGGAGGTGCTACCCTGCCGGAGGGACACGGTGGATGTGGTCACCTGCTCCCTGACCTCTTCGTGGGGAGGGGGCAGCCGGGGCAGTTCCTGCTGCTTTCTTTTTGCTTCCAGCCTGCAGCAATTCAGACCTTCTGCTATCCCCAGCCCGTCCTTTCCTGCCTGCCTCAGTTTCCCCTAATCTTGGTGTAGTTTGCAAGAGAGTGCAGGGGACAGTGGTAAGGTGGGCTCTGCTGGAGCACAGAGGGGTGACAGGAGAGCCCCTCGGGCAGGGTGGGAACTGCTGGGGTGACAGGAGAGTCCCTGGGGCAGGGTGGGCACTGCTGGGGTGACAGGAGAGCCCCTCGGGCAGGGTGGGCACTGCTGGGGTGACAGGAGAGTCCCTGGGGCAGGGTGGGCACTGCTGGGGTGACAGGAGAGTCCCTCGGGCAGGACCCCTGGAGCTGCTCCTCACCCCACAGCTGCACCAGCCCCGTGCAAACCCCTCCCGAGCCCGGCTGGGTCCCCTGCGCCCCGAGCGTGTCACAGCCCAGGGATGTGTCGGGAGGAGCCAGGATTCCTGACCCAGCCTCTGGGAAGCGCCGCCTCCAGCCAGACTCGATGGAATCCTCCTTGTTGGATTGGAGCCCGTGTTCCTCTCTCCACCCGCCCTTCTCCCACGCAGAGGGCTGGTGGCCAGGTATTTCTGGGGTTATGGGCTCCAGCCAAGGGCCAGGAAATGTGGGTGCCATGGTCACCATGTCCTGCCCTGTCTGGAGCTCTTTCCTGGGGTGTAGCCATGGGGAAACCCTTCCTGATTTGGAAGGGTGATGGAATCAGTGCCCTGCTGGGGCGGTCATGATCATCCTGGTGTGACAGGACAGAGGGGAATGGATTCCAGCTGACAGAGAGTGGGTTCAGATGGGATATTGGGAAGAAATTCCTCCCTGTGAGGCCCTGGCACGGGTTGCCCAAAGAAGCTCTGGCTGCCCCTGGATCTCTGGAAGTGTCCAAGGCCAGGCTGGACAGGTCTTAGAGCAAGCTGATTTATTGGAAGGTGTCTCTGCCCATGGCAGAGGCTTGGAGGTCCCTTTCAGCCCAAACAGGGCTGAGATTCTGTGATTCTATTAACTCTTTAAGCACCAGCAAGTGTGGGATGAACTGTTTCTACGCCAGTAAATCTGAATTTAAACACTGCAGCACCTCTGCCCCAGGATAAAGAGGGAGGAACTGGACTGCTGTGGACAAACTGGTTCAGCAGCTGAGATGGGAAGCTGGCAGGGAAGGCACATGCCAGAACCCTTGCCCCAGCATCCCTCTCAGCCTTTCCTGCCCTCTCCAGCACCTGTAACAGCACCTGGGCTAGCAGCACTGAGCCCCTGCTTGGCAGGTGATCTTGCCCTGGACCAAGCAGGGCAATATCCCCACTCCTACTGTCAACAGCAAACGGGCTGAACCACTGCTCCACCTCCTGTGCCTCCACCCCAACACCCACAGGCTCCCTCAGTTGTGTCAGGCAGCTTCAGGATGGGGATCCACAGGAAAATCCCTGTGAACAGGGTGGCTGTGAACTGTGTCCTCACTCAGAGGAAACAGTCAGGGCTCAGGCACAGGCAGCTCTCAGCTGGCAGCACATGCCAAGAGGTCCCTCATCCTGTCAGGGGAGAACCACGGAATTATTTAAGGTTGGAAAAGAATTCAAAGACCATCAAGTCCATCCTTCAGCAAAACCCCACCGTGCCCACTGAGCCATGTAACAAAGTGCCACATCTGCTGGGTCTTTTGAATTCTTCCAGGGATGGTGACTCCACCCTGGTCGTCCTGTGCCAGTTCCTGACCACTCTTTTGGTGGCAAAACTTTTCCTGATATCCAACCTGAACAATCTCCTGCACAACCTGAGAACTGCCACGTTTCTCTCACAAAAGGCAAAGCAAAAACTCACCCATTTCCCCATTTCTCACAATGGGATGGATCTGGCAGAGCCAGTGCAGCCTTATTTAGTGTTTCTGATATTATTATTGATATTACAACTGATATTATTGCTGATATTATGATGTTACTCCACAGCTGAGGAGGAACCCCACACCACAGGGACTGTCCTCTTCCCTTACAATCCATTTCACACCTCTGAGATGTCCCTGCACAGCAGCACCTGCCCACTCCCAGGAGATCCCAGCTCACGGACAGTTGATGGGTCCAAACGTCGAGCACTGGGAGCAGGAGGTCCTGCAGAGCCTCTGCCTCACCCTGTGAGGGTTCCAGGGAGCACAGGGACACAGGGGCTTCTGAAAGAGAGCAGTGGGAATCTCTGCAGGTACCTGCAGGCTTTCTGCAGGTGGAGAGGAGCAGAGGAAGACACCACGGGTTGTACCTGCTGCAGGTGGCCTCCACACCCCCAGGGAGGGGTAGTAACAGTACTGTGCTGTGTCCCACCCTGCAGAGCTCTGCACAGACCCCCCGAGGCCCCTGTCTGCAGCACAGCTGCTGTCAGACTCCCAGGGCTTTGCTCACAGTCTCTGCAGGGTTACAGGTGCTGGTTCAGGGGGACGTTGTCCCTGTGGCTCCCATAACAACGATGGGTATGGCACTTGAGGAGGGGGCCAGCGCTTCACCCCCTACAGCCGCTGCTGAAATCTCAGCATTAGCTCTAAGTTAGCTCTAAATTGATGGCAAAGGCTGTTCATTGACACCCTGGACCCTCCCTTTCAGCTGCTGGCAGTAGCTGTGAGACCATGGAGCAAGCGCAGCCCAAAGCACTTCTGGGGTTTGAGTCCCCGGCCACCACAGTGGCCACGGTCCCTTGGGTGCAATGTCAGTGGTGGCAGACGCCTCTAAGGACACAGAAAAAGGTTGGGAAGCTCTTCAGGTGCTTTCAACAGTGTCCCCCAGCGAACACCCCCAGCCCTGAGCTGTCTGTTCCTGCCGGGACGCGCTGGCCCGCGCCCGGGGACGGGAGGGTGGTGCTGCACCTTCTCTGCCACCCAGCAGCTGCAGCCGAGCTGATTTCCCCATACTGAGCATCTCCACCCTGGATGGTGTTGCCTCCTCCCACTTCCCCAGGGCGTTTTTTCAGGGGGGTGGCAGGTGCTGGGGGTGGCAGGGGTCCCAGAGAGGACAAATTATTTCCCTGGAGTGCCAGAGAATCACAGAACATCCTGAGCTGGAAGGCACCCACAGGGATCACAGATTCCAGCCCCTGTCCCTGCCCAGACCCCCAGCAATCCCCCCTGGGCATCCCTGGAGCGCTGCCCAAAGGCTCCTGCAGCTCTGGCAGCCTCGGGGCCGTGCCCATTCCCTGGGGAGCCTGGGCAGTGCCAGCCCCTCTGGGGGAAGAACCTTTCCCTGCTCTGCAGCCTGAGCCTGCCCTGGCCCAGCTCCAGCCGCTCCCTGGGCGCTGTCCCTGCCCCAGAGCAGGGGTCGGAGCTGCCCCTCCACTGCCCCTCAGGAGGAGCTCTGAGAAAGCTGTCACCTCCTTTGGAAGTAGCATTGATACTTTGATCACTGCTCTGTCCATCCAGCCTCTGGGATAGTGCTTTTAGCTCTCTCCTGCCAGGATTTTCATCAGTTGTCCTCAGGATCTCCCATTTGGTTCCCTGTGGCCATGTCCTCATCTGCACACGGTGAGAGGGCATTCCTGGAGAGCCAGGCCACAGGGCTGGAGGTGCTTAGGAGAGTTCAAACCTCCCTCCACTCACACGCAGTGACAACAGCTGGATGCCTCATCTGGGTCAGCAGGCAGAGGGAATCCAGAGGAGGCCACTGAGCTGCTCCACAGGCTGGAGTGTTCCACTGAGGCTGAGGCAATGAGGTTTGTTCAGACTGGGGATGAGAAAGCACCAAGGGGGAATCTCCACAGCCATCTGCAAGGAGATCACCAAGAAGGAAGACCCAGGATCTCCACAACTGTTCGCAGTAGCAGGATGAAGGCAGCAGACATGAACCAGAACAACTTTGGACTGGATATGGGAAGAATATTTCACCATGGGGAAGGTCAAACCTGGCAGCAAGTTGCTCAGAGAGGCTGTGCAGCTTCTGTCCTTGGAGGTTTTCAAGACTTGACTGATCATGGAAAAAAAATCCCTGAGCAGCCTGGTCTGATCCTGCTTGGAGCAGAAGGTTGAACAAGCGACCTTCAGAGTCCTTCCACCCTCAGTTTTCCCATCGTACTGTGCTGCTGCAGGAGGGTTGGTTTTCTTTCTCTGTATAGTTTTTCCCTTATTATATCTTCCGTCTGAATTCCTTAAAAAGCCATTTCACCGTTGAAGGAATGTCTTGGGAATGGCTTTGCGCTTTCACTTCAGGAGCATTCAAGATTGTTTCCATTTTCTGGTGGCTTGGGGGATTTTTCACACCCATGATTGATAGTGTGCCACATGCAGCAGCTACACGAGCATTTAAGTTGCAAAGCAAAGCAACTCCAACCCACGGAAATGCCACAAGTGACACAGTCCACAAAACCATAACTGTGCCTTCTTATCCATATTCAGGCTGCAGGGTATTTAATTACGAGATCCCAGATTATCAGCACGCACTCCTGCCCGGTTCGGTGGAGGAGGAATGATGTGTTTGGAATGACAAAACTGTTCAACACTTTCTTTTCCTTGGTGCTCCTTCAGTGACTCCCAGGATTCTTCATGTCCAAACCTTGATAGGACCCGAGCTGGAGCTGGGCCAGGGCAGGCTCAGGCTGCAGAGCAGGGAAAGGTTCTTCCCCCAGAGGGGCTGGCACTGCCCAGGCTCCCCAGGGAATGGGCACGGCCCCGAGGCTGCCAGAGCTCCAGGAGCCTTTGGGCAGCGCTCCAGGGATGCCCAGGGGGGATTGCTGGGGGTCTGGGCAGGGACAGGAGCTGGACTGGATCATCCTGGTGGGTCCCTTCCAGCTCAGAAAGTTCCATTCCTTCTGTCCAATTCTATTCTGTCCCTGTGCTGAGCCAGGCAGAAGGATCCTGTGGTACTCTTGGCATGAGCTAGACAAGAACCCCCAGCTCTGTGCTGACAAGGGAAACCATCAGACATGTCAAAGTTATTTCTGCCTTCCTCCATGCAGCCTCTGCTCATCTCACCTCTGCTCCACCCACCAATCTTCCTCTAGAAAACGGGATGGGTGCTGGGAAGCTCCTTTGCTGAGAGGGACAGGGCTGAAGGGCAGTGCTGGGGTGTGGGCTGCAAACCCCCAGTGCTGGGCCAGCACTGCAGAGCAGTGACCAGCACCTGCCCAGCCTGGCACTGGCATCTCCTCAGCCTCTGGGCTCACAGAGAGGCCCCAGGGCAGCTGCAGCCGAGGGTCTGGGCCAGACCCTGCTGTTCCCAGTGCCTGTCCCGGGGCTGGAGGCTGTGCCAGAGCAGGGCAGCTGCCTGGCACCCGCTGGGCATCCGTGGGAGCGTGGGACACAGGTCCTGGCAGGCTGGCACAGTGCCTGGCAGGCCAGCTCGGGGCAGGAGGCAGCTGTCTGCTCCGGGAGAGGAGCGGGCAGGGAGCTGGCCACGCTCCACTCAGAGCAGAGCAACAGAAAAATCGCTGGAAGGCTTCCACTGAAAAGGAAAAAAGGTGTCAATGAAAACTTCTTGTTTAGCCAAACGGGCTTCCCTGGTATGAGGCTGGGGCTGGGTGCTCCCCACTTTGCCGTGGTCCTTGGCCCATGCCAGGCAAGCAGGCATGGGCAGGGAGCAGAGGGAGCTGGCACTGGCAGAGCTGTGGGATCTGCACTCGAGGCCAGGCAGCTCCCTACAGCAGGGACAGAGGGCCACAGGACAGCCTGCTCTGCCAGTTACTGATTTTTATTTCTTTTTTATTAAGTGCAGGTGTTCCCTAGTGCTCAGCATCACGCTGGGAGCAAAGGTGGAGGAAGGGGAAGGTGCTTTCAAAGAGCTTCTCCCTCTGTGCACACACTGCCTGCCCTGCCTGCAGTGCCCTGGGTGCCCACCCTGCCCTGCCCACCTGCCCAGCTCAGTCAGGAACCAGAACACTCACTCAGAATCACCCCAAAGCCAGGCTGGATGACAGGGGACAAGGCTCTGAACCCAGGGGTTACCCAGCATGGGGTCAGCATGAGCAGCTCCTTTTCTGTTCTGTGGTGCTCAGAGCCAGCCTAGCCCTTCAGGCTGTTCAGGATTCAGAATCTTCTCTTGATTGTCACTGGGTTGTGCCAACAGCAACTGGGGTCCCTGCAGGGTCCCTGTGTCCTTCCCTGCAGGACCCACTGGGGTTTTTCTGTGTGTGGAGGGGGTCTCCTGTCCATTTCCACATGCTGGACACCATGATGCTCCCACACAAGGTGCTCAGGTGGCTGCTGAGGCCTGGAAAAACACCAGCTTTTGTAGCCCAATTTTATAGCCCAATTTTGTACCTAGATTTTACAGCCCAGTCCATCACTCCTGCCCTGGGATTTATCCTGGCACCTTCCTACTTCATCCCCCACCCCAAACCTGCAGGGCTTTCAGCAGGGAGAGCCTCGTTGCTATAAGAAGGCCAACAGCTTGACCAGTAAAGGCACCAGCTGCTTGCCAGAGCCCTCACCTCCCTGCACCCCCTGCTCCAAGGAGGTTCCCCTCCCTGCTCCATGACCCCCATCAGCACCCACACCACCAGCAAGGACAACCTCCCTGCAGGCAGAAGCTTGGAGCAGCCCCTGCCCCAGCCTGGCACCCCTGCCCAGGGCCAGGGGCTGAGCCAGCCAAGCAGATGGGCTCAGATGCCAGCAGCCAAGAGGCCATGGAAATCCGTGTCACATTTGCAGGACAGGATTCCCATCAGCTCATCTCTGTCTGGCTGGGCATGTTCCATAGGCAGGGGAATGCTCAGCTGCTAATCCACATAATCCTGCTCTAGGCTGGATTCATTTAAAAAAAAATAAATAAATGGCTGGGAGCAGTTTTTGGACCATCTGATTCAAGTGCTGGGCTCTGATGGCAAGAGGCAGAACCACAGGAGTCTTATTTACATTGATTTTCATGGAATGTGCTGCTTGGATCAAGGAATTAAAGGACTACAAGGCAAGGGTAACCTGCAAATCAGGCAGGGGCGTCCCAGTCGGCACATGGGATGTAAGATCTGATTACCACTTGCCTGGGCTTTAACCTCTGTTTGCTACACCATTTTCATATTCACACCCAGAGCCCAGGCATGCATAGAAATGAAACAAGCTGGGCCTAGTCTTGGAAATTTTGGTCAAAGAACAGAGTGACACTGGAATAAAACACCCCGACCATGTCCTGCACAGGAGCCTCTGTCAGGGTGTTTGCCCTGTGGTGCAGCACTGGGGACTCAGCAGATCTGCTGGGTGCTGGAGCATCTCCCCAGCATGGCAGGATCCTCTGGAGCATGGGGAAAGCAGCCATCTGTAGGTGTCAGGGAAAGATTTCTCACCCTGGCAGCATTTGACAAGTGCTGGGGTGACCGAGGCAGCCACCTCAGAGGTGTCAGCTCTGCTCTCCTGGGGCAGGACCTGCTCTTGGCAGGACCTCTGGGGCGTGGAGCATGGCCTGGCTGGTGTCAACCTCTTCCCCACCCCAGGATGACCTTGGGAAGGGCAGCACCCAGTCTGGCTGATCTGTGTTGAACTAAATAATGGATCATCTCCAAAGCAACTTTGCTTTGCTCCCAGGAGAAAGGCGGCCGTGGTCGTCAGGAGGAGCCAGGGCCTGAAGGGACTTGTCCCCATCAGACACCTTCAGCTGAAAGCCAAGTTTCTGTGATGATCTCAGGGCCAGATTCACAGCAGCAGCAGAGACACACACCCCAGCCTGCTGCAACTGGCAGGAGGCAGAAGCCAAGCGGCTCCTTGCAGAAGTTCACCCGTGCCTGTGGCAGCCAGAGACAATCCGGGTGCTCTGCCCGTGTCTCCGGGTGCCCGGTGCCCACGTCCACCCATCCCCAGTGTGGGAAATGCCTGACCCAGATTCAGGCCTCATTAGCAAGTCAAGTTCCTCGTGAAAAGCAGGTTCTTGATGCTACATCTGACCATGAGTAACTCCACGTGGTTGCACAACCCCTGCCTGTGCCATCTCGCTTCCCTTTCCACCCTGACGAAACCCAAAGCCCGGGCATCACCCTCGGCTGGTGCTGGCAGGTCCCCGTGGCATCTGGGTAATGCCAGACTGAAGACACCTGCAGGACTGGGGCCACTAGTTTTGCCAGGTCAGGAAAACCTGTTTTCCTGGTGAAATATCCTTACTTTGTAAAGAGAGAGGAGCTGTCTCTAAACACTCCTCAGCAGAGCCCACAGATGAGCCCCAGAGCTGTTTGGCTGCAGGTTGGTTATGGGCAAGGGGAGGAGAGCCTGGAGGAGGATGAGGCAGTGTCAGGATGCACACTGGTGTCTGGCACATGGAAAAAGAGTGGGGGGTGTAGGAGGATGGAGAACCTGCCCCGCTGGGAGTTTCCCTTGAATCCTGGCCAAATACATTCTCTCAGGAATTAGCCTCGCTGGTGCCGGGGTGAGAACACCTCTGCTTGCTTTGGACACCTCTGACTGGTCTGCAAAGCAAAGGCCTGGCAGGAACAAGGTGTGCTGGTCAGATGGGCACTGGGGAGGGGCAGCCCCATGGACAGGCTGGGGGGCACAGCGCTGCCAGCCCCTGTGTGTGTGCAGGGACTTCTGCCGGCCCCAGGCTCTTGATCTGATGCCTCCTGCACACAAGGCTGGCACAGACTGGCAAGTCCTCACCCCTCATTAATGAAGAAGTCACTGTATTGCCACCAGGATCAGCAAATTGCATGAATCACCCACAGGAAAGCAGTGCACAGAGGCACAGGGATCACAGCCTCAGTGTGGCTCTGGCTGCCCCGAGCGTGGCCGTGCCCCTTGGAGCATGGATTTGTAGAATCACTGGGTGGATTGGGTTAGAAAGGACCTTGAAGGCTCCTTTTTCCTGCTCTAGCAGCCCACATATCCCTTTGCACTGCCATGGCCCAGGACTTCTGAAGGCCATGAAGAGGCTGCACATGCCCATGGGTCACCAGAGTGTGGAAGGGACAGCCAGAGTGACTGCAGTGTCACACAGCAGGGATGCAGTGTGGCATCCCTGTGCTAGCTGCAGGGTGTGGGAACTGCCACCAGCATCCTTCTGGGGCCACCCAGGGCCTTCCCAAACAGCAGCACGAGAGGAAAGCTTGCAAGACACTCAAGGGAAAGGATTTTTGCTGGTCCATGTTGTAGTTGAAGCTTGACAGAAGTGCCCTGTGGCAGGTGAGTGGCCAAGCACACCTTCCATCACCTTGCATTTGCTGGACCGAGGCCTCATCACCACTGGGAGGGCTCAGAGCCCGCAGCCGTGGGAGCACAGAGCAACGCTTGTGTCTCATGCAGAACCTCCTCACCACACACACAGAAAATGCTCCTCACTGCCCCAAAACTGAGCCACAGGGACCCAGCAGCTGCATCCCCAACCTCAGCGTGTCCCCTGGGAAATGCTCATTGAGGTGGGAATGCTGGAGCTGAAACTCAGAGCGAGGTCTCGCTCCAGGGACCCCAAAGGCTGCAGGAACCTGTGCCCCCCATGTTGTGGTGGGTTTTAAGTTTATTCTTGTAATAATTACGGTTATAATGGTTCCACCCGAGTTATTCCCCCTGTGGTTATATTGGTTTGTTCCTATTCTGGAAAGTTCTTTTACTCTGCCCATACCCATGTCAATCTCCCAGACCCATGCCCACTCCCCTGTCATATCATCCCCAAACCACCCCTTTTCTTCCAGAGAGTTCCCTATCCATCACCCAAACCTCTCCCCTAGCCCTTCCCACTCTCTGGAATTCCCCTAATCCTTTCACCCTTGTTGGCCTTTTCTAATATCCATTATGTTATCCCACCTCCATGCTCCCCATGGTTGGTTGCCACCAAGACCACCCCTCTCAGTTATAAAAGGTGTTCAAGCTGTTCTCGATACTCTTGGGCGTACCTCCCTCCAGGTTGCTTAAATAAAGTTGTTGTTTCTGGAGCGGCTGCTCCGAGAGTTCTCCTTCGCCCGCGCTTCAAAGGACAAGGCTCACAAGAGAGCAGAGCTCTCTGATTTCCCGGTCACTGCCCTCAGGCCAGGCGGCTCCTGCACCGGGGAATTGCCCCGGCCCCTAAGGGAGCCCCGAGCGCTGGGAGCGGCACCCGCAGGGACAGGGACCCGCAGGGACAGGGACCCGCAGGGACGGGGACCCGCAGGGACGGGGACCCGCAGGGACAGGGACCCGCAGGGCTGGGGACCCGCAGGGACAGGGACCCGCAGGGCTGGGGACCCGCAGGAACGGGGACCCGCAGGGTTGGGGGACCCGCAGGGCTGGGGGACCCGCAGGGCTGGGGGACCCGCAGGGACGGGGACCCGCAGGAACGGGGACCCGCAGGGACGGGGACCCGCAGGGCTGGGGGACCCGCAGGAACGGGGACCCGCAGGAACGGGGACCCGCAGGGCTGGGGGACCCGCAGGGACAGGGACCCGCAGGGTTGGGGACCCGCAGGGACAGGGACCCGCAGGGACGGGGACCCGCAGGAACGCCAAGGCATCCCCAGTCCCCACGAGGAGCAGAGGAAGGCAGCCCCCTCTCATTGCCTGCTGCCCAGTGGGACACCTTGCAAGAGAAACCTATTTCCTCTCACAGCAGCACCTGTCAACTGCAAACCTTTCACTGCCTGGTGATTTAGCTTCCCTTCTGCTCCGAATTAGAGAATAAAAAGCAGAAGTTTTAATGTAATGGAAGCCAGCGCCGTGGCCTTGCTAGTTGTTAAAATTTAAAAAGGCAACAATAAATCTGCTGAGCTAAGAAGAGCTCTCAATGAAAAAGGGTAGATTTGTTTTCTCTTTATTATCTTGCAGGTGATTTTCAGGGCTCCCTGGTATTTTATTTCTTGTTAATTGTTCTCCTTTCTGAACTGAGGGCTCTGTCACCCTCCAGACCCCAAGCAGGCAGGAACACCTGGCAGGGGAACGGCAGCAAGCTGAGAGTTAATTCCACACCTGCCTTCCCAGGGGAGGCTCACCCTGCTGCTGGCTCAGATGCTATTTCTTGCCTTGCTCCTTCCCCAGATCAAACCAAAATGCTCAAGGTCGTGTGTTCTTTCCCAGGGAGGTATAAACCACACATCTTGGAGCTGTTCTCAGCTACAGGGCTGAACCCCAACCTTTCCTGGGCAGTGGGGGCTGCACAACTCCCCTGGTCCTTCCTTGGAGGGCTCCTGGAGCTGGGAAAGACCTGGGCAGCTCCAGCCGTGCAGGTCGTGGCTCTCCCTGCTGCCTGGGCCAAGAGAGCTCAGCCTGAAACCAAGGTGGGAGTCCTGTCATGGGGAGGGGGTGTCCCCATGCCACCCCCTCCTCTCCCAGTCCTGCACGTGCTGCTTCCCCTGAGCCAGGCAGGGGACAGCTGCTGGGAAGGGATTCAGGCTCTGGGATCTCACCCAAAGCTGCTGAGCAGCAGGAGGTGGGGAAGCAAGCTGGGAAAAGACAGGCAATGCTGAAGGCTCATCTCCTTCTCCTCCTGGGAATATCCTGTTCATCCATTCGTCTTCTGCTCCCTGAGACCTGACAGCCAAAGCTGGAGCAGAATGTTCAGGATCAAAGAGCACAGACCAGCAGACTCCAGGAAGTAGCTCCAGGTGTGGTCACCTCATCCCTGGAAGCCCTGGAGACCTGCAGTGCACAGGGTATGAGGGAGGAAACAGGCTGGGAGGGTAATTGGGATGGACAAAGTGGGTGTGTGGGGATTCACCACCTTCTTCAAGACCAAGGACACAGTTAAAAGTTCACCAGAGATTACAAAGCAGGTGGCTTCAGAGTCTGCATCAGTCAGGGGACAAAATCTGGTGTTTTCTATTAAAAAATTTGGTCTAAAAAGACCCAAGAAGGAAAAATTACATGTGTGTGTGATTGCTCACTTAACCTCACATGGGTCAGGAGCTCCGGAATTTAACATCCTTTATTTCATTTGTCCAGATGGAGAATGCTCACAATACTGCCCAAAAGCCTCTCAGGGCTGGAATGTTGCAGGGATTCACCCAGTGGTGCTGCCTGGGGATCTCCCCTGGGCTCAAGGCTGCACAGGCACCCCGTGCTCCTCACCCATGGCCAGGGAAGGGAAATGGGCTCTGGAAAGCACCACCATGAGCTGCTGCCCAGCACCCTGTGTGCTACCAGGGCTCCACCCTGCACCTGTGAACAGGTCTGCAACAAGGAAAGCAGCACAAAATAGGGGATTTATCATGAAAAATCTCTCAGCCACACACAGAGCGGGGATCTCCTGCCTGGAGAGAACAGAGGATCCCACAGCAGTTGGATCCTGCCCACTGCTGGGAAGCTCAGTTGGTCCCACCACACAGATTTAATACTTGTGATCCCCACCCCACACCCCAGCTCCCCCTCAGCGACCTCCTCTGCTGAATCCTGCTGATCCCTGATCCCCAGCCCAGGACACATGAGCATCCCTGTCTCCCCTGCTCCCAATCACCAGGTTCCCACACCAACTCCTGTTACACTCACCTTTCAGCTCTCCCCATTTTCCTTGTTTCTGGGCTGGGGAAAAGTGACAACAAAAGCTGAATTTTCCAGGGATTCCAGAAATGAAATCTTTAAGAAAAGCACCGAATGTTTCAACAGAATAAAAAGGTTTCCTCCACTTTTTTTTTTTTTTACTCCAGGAGCATCAGTGGGTGAGGGATGTGGGGAGAGAGCAGGCCCAGGAGGCAGCTTAGCTGGGACCAGCCCTCCCTCCATGTGCACGTAATGGGATGGCACGAAGGCAAGTGAGCTAAAAATTAAAGCCTGGCAGATCCTGCCAGGAACGACTTGGAGAAGCAGCTTGCTAATGGTGTAAAAGCTGGTAATAAAAGCTTTTTCAAATACATCAGAAGCAAAGAGCCTGCCAAAAAGTCTGCAGGGCCAAGAGATGGTGAAGATGTAAGAGAAACACTCGGTGAAGAAAAGGTCACACAGATGAATTATCTGCATCATCGTTCACAGGGAGAGCTGCATGAAGTCCCAGTGCCAGAGCAGTTCTTTGGGGATGGGGATCTGGGAAACATTTCAAACAGAAACATCCATCAGAAGCAGGAGCAAATCACCAGAACCAGGTGGATTTAGCTCTGGAGATCTGAGGACCCCGGGGGTGAAACCGCTGAGCCGTGATTGCCCAAGTGCCACGGAGTGGGGAGGGCAGAGGTGGCACCTCCTGAGAGGTGGCACTGAGGGACGTGACCCAGGCAGGCAGAGCGGGGCCTGGCCTGTGCTGGTGGGGAATGCAAGGTTTAGGGGTTTGCAGCAGCAGTTTATTCGAGTGAGTTTTCAGCACACAAAGCTGGAAATCTGCTCTCAGCCCTGCAGCACACCCACCCCGAGCCTCGTGCCTTGCTCACGGAGGAGGAGGAGGAGGAGGTGCTGCCATCCCCCTTCCTCTGCCTGAGCTGGTCATGACCCTTGAGCCCCTGGGCTGCCTCAGCTGCCCTGCCTGAGCTGCTTCCCCCTGGATGAGGTGAGCTGTGCCTTGGATGTGCTGCTCTCCCACTGCTCGTGGGGAGACCTGATGGCCAGAGGCCACAGAGCTGCTGGGGTTTGTGGGATCAATCCAGCCATGAGCTGCTGGGAAATAAAACTGCAGGTTCAATTCAGCACCAATGAATACAAGGATATGAATACAAGGAATGCACATGGGAAGGAGCAAGGATACAAATGCTCGCAAGGATGGAGAAGTTGTGGCTGCCCCTGGATCCCTGGAAGTGTCCCAGGCCAGGCTGGAAGGGGCTTGGAGCAACCTGGAACAGTGGAAGGTGCTTTAAGGTCCCTTCCAACCCAAATCATCCCACAATTCTGTGATGACTCTAAATTGCCTCGTTTTTCTGAGGAAAGCAGGCAACAAAAGCTTCAGTGGAAAACCCAGCCATGGCCCAGAAGGCAAAGTGAAGGAAAGGACCAGAGAACAGAACTCAACACATCTTCCTGCAACTGATACACACAGCGAGCCCTGTCCTCAGAATGGGAATCAAAAATGGAGAGGGCACCAAAAGGCAGCGCTGGGGATTAGGGGATGGATGACCTCCACCCAACTGGAAAGAAATTAAGTTCACTGTAAACTCATCACCAGCCCCAGAAGGGGAGGAATTTCTCACACTGCAGGAGCTGAGATTGCCCCATGGACAGATGGGGTCAAAGCAACCCAACTGTAATCATCCTGTGCAATTCATGGCCACAGTTCACGGAGTTGAAAATGGTCTTTGGGCTCAGACTGGAGTAAGGAACCAGGGAAACACAGGATCACAGGCAGATTTTGGCTGGAAGGGATATTTGGAGGTCTCTGGTCCAGCCCCAGTCCCCAGTGGCAGCTGCAGAGCTTCAGAAGGTTCAGAAGGTTGGGGCCTGGCCTGCTCAGCTTGTAAAAATCTCTGTGATGGAGACACCATTTCCCTGGGGCACCTGCTGCAGCTCTGCGCTGCCCTTGTGGTGAGCAGCACGTTCCTCACACCCACATGGGATTTCCCTTTTGTGTCCCTGGCCTCTGCACTGTCCTGCACGCCTCTGGCTCCTCCTTCTCTAAACTGGCCCTTGCCACCAGTGGAAGATGGGTCACTCCTTCCAAGTTCTGTCTCCTGCCAGCTGGCCCAGCCTGGTTCCCCCATCCTGGGCTGTGTTCTGAAGCCCCCTGAGCATCCTGATCCCTCTCTCCACCTCTCCTGCGCTGAGGATCCAAAACAAGGCTCCAGAAATGTCACCCCCAGGGCCAGACAGGAGAACAGGACCTCACCCCAACATTCTGGCTTTGCTTCTGCTGGTGCAGCTCCCTCAGCCTTCGCCACTGTGGTGACACACTGGGGATGACAGGTCCATGCCACAGGGTGGCCCAGATGTGACCACAGTCTCAGAAAGTCCAGAAGCTGCAGCTCCCAGAGCACAACAGCAGAGGTTCCTGTCTGCACAGCCCAATTCCTTTGCCAGGCACCCACCCATGGCTGAGTTTTTGCAGGTCACAGCTCATGCCAAGCACACAGAGATCAAACATGTGCCCACAGCGAGGGTCTGCAGCTCTGGGGGATGTCCAGAATCTCCTGTCACATTGGTCACTCTGGAGGCACAGAGACTGGTGTGTGAATTACCAAACCACTTGAGTTCTTTGTTCTTTAGTCTTTTCAGAGGGCACTGAGACATTCCAGCTCTGCCCCAAGAGCTTGTGTAGAGCCTGGAGCAGAGCCCTGTCCTCTGAGAGCGCTGGGGGTGGGTTTGTGACCAATTTGTGCTGTCCCAATAGCAGCCACACAGTTCCTTAGGTGGGGAATTCCCCCGGCATGGTCTGAGCTCTGGAAACACCCGGTGGGTTTGGAGCCAGCACGGGGCTCTGCTTGTGCTCACCCCTGCAAGCCTGGCAGCCCAACCCCTTCCCTTCTCACAACCCTCTCGGACTCCAGTATCTCTGCCCAAGAGAGGAGAAAAGCCTGGGGAAGAGGAGAGCTTCTTGTTCTCTGCAACAAAGGAGGCTGGAGCTGGGGGATGTCGGGCTCTGCTGACAGGGACAGGACAAGAGGAAATGGCCTCAAGCTGTGCCAGGGGAGGTTTAGGTTCGAAATTAGGAAAAAATTCCTTCACCCCTGGCACAGCTGCCCAAGGCAGTGGTGGAGCCCCAGTCCCTGGAGGGATTCTGGAAGATGTGGAGATGTGGCCCTTGGGGATGTGGTTTAGTGGTGCAGCTGTCAGCGTTAGGGAAATATTTGGATTTCATGATCTTAGAAATCTCTTCCAACCTCAACAATTCCATAATTCTGTGTTTCTATAAGAAAATGGTGCAACTTGCAGTAAATCCCCAGAGATGACAGCTGGCTGACGGCAGCTCCTGCTCCCCAGAAGCACTGGCTGGGAGCACCCAGCCCTGGGCACATTGGAGGGGTAAAGGCTTCTGGGGCTCTCAGAGGGGCCTGGGTGAGGACCTGCTCATGGATGAATCCCTGCAGATCTGCTTGGAAGGCTGAGAAAGGCTAAGGAGGGTGAGAAAGGGGTGAGGAGGGTGAGAAGAGCCCCGGGGCAGCCCAGGGGCAGCTCAGCTGTGTGGGAGCAGAGCTTGGAGCAGGGATGCAGCTCAGAGAGCAAAGCCCAGGGCCCAGGCTGCTGTGCCAAGTCCCTGAGCTGGAGGATGGAGAGCTGTGCTGCGAGGCGCCAGTGCAAACCACAAGAAAGCCAGGCTGGGCTTCTTTGTAGCACTCCAAGCTTGACAATTAATGCATGCAAGCCACTGAATTATAGGCTGGAGACACTGGGAGCCCAAATGGCAGCTAACGAGTGCTGTTGATTGGCTTTCCGGAGGCCATGGAGACACAGACACTTATTCTTAGAGACATGGGTCCCAGAGGGAGCTCGGCAGACACGGGAGCCTCTCTGCAGCGCTCACATCCTCCCTGTCCTGGCAGCCCTGCGTGCCCTCGCTGGGCACTGAGGCAGGGATGCAGGGAGAGGGGGCACCGAGCCCTCACCTGACCCTTTTTCAGCCTCAGACATCCCAAGTAACTTTACTTGCTCTTTCCATGCCATGTGCTTCCACCCTGGAGGACAGAACTTGCCCTTGGGATGTGATGCTTTAGGATTTCAGCTTTTCTGTTTCTCATACATTTGTAACCCTGCAGTTCTTTAGTGTGTAACTCCAAACTCCACATCCAGTGCTGGCTGCTGCTTCCCCATTGGGGTCACACACAGCAATTCCTCTCCAGGCCTGGCAATCAAGGACACCTCCCTGCCTCAGGGCCTGAGATGGGAACAAAAGGGAGTTGGGGGAGCAAAACTGGGGTAAATGACTTCATTACCTGCAGCTGTAATTGGGAGATTAACCCCCAATATGCAAATGGCCCAAACTTATAAAAGTGTGAAACCCCTTTGAGCCATTGCCCATTTTGGGTACAGCCCCTGGAGGGCTTTGTTTGCCCTAAATTCACCTGAAGGCCCTTCAGTGAACAGAACTGCTTTTTATTGCCTTGATTTCGCCCGGCCTCTGCTTTTAGCCAGCCCCAAAAAGGCAGCAGAAGGACGGGGTGTGAGGCAGCAGGTGCCAGTGCCCTGAGGACCAGGCAGAGCCCACAGGATGCTCTTGGGTCTGGGAGGGCAGGTAGGGAGGCCAAGGAGGGGCAGCTGAGCTCCCTTAAGGCAGAAAAAACCCCCCAGAGTGTCAAGGAATCCCAGGAAAGGATCAGATCCCCGGTGCTGTGCACTCCCTCCCAGACACAGCACCCAGCACGGGAACGCTTTACAGTCAGCGCATGTTTCCTGTCACACTCCCAATTAATTGCTGAAGTATTTGAATGCTGCCCTTTCTCTCCATCTCGCCAGAACAGAGATCATGTGCTGCTGTCCTTCCTCTCATCTCCACGCTGGATTTTCCCTCTCTGATTATTTCTGTGTTTATGCTCTCCGAGCACCAGCCAGGCATGAGCCTGGCACCTCCCACAGCAGGGCAGTCAGCTCCAGCACTGACTGGAGCAGCCAAGGGCAACCAGCTGGAAAATCGCTCCCTGGATCAAGCACCACTGCTTCAAGGTCAAGGCAGCCCTGTCCACGCCAGGCTGTGGCTCTGGGGTGGCTGCATCCCCTCAGGACACGTCTGGGGAGCACAGCATGGGCTGCTTCAGACGCTGGAGAGGAGCAGACTGCCCTGGGCAGGACTGGACAGCCCAGGGCACTCCAGGGGGTTCCTGCAGCATCTGAGAGACAGATCTGGGACTCTCCCAAAGGCACCCATGGAGTGAGGAAATGTGTTCCTGGGGAGGGGTTTACTTGCCAATGCTAAAAAGCAAACGCCCAGATCTCACCAGTGAAACGCATGAGTGGAGATCAGAGAATGGCCCCAGACTGATGCTGCATCTCTCAGTGCTCACAGCTCAGAGATATCTGGTTAGGGCTGGAAAGGCTGATTTCTGGGGCTGTCATCAGCTTTTTGGGGCAAGGAGGATCTTTGGCAGCTGGATGATGGATCTGTGTCTCTTGTGCCACTCAAGTGTCCCCCACCTGCTGCTCAGGCACTGCTGGGCACAGCTGCAGATTTTGTCCCAGCTGGGACCTTCTCCCTTCCCCAGGCCTCAGATCCTTCCATGGCTCTAGATCAGAGTTTCCAATTTGCAGTTGCCATTTAAAATAAAAATTTAAAAAATAAAAATAAAAATAAACAAAAACAAGCAAAAAACCCCCCAAAAAACCCAAAACAAACAAAAAAAACCACCAAAAAAGACACCCCAAAAACCAAAACCAAAACAAAACCATAAATATAAATATAAATTATATAAATATGGATATGGATATAGATATAGATATATAGATAGATATAGATAAAGATAAAGATAAAGATAAAGATAAAGATAAAGATAGATAAAGATAAAGATAAAGATAAAGATAAAGATAGATAAAGATAAAGATAAAGATAAAGATAAAGATAGATAAAGATAAAGATAAAGATAAAGATAAAGATAGATAAAGATAAAGATAAAGATAAAGATAAAGATAGATAAAGATAAAGATAAAGATAAAGATAAAGATAGATAAAGATAAAGATAAAGATAAAGATAAAGATAGATAAAGATAAAGATAAAGATAAAGATAAAGATAGATAAAGATAAAGATAAAGATAAAGATAAAGATAGATAAAGATAAAGATAAAGATAAAGATAAAGATAGATAAAGATAAAGATAAAGATAAAGATAAAGATAGATAAAGATAAAGATAAAGATAAAGATAAAGATAGATAAAGATAAAGATAAAGATAAAGATAAAGATAGATAAAGATAAAGATAAAGATAAAGATAAAGATAGATAAAGATAAAGATAAAGATAAAGATAAAGATAGATAAAGATAAAGATAAAGATNAGGTGACCCCGAGATGTGTAAAAAGTCTCTTTTCTCCAGCCCAGCTGCCCAAGAACGAGTCTGAGGTCTTCAGCTCTCGCTCTCGAGGTTGTTTATTGTTGGTCATCAGAAAACATTTCCAGCCTGGCCTGCAAAGCTCTGTTCAGCAGAGCAGAGCAAGGCCCTCTGCCCTCCCCCAGGCTGCTGCTCTCTTTTATACTATAAACTGGGGATACTTTATTTACTGTCACTTTCCAATAGCTGTCACCTGTGTCACACTGTGCCCTTTTACTCTACACCAATGCCAAAGTGCCACCAGCACCCAAGAGATGGAGGCTGGGAAGAAGAAGGAAGGAGCACAGGACAAGGCCCAGTTCCCTCCATCTTGCCTCCCAGCTCACCATAATAAGAATCCTAAATCTGCACTTTTGTGACTTTTCCTTCTTCACACAGTGGTGGCAATTTGTTCCATGGCTCAAACTCAAAGGCACAAGGATCTCTGGCTGCATGCCAGGGTCTCTGACCCCCCTGCCAGGGCTTCAAAGCCCCCTGGGCTGGGCTCAGGTCACCCAGGGCTGGCACAGGGATGTGCTGGGTCCCCACAACCAGCAAACCCCCAGCAAAGGCAGCAGCGAGGCTCACACACCCTGCTGGGGATGGAGACTCACAGGGAGGAGCTTCCCAAAAAGGCTTTGCTGCTTTCCCAGCACAGTCCCCCCGAGACACTGCGGTCCCACCTTCCCCAGGTGCCTCTGGGAACAACACTTTTATCCCAAGAAATTTACAACAATTCCCCCTTATCAAAAATCCATCAGTTCACCAAAACCCCCATGGATGTGATTTTCTTTAATTTTCCATTGTTGTTGTTTGCTTTTTTCTTTCCCCATTTTCAGGGTGTTTTAGCAGATTTCTATTTTCCACATCTTTTTGTCAGACCCTGGTTACCACAGGATGAAGGGCATCAGCCTTGGTCCTTGGAGGATTTTTTGTAATTTTCCCTTTGCTAATGTCCAATTTTGCAAACTTACCTCCACGTTGCAAAAGTGGTAAAAAGGACTGTAAAGTACAAAGGTGAAAAGCTAAAATCAACCCAGAGTCCTTGGCAAATCTGGCCATCACACTTTTGGGGTTACCAGTGGTGAAAGGAAAGAAATGGGGTAGGTAGGGAGGAGGATGAACAGCCCAAATCTCTTCCACGACACGGCTGGTTTAATCAAATAATTAAAAGACATTCTTCCTGCTGGGGAAAGAACATAAACCACAGACATTTGGGGCATTTCTTCCCCAGTGCTATTGCTTTCTCCTCAATAAATTTCACCCCTGAGTGAGCTCGGAGCTGCCAGGTTCTGGCAGCTGTCTCTGAAGGTCCCAGAGGCTGCATTGCTTTGCCCAGGGTGGTGATTTGGGGAGGAAAGCTGCAAGTTGTGGAGAAGAACGAGGGCTGGACCAGCTGACCTTTAAAGGCCCTTCCAGCCCACGCTGTTCTGTGGTTCTGTGCGGGGCAGGAGGGCACAGACCCAGCCCACAGCCACTCCCCAGCTGTGGGGAAGAGTTTGTGGGGCAAAGCCACAGCCCCACACAGGAACAGTCCTGAGGTTGATGCAAAGCCAGGAAAACCTTGGCTGCCGTGATGCCTTAGGATTTTAGCTTTTCTGGTTTTCAGATCCTGTACTGCTTTTTAGGGTATTACTCTAAAAGTCCATAGCCTGTCTGCTGCTGTTCTCCTGTTTGATTCAGACAAAACAATTCCTCTCTAGGCCTGAGACTCAGTGCCATCCTACAGCCTCGGGCCCTGAAAAACAGAAACAAAATTAATTGGGGGAGCAAACTGGGGGTAAATGACTTCATTGCCTGAAGCTGGAATTGGAGAATTAACCCCTGATATGCAAATAAACCAAACTTATAATTGTCTGAAAAACTCCTGACCATTGCCCAGCTTGGATGCAGCCTCTGGGAGGCTTTGGCTGCCCAAGGTGCATCTCTTGATAAATAAATCCCCACTTTATTTCTCTTATTCTTGTCTGGCCTCTGTTCCAGGCAGGCATTCCAAGGCCCCAGGTGGAGTCCAGCAAAGCCAAGCACACACTCACTGTCAGAAGGGAAGAGCAGTGGTGGCTGTGGCCCACACAAAATCCAGCCATGCAGGCCCTTCCCTGCCCTCCCTCAGCCCCAAGGGGTCTCACGAGGTGGCCCTGGGGACAGGATCCCTTTTTGTACCTTTTTGTACCCATCCAGTACAAATCCAGACCTTTCTCCCCATTTCCATCGTGACAGGGAGGTTGTCCCCACATTCTCCTGGGCACCCCCTCCACCAACATCATCTCATTTGCAGGTGCCAGGAGTCCCCTCCTTCTCCCTATCAGGAATGTTCATCTCAAAAGCCAAATTTCCAAACTACTTCGAGGCAATGATGAGATTATTTGGGGATGACAAGGCTCCCTGGAAAAGTTACAGGGACAGTTCTTTGGCACAGGGTCAAAGCTGAGAATCTCTGGATTCAGCAATGTGGACAAAGAAGATCCCAGGGTGTATAAATCAGACAGAAGGGTTATTTCTGAGGGGATGCAATACAGCCATCCTGACGTTACAGTAATTCTTGGGATAGGCTCACTGAAAGGAGTTCAGGAATTTGAAGTATGGGTGATGAGAAATTATTTTGGAACCAGCATATTCACTTTATTGAGAATAGTGCTAAGGTGCCCATAAATCTTTCTAGGAGCATTTCAGGTACTTTTATGACTCTTGCATGGGATTTATTGCATATTTTCAGAAAAAAAAAATAATTTAAAAGGACATTGCTGAGCAGTTTTTATAGCTTTTATTTATTTTTTAATCTCCATTGTTTGCAGAGCCCTCCTCAGTGCTGGAAAACACAATTCTGTCCTGTTACATCTCCCAGACAAGGAATTTTGCATTCTCTCTGCAATGCTGAGCAGGGATGGAGGTGGAGGGTCTTGGGCTGTCACTGGGCTGGGGTAGGTGGGGTGAGTGTCCCTCCTGCAGAGCTCCAGGAGCACTGGATCTGCTGCAGTGGCTCCCCACAGAGGGACAGCCAGATTTTGGGGCAGGTATCTGGTGTGATGGATCTCCCCGTGCTGGATCTCACTGTGGGAGGGTAACAGAGAGCTTGAACGTTCTATTTAAAGCCCATTTTTTCAGCAGTGTGCAGAAATCCCCTGCAGCCCTGGCGTATCCCAAAGGCTGCCTTGGAAAACTGAGCAGGTGAGGAATGCTGGAGAGTGATCCTCATATCTGGGCACAACTCCTGGGGAGGAGAGGGTTTTGTTATATCTGATTCCACCAGGAGCACCTCTTATCAGCCATGGAGCCACAGAATATCCTGAGCTGGAAGAGACCCCCAAGGATCATCCAGTCCAGCCCAGACCCCAGCAATCCCCCCTGGGCATCCCTGGAGCTCTGGCAGCCTCGGGGCCGTGCCCATTCCCTGGGGAATTCCCAGGCATCAGCAGCATGGAAAGCAGAGGCACAGGGGTTCCGTTTGGGGTGGGGTTTTTCTTCATTTTTGTTTGGTTTGTGGTTGTTTTCTTTAAAGCAGGTACAGAAGTGTCCAGTGCCAGTGTCACAAGGCCTGTGACTGTGTCCCTCTGCAGGGCCTTCCCCAGGACACAGCCAGCTGCACCAACGGGGCACTGCCCATGGCCATGGGCACAGAATCCTGGAATGTCCTGAGTGGGAAGGGACCCACAGGGATCATGGATGCAGCTCCTGAAGCCCAGCAATCCCCCCTGGGCATCCCTGGAGCGCTGCCCAAAGGCTCCTGGAGCTCTGGCAGCCTCGGGGCCGTGCCCATTCCCTGGGGAGCCTGGGCAGTGCCAGCCCCTCTGGGGGAAGAACCTTTCCCTGCTCTGCAGCCTGAGCCTGCCCTGGCCCAGCTCCAGCCGCTCCCTGGGCGCTGTCCCTGCCCCAGAGCAGGGGTCGGAGCTGCCCCTCGGGAGGAGCTGCAGATCCCTGAGCTCTGCCCTGGGTGAGCTCTGGGCACACCCAGTGCCCTCAGCTGCCCCTCCCTGGCCCCTCCTGACCCTTTACCCTCTCCTTGTCCCTCCTCTGGCCGCTCTCTAATAGTTTCATACCCAGGCTGGATGTTCCCCCGTTCCAGTGGAGATATTTTCCAAATCTGCAGCACTTCTGGCCAGAAATGCAACCCTGGAGTTTTGGCTCCTGCAGCCTCCTTTGGACAGCCTGAGTTTGCTTAGCCTTCCCTGGCCTTCCTGTTCCTAATTGAAATGCTGCTCTTGAGGCCAGTCACGTTGTGCTGCTGCCTCCTCTGCTGCTCCCACCTTGCAGGGACCCAGGGCAAGCTGGGGTCTGACACATCCCAGTGTCACACACCGAAGGCTGGCAGTGCCTGGCAGGGAAGGAAGGAGCAGGGTTGGCACTTTGGCTGTGCTGTGGGCAGGGGGAAGGAGCTGCCTGCAGGGGCTGCATCCTCCTGGCAGGGAGCAGAGGTGCTGGGGCCAGGGGATGGAGTGGGAGGATGGAGCAGAAAGCGTCGCTCCCAGCCTGACTCCTTCATGAACCCCGACAGCGTCTTCCAGCAGCCCCTTCCCAGCAGTGCTCCCTGGGGGCTCTGCAAGGAGGAAAAAGTTAAACACATAAATCAGGCAGCTCTGGCTCTTTTCCTCTTTCTTTGTCATCATCGTCGACCCCTCCAGTTCTGTGGGTTTTTCCTTGGTTGTCTCTCCCATAAAATGCTTTTCATTTGGTGGCTGTTGTTCCTTTAAATACTTATGAAAACTCATAAAACTATGTGGAAACAAGCAGCCGTTTTCTTCTTAGAAAGGAGCTTATGCCAGCAAAGCAGAAAAAAGAATCTTGCTCTAGTGATGCAGAGAAAAGGAAGGAATAAAGGAAGGCAGGAGGCAAGCAGGGACACAAGCAAGGAAGGTTGATTTTCACATGTCCAGAACATTTGCTTTGCCAAAGACTGTGACCACGAACATCAGCATTTTCAAGGCTTGTTCTAGAGAGCCCATGAAATCTAAATGACAAAAATGGGCTCTTCCATCTCCAGCTGTCAATTCCTAGAGGTGTCAGGTGCTCTGAGCAGAAAAATGCAAAGTAGAAACCACCTCTCCTGTGGCCAGGACACTTCTCCTTCCAGCTGCTTCAGTCAGGGGGATCAGGATGGAGGAGGAGGAGGTGCTGACCCCAGACCTGCAGCCCCAGGGGAGCCAGCCTCCTGCACGGTGCCTTTTGCAGCAGTTGGTGGCAGGAGCTGAAGCTGCTTCCTGCCTCACTTGCAGACTCTCCAGAGGATGTTTTGGTCAGGTTTGCTCATTAGCAAGTCCTTGACAGACGTTGCTTGGGATGTGCCTTCCTAAAGGGTTTGAGCACCTCTGGCCCAGCCATCAGGGACTGTGCATCAAAGAAATAGATGGCACTATGGACACACTCACATCCAGCCCCTCGATTTCTCCTCTGCCTGGGCACCAGCTCCTCAGAGAGGGCAGGCTGCTGGCTTTTGAGCTGCAGGTGTTCTGCCCACCTGTGCTGATGTGAAGAAGTGACCCTGACGCATTTGCCTTGCCTGTGGTTCTCCTTAGCTTGGTCTTGCTCAAATCTTCCTGACACAAGATCCCAGGAGCTCGTGGTATCAATTTCCCAAACGAGGGAGGTCTCCTTGTGAAGTAAAATCACAGCAGCTAAAAAGCTTCCTCTGCAGGTTCATGAGTTTGTTTATTTCTGTTGCCTTTTATCTAGTAACTGATCTATTTTCTTGCATTTTCCACAGTGTCATTGGAAGCTGAAGCTCACAGTGGGCTCAGCAATTAGTGGTAGCACAGAAATATAAGGCAAAAACAAGTATTGCTAATGAGCTGACACATTAAACAATGAGTCACACTTCCATAAGGAGCCCAAATCGAGTTATAACCCTAAATAAACAAGCTGTGAGAAACAGTTTACAAAATATGAATGTGTTACTTATTTAACTGCTGTTGAGAAGCTGCGATCTGAACCCTGAGATGTATTTAAATATCTGAAACAAATACTCAGTGAGTGGTTTGTCAGACTGAGGCAGTGGGGGCTGGATGGGATGGAGGAACCCTACAGCAGGACAAGGGGACCAGCAAGACACTGCCTTGGGATTGTGTCCTCCCCTCCACGTCCTTCCACATCTCCATGTGACCAGGCAGGGGCTGTCCCTCACCAGGGAATGGAGGCAGCAGGGGCTGAGAGCCAAGAGGCTGCAAATTGAATTGTCCCTCCTCTCACAGGTGTCTCTGGAAATTTGGGAATCCTCAGGCTCCTGAAGAAAGTCATCGCATGGTCAGGCAGAGCCCCTGTGACTTTTCATTTGGGGGCTAAAAGGTAAAACTGAAGAGAAATTATTAGTCCTAAATCAAATGATAAAATTCCTCTACTTTTTATCAGGGCCTGTTGCGACAGGACAGTGGAGAATGGGTTTAAACTGAAGAGAGGTCAGTTTGCATTGGATATAAGAAAGAAGTTTTCTACTGTGAGGTGGTGAGGACCAGGCACAGGGGCCCAGAGAAGCTGTGACTGCTTCTGGATCTCTGGAAGTGCCCAAGGCCAGGCTGGATGGGGCTTGGAGCAGCCTGGGACAGTGGGAGATGTCCCTGCCATGGCAGGATGAAATGACATTTAAAGGTCCTTTCCAAACCAGACCCTACTCTGACTCTATGCTTCCATGGATCTGCTGCAAGGTCACAATAAGCTCAACCCAGAACCTCCTTCAGGCTGAACAATTCCAATTCTCTCAATCCCAGCTCCCTCTGTCCCCCAGAGTGGAGGCTGTTTGTAAAAGAGATTGTATTTACCCCAGAGAGAGGGCAGAGTGTGTGCTGGAGAGGGCTGATGTCTCCCTGCCCTCCAGGAGGAGCTCAGACCTCTGGTCACACCTCTGATCCTTCCCAGACCCTCCTGGTATCCATCCCACCCTTCCATCCCTCTCCTCATTCTCTCCATCCTCTCACGCCTCTCCATGCCTGCTCCCCTGGCAGTGACAGTCCTCAAATCACAAGTGGCAAAAGGGCTGGGACAAGCTCCTGGGCTGGCAAAGTGAAGAGGTTTTAGAAGATTTTATTAGATATTACTAGATATTAGATTTTTTTTTATTAGGAATAACAGAAACCCCCGCAATGGCAAAGGGTGCTGCTACACAGAGATGGTGAAATTGCTCATAACAAGGCAGGAGAGGCAGACGTGACCAGGGAGCATTTCTATTCTGTGTGTTTGGGAGGAAGCACTTCCAACATGCAAGGACAGTGGAGTGCTCTTCAGGCTCTTGGTACCTAAGGAGAATGTCAAACAGCATCTACATGGGACAAACATTTTCAAATCACCCTAAAAATAATGGTAATCTCAATAATCAGTCTAATTTCACATGTCAAGAGTCTGCAAAGAGCTGGCTGAGAGTTTCTGCAGCCCTGCACAGTTAGTGCTAAATGATTTTATGACCGGAGAAATGAGGTGCATCATATTGGGCAGGTCTAGAGCTCAGAGCCCACAGGCATCACAAGAGCACAGAAGGGTTTGTGAGCTGCAGGAGTGATGAGCTCCTGAGATGGGTGTGAGCTGCCTGAGTGCATGTCTGTGTCCTCCAGTCACCCACCATTCCTCCACCAGGTACCTGCAAAGAGGGGCTTGATGCTGAATTTGGTGCTTTCAGACCCTGCAGACAGATGGAAGAGCTCGTTCTGGGAAATGGCCAGGCCCAGAGGTCTGCACACAGCTCCAGTTTGGCTGGGACTGTTTCTCCCAGCCCTCTGAAGGTCGCTGAGTTCATCCCAGGCGTGGCCGTGGGATGTTCCACGAGGGGAGGAGGTGATGGGAGCTGTGCCTACCCCCGGCTCTCCAGCTGCAGCAGGAACGTGCAGGGCTGAGCGTGGCTCCTGCAGAGGGTGAGGCAAGGCCACCACCCTCCCTTCTGGCAGGCACTGCAGGCCCAAGGCAGTTCAGGAGGGGCTCCCTAGGAATTGTGTCCCCCACAGCTCAGGTCAGCAGCAAGTGGAGGAGTTATCCACCCCATTGCACGTGAGTGGCTCAGGACAAGCCAGTTCCCATCCTGGAAATGCCCTTTTGTCTCCAATATCTGCAGGGGAGCCTGGGGTGAGCCAAGGGATGCAGCAGGTGCCCTCAGCAGTGCAGGGAGAACTGCAGGGTCAGAGGTGGAGCTGCACCTTGGCTTCCCTCTCCCACAAGTTGCCCAGGGGATCCCAAGACCCCTCCTGCCCCCCGAGCCCAGCTCTATTCCAGGGCACAATGGGCTCCAGGGCAGCAAGCAGCCCGGGGCAGGATCAGGACAGGGAGCAACTCCCAGCCTCCCAGCCTGTGGGTATTTTATCTCTTTTTTTCCCATCTCCAACCTGTCTGCTTCCCAGCTCTTTGCCCTCAGGGCAATTCCCTCTCCTGGATGCGCGGTGTCATGGAGGTGTGAGGGCAGCAGCTGCCAGCCCCACACCACAAACCCTCCTCCATCCCTGAGCAAACAGCTCAGAGCTCCCACCACGGGCAGCCTACCCCTGGTAATTACCTCAGCACACACCTTGGCTCTTAAGTACATGGTTAGAAACAGATCAGTGTGAGACATCTCCTCAAGTCTCATCTGGGAATCGCTGCTATCACCGAGCCCTGCTTCCCCAGTCAAAGATGATTTACTCTGATCTGCACTATTGATTTTATTGTGGGAAATGTGGTGATACCTAGAGAGAGAGTGAGACAGAGATTTGACTTATGTGAGCATGTGGGAAAGGCTCCAGTCCTCACCACAGCGCCTGCCTTTTCTGCATCTGTACCAGAATTATTTGTAGTGTTTTATGCACCCATCTGCTCCCTGCATGCTCTCTATAAATCTCACTGGCTCTCTCACACACACACATGTTTGCTTTCCATGTAGATTACTTATGATGAGAGTCTAATTAGACCCGGGGAAGCCTGCCTACAGAGCGAGCCTGGGGAGAGCTTAATTAAAGTCAATGGAGAAAATTATAGGGGGAAAAAAAAAAAAATTAGGGCAGCAAGGAAAAAATATCAAGAAAGAAACCAAGGGGAAAAAAGAGGCAGGGAAGTAACAGCACCAGTGAGGGGGTGTGTGAGGCTGCCAGGCTTCTGGGAAAGGCACCCTGAGCACCAGCAGGACTCGGAGCTGCAGCCTGGGGAGCTCAGGGGGTGTTTGTGGGCTGGAGTGGGGCTGGTGACAAGGTGGGTGGGTGCACACAGCCTTTCTGCACGGGGCTGGGCAGGGTCCTGCCCTCCTGCCCTCCTCCCAGGGATGGATGCTGAGGGTGCATGAGACCACAGAGCTCTGGGTCCTCTCCATGAGAGCCTTGAGCTCTCCTGGTCTCAGCCACAGCCGGGATCTGTGAGGTGAAGCAGGAGGTGAGCAGTGCTGGGCAAGGTCTGGCTCCTGGCTCTGTCTGTCCCCAGTGCCCAGAGGGGCCCCGCTCTCATTCTCATAAAGGAATTTGTTCTGTGGGATGTGAGTGATGGAGAGCCCGGCCTGGGAGGGCTGCAGGGGGTTCAGGTGTCACCACAGGGCACCCACTGTGACCTCTGCAGGCCAGGACACTTGTGCCCCAGCAGTGGCACAGTGGAACCCCGTGACACCTGGCTGAGGGAGAGCATCTCTTTTAGAAAGTCTTGATTTAAAGACCACAAATGATGGAGAATCCGCCACATCTCTTAGCAAATTGCTCCAATAGTTAATTATACTCCCTGCTTAAAAGATGCATCTTATTTCCAATTTAGGTTTTTCTAGCTTCAGCTTCCAGCCAATGCATCTCATTACATTTTTTATCTGCTAGATTAAAAACCCCTCCATTATCAGAAATCTCCTCCCTCCATAAGTATTTATAGACTATGATCAAGTTGCCTCTTAACCTCCCCTTGATAAAGTAAATAGGCTGAGCCCCTCCATCTCTCCCAGTCAGCCAGGCCTTGCTCAGCTCCACCCATTCCTGTTCTTCCCTGAGTCCTCCCTGTGCCTGCACCATCCTGGGCCAAAATCCTGGATCAGGGCAGGTGCTGTCCTGGGCTTTGACCCGTGCAGAGGACCAGGGAGGCTGGTGTGCCAGGTGCTGCTGCAAGAGGGCTCGGTGTGGGGAAGATGCACTCTGTGCTCGGGTGGTGCCAGCACAGAGAGATCCCACAGGGGATCCCACAGAGGGAGACAGGAATGGAGATAAGCAGTTAGGAACCATGGAATCATTGGGGTTGGAAAAGACCTCCAGGAACATCAAGTCCAACCCTCAACTGAATCCAGTGGCTCTGCTCCTTCCCCTTCCCTGTGTTCCAGACTGCTAAATCCTCTCCTTTTGGGCTGACAAAGGGGTTTCCTGGAAAGCAGAGATACAGATGTGCTTCTGCTCACCACATCCAGCTGTGGATCCCAGTGCCATCAGCTTAACCTCATCCTTGTCCTGGATGCACCTTGGAGCGGGGCTGTGCCCAAAGCCACCTCCCTTTGCACGCTGGAGACCCAGGGACTCGGGGTCTAGGGCACTGCAGGGTGCACCAGGCTCTGGGGAGCTGCTCCTGCAGGCCAGGGAAATCAGGATGCTGCTGTGTGCACAGGCAGCACTCAGGGGGAGGCTGCCTCCAGCCCTGGAAAGCCTCCTCACACCCACAGCTGCAGACCCTGGCTCATCCTGCCTGGTGTCAGATGCAATAAGGGAGATGAGCACCCCCAGCACGGCCAGCACACACTGTGTGGTCTCCCTCTGGCTTTAGGCTCCCAGAATTTCTTCTTCTCTCTGAGAGATGTCAGGTTGAATAAAACTAAATAGATCCTGATGGAGGAAAACTGCAGTTAAGTGGGTTGGCTGACTGCTTGCCTTCTTTTTGTTTTGTTTTCTAACTTGTCACAGTGAGAAAGCCACCAGGGAAATGTGCTGGCAGGCCCTCGGTCACGGTCCCTGGCTCTTCCAGGCCATCTCCCCTGAGCCTGGTTAGCTCTGCCTCCCTGCCAGGACAGGAGGCCACACCAGCCCCAGGAGAAGGGTCAGCACCTGACAGGTGTGAAATGAAACTTGTGTCACCCTGTGCCTGGATGATTAGGAAAGGATCACCCATCCCTGGTGGCCCCGAGCCAGCAGGGTCCTGCCCACAGCCACCCCCTGTGCTGCTCCTAGGAGCCCAGGGCTGGTGGGAGACAGAGCCCACCCCGTGGGGATCCCTGCTGGAGGCTGGGCAAGCCCTGAGTCCTTGCAGAGTGACCAGATCTCGTGATCTCAGTGTGAATCTTGTGATGTTTTTTTACTCACACAGCCCCTGGTCCCAGCATCATGTGAGCCCTGGTGCTCCTTCAGCTGTGCCAGGTTCTAAGGCACATGGTTTGGGGACTGATTGGGAATGGGATGATCATGGAATTATAGACTCACAGAATGGCTTGGGTTGGACCTTAAAAATCATCCAGTTCCACTCCTGCCATGGCAGGGACACCTGCCCTGTCCCAGGCTGCTCCAAGCCCTGTCCAGCCTGGCCTTGGGCACTGCCAGGGATCCAGGGGCAGCCACAGCTGCTCTGGGCAGCCACAATGGATAAAAGCAGCCCAAGAAGGCAGCACATGCTCCATCAATTGTGTTGAAATCTCATTTTTGAGCTTGACTTACACTTCTGGGCAAGGCCAATTTGCATTTTCCCTTACCTGGAAGCCATCAGCCAACAGGTCCAGAGCCCCTGAGAGGCAGCATCCAACAGTCCTGAAAAGGAAAAAACACTGGATGAATGTGAAATAGTGGCTACTAGGGAGATGCTCCAGCACTTCTTTCGAGAGTTCCTGAAGAGTCTGACAAAGTGGAGCAGCAGACAGGGATGTTTGGGGTACATGTCATGACACACCAAAAGAAAATACTCATCCTCTTGAAGAAAAATCTGTTTGCAAAACATCTCCCAAGGTCTGCAAAGACCAAGAACAGAGGGTGATGCAAATGCACCCAGTGAAAGAAATTCAAAACTCTGTGCCTTCAAAACACATTTTGCGGTGCCCATGGTGTTGGTGCTTGGTTGATCTTAAAGATCTTTTCCAACCTTAACGACCCCATGAAAATTTACCTCGGGGCAGTGGAGCTGCTCCGCTCCATGCCCAGATGTGTGCGCACTGCCTGAGGTCAGCTCTGCTGTCCCACCTTGGCCACACAAGATCCTTGACAGCACAGGTACACCCCAGCACGTGGCACCTCTGCCCTCAAAGGCAGGGACAGAGCACAGCAGCCCCAGGGAAAGCCACAAACTCTCAGAGCATCTTTGGCCCAAGGTCAGCCCACACCTGCTGGACTTCACAAAGAAAAGTTGCTTCTTGTTAGAGGAACGTGACCCGGATTTCGTGCAATGGTGGGGATTGGCACATGGAGCAGAAATGCAATTCTCTCTTGGATTTTTACAGGTGCTGGGGACAGCAGGGCAGCGTCCATGATTTTGGAGGCTCAGCTCTGTAATTCCCTCCTGGTGTATCGGCTCCAGCTCACACACAGGTGATGAACCGTCCAGTGGGATGGAAGGGAAGTGGCAGATCCCAGGAAAAACCCAACCTGTGGGTGCTGCCCGCAGGGCCCCTCTGGAGCCCCGTGCCCTGGATTTCATCACATGCCCCATGCCCTGCTGTGTGACAAACTGCAGTGACATTACTGGGACCAGCAGAAATAGGCCAGTCACAGATTTTCTCTGAAATATTTTCTTCTAGTTTATTCCAGGTGTCCCCATGCTCCTCCCAAAACTCAGCAGTTCTCAGACCTGGGGCTTTGTCTCTTCAATTTTATTTTTTTTATATTTTTTTTATTTTCTTCTTTTCTTTCTAGTCTTATCTCTTTTTTCCATTTTGAAGAAGGAGGAAATGAAACCGATGGAAATTTTTAGGTCATTAAAACTGAGATAATTCCACTTTTCTTTTAAAGGACAGGAATTTAATATCATTTTTGCTGATCTAATGTTGTAATATCTCACTCATCTCTGACCACAGAAGATTTCAGAGAGCCCCTCTGGAGACACATCTGATACCTGAATGTGTCCAGACCAGATCCCAGAGCCTATTTTTGGTCCCACCAGCTGATCCAAACTTGTTCCATGAGCAAGAAAATGAACAGAGATGCCTGATGCAGACACACAAGGAGGGGCAGACACAGCCAGGCCCTAAGCAGGGAACCATCCCCATCCTGCCAAGGTGGTGCCAGCTCTTCTGACCAGGAATCCAGCTGTGCCACCCTCACCCAGCACAGGTGTGCTCAAAGCTCTGGCATTTCCTGGGAGCTGTGATGTCTCTGGTGACCGCAGTACCAGGAAATACAGACAGATCTCCCCGAGCCCTGCCAGACCATGAGGCCAGAAATGTGGCAGCTGCTTGTCCTCCTTTCCTTTACCGCAGAAGGGTCTCCAGTGTGGTTTAGCAACCCCAATTTGTGTTCTGCTGTTAGAGGGACAGTAGAAAAGTTTGGGCAGGGGTAACTTTGCACTGAAATGTCTTACACTTCACTCAGCTTTACTCATGGGTGAGAAATAACCATATATAACCAGTAAGTAACTCTTCAACCATGCTCTTCTAACGGGGCCCCTCTGAGTGGGCCTTGCCACTGTTCTTTGTCATGATTTCTTAATGAGAAACAAATCCTGGTGCTGAGCAGGAGCACTGATGTCTCTGAGCATCTCAGGAATCAGAGCAAGTGCTGGAAATCAAACCCTGGGCGTGCAGGGCTGTGGGCAGCCACCACTCCTCACTGCAGCACAGGTTAACCAGTGCTGATTAAACCCAGGCTGGATGCTCCTAGGGAGGCTCTAAAAACCTAAATTCCAAACTGTGCTCCCCCGTGACCCCCAGCCTCAGAACATGAGGCTGAACCTTCACAGTCTGCTTGGCTTTCCAGGGCTGAGCCCCTGATCCCTTGAGATCTCCAAAGTGTTTTGTCCCAGCCACAGGGGTTTGAACACATGGGTCTGAGGTGGGAGAGGGGAGCTCAGCTCCATGATGGTGAGAGGGAGGGATCCCCCGTGGATGCTGGGGCTGTGCTGGCACCCCAGAGCGAGGTGCTGCTGCTCACTGCTGATTTATTGGCAGGGCTGGTAGGTGTTGCATTGGGTTAAGTATTAACAGATCTCATGAGCCTCATTAGCTGTCCTCTTTTCACTCTCCAGCTGAAGAGTTACTGCTCCAAAATCTATAGTGCCTTGGCAGCTGCCTGGCTGATTCCCAGGTTAACCCTCACGGGGCTGCTCCCTCAGGCTCTCCGTGCCATCCCCGTGCACGTGGCGTGTCACGAAGCACAGACATCCCAGTCCTGGGGCTGTCCTGCTGCTGGGCAGCCAGGCAGGAGGCCTCTTGGATCATTGTCATGCACATCTCTGCCCTCCAGAAGCCTCTAAGCAGCGAGCCAGCCTTCCCCAGCCCACTTTCAGACATGCCAGCAAAGGCTGGCTCCTGGCGCAGACCCTGAGCGCTGGGAGATGCTCCTGCTCGAGAGGCCTCAGCTGGGAGCAGCCCCCAGGGTGTGCAGGAGGGACCTGCCTGGCTGGAGGTGCTGCCTGTCCCCAGCAGCCCCCAGCACAGTCCCTCAGCCCCCAGCCATGCAGGTGCCATCTGAGCCCAGCCCCTGGGGCAGATGCCCAAGGCTCAGGGGTCATGGGCTCTGCCAGAGGGGGTTCAAACTGCAGACACCCCGTGCTTGGTCAGGCACAGCTCACAGCCAGGGCTCTCCTGTCAAGAGTGGCCCAGGAGGTGACACAGTCCATCACACCTGCTGGAGGTGTCACCTCCACGGGGCTGCAGACTTCCAGGGATCTTTGCTCAGAAGCGCTGAGCACAGGGCCAGGAGTGACCACGGGAGCGTCAGGTGTGACCCTCAGCCATGGGCTGGCCCAGGCAGCTCTCAGGGCTCATGGAATCCCCAGGCCCCCTCGGGTCCTGCTGGGGATGAGGATGCAGTGCTGTCAGGGCTGCTCCATCCCCACACCACGAAATATTTGGGCTTTTCTCCTGCTGGAGTGTTCCAGATTTGGGCTTCCTTGAGAGAATCCTGCAGCCATCTCCATCTCACTGTGTCCCTCCCTGGCAGCCCAGAACGGCTTCACTCACACCAGATCCTTATGGTCCAACAGAGCCATGAGCAGCAGAGACATTCTGTGAAGCTTTCTGGGTTTCCTGCTCCCCTCCAGCTCCAGCCTCTCCAACCAAGTGCCCAGAGCCCTGGTGATGCAGGAGGAGCTGGCAGGGAGTGCAGGGGGTGGCATGACCTGCTTCTCCTTCTCAAGGGCAGCTCTCGCTTCAACAAGCCTTGGACAGTTCCTGCAGCTCCTGGTAAGTCTGTGCTGGAAAGCACTTCCTTCAGATCTGTTAATTGTTAAACAACACTGGGCTGTAATTAAAAAAAGAGTCAAGTACGTTACAAGGAGAGCTGGAGGTTGACAAGCTGGGCAAGGGCATTATCTGACCTGCTCCTCCCTGTGCCCTGATGGGACTGGGAAGGGCTGTGCAACCCCGATGTTTTCCCATCCTTCATAAATCATGCAGGCAGGAGCTGCCATGCCAGGGACCCCCAGCCTGACCCCCTGACCCTGCCCAGAATGCTGCCCAGGACAGGCAGAGGGCACTGGGAGTTGCTGGTGGGGACCTGGGCACTGCTCCAGTCATGCTGGAGCATGTGACAGGGCAGGGAGTGACCAAGGTGAGGCTCAGTGTGGCTCTGCAGTGGGCACTGAACCCCTCAGGGAGCCTCCTCACCTTCCTCACTTCTGAAGGCAGCTGGGAAAGACCCCACATGGTGGACAGGCCGAGGTGGGCTGGGGAAAGGTGAGATCCCAGGGGCCCTGAGGGGTTCAGGGAATGCTGTGCCACTGTGCAGAGCTGCTGGGAGCCTCTGCTGGTGCTCTCACAGTGGCAGTGTCCCCCAGCTGGGTGATGCTGCAGGTCCCTACAGCTGGCACACTGCCCACCTCCCCCCTGCTCAGGGCTCTCCTGGGAGCTCCCTTGAGGCAGGAACCAGCCCCTTTCTTCCTCTCAAGGACAGAAACTTGTGCTGGGAGAGGTCTGCGCCTCATCTGGGAGAAGACAAATGAGATCTGACAGCTCTTAAGCTGCTCCTGTGGAAGGCCCAGGGCTTCCCAGTGGACTTTGCTGCAGCTCCCAGAACATGCAGGAAATCAGGTGCACCAGAAGCTCAGCACTCAGTGTCACTGGTGTGGTTACATACCTGCACAGACACGGAGCTGAGGGACATCCCGAAGGTCAGAGAGGAGATCAGGGGGACTGCAAGCCAGGAAACAATCCCAGGCTGGCCACACCATCTGAGCACTGGCAGGGTCAGCCTTTGGCCAGATGCTGTTCACCAGCCCATCAATAGGTTGGCATCAATACCAAATCTCTCTGGGCAGAATTTGTCGATGGCATAAAGATTGGCAGAGTGGTGAATAATGAGGCTGTCACATGGAGCTGGATCACTTCCCTCGCTGGGACTGCTCCAACAAAATAGGTTTTAATAGCCTCAGATGCAAAGCAGTGCAGGGCTGGGCCTGGGCTGGTGCTGGCAGCATGGGAAGGCCCAAGGGAGGTGGGAAAGGTGACTGTCACCTCCAGGGACAGGGTGACACTGATCTGGAGTGGCTGCCTAGAACAGAGGCTAAGACTTAAGAGACTGAGTTGGGGATTTATTAAAGGCCTTCAATAGCCACACCTTGGGCAGCCAATGCCTCCCAGAGGATGCACCCAAGCTGGGCAATGGTCAGGAGATTTTCAGACAATTATAAGTGTGGTTTATTTGCATATCAGGGGTTAATTCTCCAATTCCAGCTTCAGGTAATGAAATCATTTACCCCCAGTTTGGTCCTCCCAACTCACATTTGTTAATCTTTTTGGGGCCTGGGGCTGTGGGGTGTCCTTGAATTTAGTCCCGGGGGGTTGTTTTGACCAAAATGTGAAGACTGTAACCAACACTCTCTATGGAGTTCACAGTTCTACACTAATGCAGTACAGGATCTGAAAAATATAAAAGCTAAAACTTAAGGCATCAACACCTGCTGGGACAAAAGAACCCCACAAGCTGAGGCACAACGTGCCAGCCCCGAGACCACTGAGCCTGGGGGGATCTGGCTGCATGCAACAGCCCTGAATGGGAATCCCAAATCCTTCTCCCTCCCTACTCAGAGGGAGGAAAAACTTTTCTCTAAACAATTTGGAGCTCCTAATGCTCAGAACCTTTGGTAAGGACAGCAGCACCAAAGGAGGGGTAAAATACCTGGAAAAGGTCTCCAAGAATACCAGGTCAGGGTCAGGGATGTCAGGGGTCCTTGGCTGAGTCCCCTTGCTCAAACCCCCTGCCCTGCTGTCCCAAGGATCCCTCATGCCCCCACCCCACAGCCTGGAGCCAGCCCTGTAGGTTTGCTCAGCTTCACCACAGGCAAGTGGGATTTCTTTTAGAAAATGAGTTTTCTTTTAGAAATGAAACCCCAGTGTGTGTTATTGGTTCAGGACACTGGTCCCAGTGGCAAGGAATCCTTTCTTGGGTCTGGGAGACCTCTCTTCCCATCACCTCATCCCCCCCAAGCTCCCAGCCAGCCCTTTCCCAGAGCTCACAGGTCACTCCTTCCCGAGAAACAGAAAACTCCAAGCTCTTTTGTGACAGAATCACTCAATCCTAGAATAGTTTGCATTGGCAGGACCTTTCCAGGTCACCCAGTTCCACCTCAGACCACCCCCTGCAAGGGCAGGGACACCTCCCACTGATCCAGGCTCTCTCAGGGCCCATCCAGCCTGGCCTTGGACACCCCCAGGGATCCAGAGTTTCTCTGGGCACCCTGTGCCAGTGTCTCAACACTCTCTGAGTAAAAGATTTCTTCCTACATCTAGTCTAAATCCACTCAATTTTCTTTAAAAACATCACTCATTGTTCTAGGGTCACAACAGAGCCTACGAAAGTGTTTGTCCCCATCTTTTTTATAATCCCCTTTAGGCCCTGGAAGAAGGTTTCTACTCTCCAGGGGAGCACCCCCAGCTCTCCCAGCCTGGTTCCAGAGGGGCTCCAGCCCTGGAGCAGCTCCGGGGATTCCTCTAGGCTCTCTCCAGCAGCCCCAGGGCTGGGAGCAGCTCTGCAGGTGGGAAATCACCTGAGCAGGGCAGAGGGGCAGAATAACCTCCCTTGACCTGTTGGTCAAGTTGAATTCGATGCAGCCCAGAACACAGCTGACATTTTGTCCAAACCTGGCTACTTTGTATTCCAAGTCTCCCTGTGCCCATCCCAGAACGTTTTGGCTGTCTGAAATCCCAGGAACGCTGGATACGAACGGAGGCTTTCGGGGAGTATCCTCAGGTGGGAGGGAAGGGGGAACAAGCAGAAAAGCAAAGCAGGACGAGCTGAAGGTGCCACTGAAGGTGCCAGAGCAGCAGAGCTCCCGTGCAGGTGTCACTCGTGCTGTCCCCATGCCGTGCCATGGAAGCCACCCCTGACCCCCAGGGAAAGCCTGGCAGGCTCTGGGCAGCGATTGCTCCTGGCCAGGACCTGAGGGTCCTGCAGGTCTGGTGTGTGCCCAGTGCCCTCCTGCCTCCCTGCAGCACCTGCTGGGCACAGAACCGTTGGAGCAGCCTTGGCTGGGATTTACATCCCTCAGAAAATAATTATGGGAAGAAAAGTGCTGGTATTAATCGGAGCCTCCATTTAAAGATTAACCACAACAAATGTGTTGCATGCAGGAAGTTTATTTAACAATGCTCCCATTGTACACCCCGAGAGCATGTTTGTCTTCATTAGTGCAGTAATTCATTATATGGCCTCTCTAACATTCAAATCAGAAGGAAGAATATTAAAAAAGTAATTATACTTTTCAAAGTAAAGCTTTATGGGTAAATTGTATGCAAATCGCTGTCTAAATCAGGGCGGCATATCTTAAGCAGATCTAAAAGTTGCAAAGGCTTCCACAGCATCATTGATATGTAATCAACATAGATGTATGATTCTGCTCCTTACTTAGGCAAATTTGAATGGCAATCCTCAAGTAGGTAATTGGTATTTATCACAATGGCTGATGGGGAGAAGCTATAATCTTGTTACGGGTGGGACCGGCCTGTCATAAATCAACCTGCTTGGAGGTTACTGCAAGACTCTGTCACATTTGGGTTTCCAGATGCTTTTAATCACCTTTTTTAACCTTCACCTCGTTTGTAATATGGGCAAATAACCTTCAGGTCTTTGAAGGCCTCTTCTGCAGGTGTCAGTGCGTTCAGGAAATAGCTGAGTGCCCTCACACCATTTGTCCAGCCTGTGATGACAAGCCCCTTTTCTCTAATCAAGATAGTTTAATGAGATTTTTTTTTTCCCCTTACTAAAATAGCGCTAGGAATAAAACATGAAATTGATCATTTACGTGCACCAGGGAAATCATGTCATTTGGAGAATAATTTAACAGGATTGGATGGTTCAGATTTACTGCCCAAACTGCAATCACCAGCTCTGGGGACTGGGAAGGGAGAGCAGAGGGGCATCCCAGAGCCTGCTGGGGGAGTGTGGATGAGTGGAGGACAGCCACCCACATGGCCTTGGGGACACATGTCCTCTGCCACCTTGTCCCTCCCTCTTGCAAATCCCCACTGCTTCTCCAGGCATCATGGGCTGTGTGCAGGTGCTGAAATCCCTCCCCCAGCTCCTGGGGATGCAGCAGCTGCCCTGGGGAGCCGTGGGGTCTGGCTGGACCCTGGGATGGGGTCAGCTGGGGTACAGGAGAGAATGCAACTCCCTTTCCCCAAATTCCTCCCACCACTTCTGGCTGTGACAGGAGTGTCCATGCAGCCCCCGTGTCCCTGCTGTCACACCACACAGGGGTCCCACAGAACCCTGAGGCTCAAATACTCAGCAGAGCTTTGGCTGACAGGTCAGGGCACCCCCAAAGCCCCCAGCACCCCCTCACCCCCAGAGGATTCACAAGCCAGCACGTTTCCTGCAGGTGTCTCGGGGGGTCACTGGCCGTGCTGCTGGGGGACCAGCCCCGTGTCCCCACCAGTCCCTGGGGATGAACACAGGCAGGAATGTGCTTCTCCCCTTGGCACAGGGTGCCCAAGGTGCCAGGGGCCAGCTCAGGCACCCAGCAGCCTGAGGGTCACCAAAGGGGAGCCCAGGGTCTCTCTGTTCCAGCCACTGTGGGTGTTCTGTACTGCCTGCCCAGCGCTCCGTGCTGGCAGCTCCCCTGTGCTCCTCCCAGCACGGATGTTGGCATTCCCAGGCGTCCATCAGCATCTCTGCACCTTCAGTGCACCCAGCCTTAACACTGAGGCTGTGCAGGAATCTCTGCCAGCTCAGCCCCTCTCAGGTCCCTCCCAGGTCTGTCCATCTGGCTGCTGGGTGGGTTTCCCACTCCCTTTTGGGGCACACAGAGCAGATACCCACAGAGACCTTGCTGGTGTTGCTGCATCTGCTCGTGGCGTGGGGTTGGAATTGGATGAGTTTTAGGGGCCCTTCCAACCCAGACCATTCTGGGATTCACTGATTCTCTGATCCCCCAGGGAAATGGTTCCTGTGCAGAGCCCATCCTGTCCGAACTCCTGGTGCTGAGGCCTTGCACTGATTTAGGGGAGAAGCAGACACAGACCTGGGAGCACTCAGGGGGCCTGACAGGGAATCATGGCAGAGAAAAAACAATTCAGAATGTCCAAAGTGACTTGAAGAGGATTCACAGCTGAAAATAGGGGTGAAATGGTTTCTGCTGGTTATTAATGCCGTGCTATTTGTTCCATGTTATTAGCAGGCGATAACGTGGCGTGCAGAGGTGAAAAGCAGATACAGAAATGCACGGTGGAAATTCATCTCCTCCAGCATGAGGCAATTGCAGGGCTGAGCTGGGGCACTGGTGAGCACCATGAGCCAGCAGAGATCTGAGCACTGGAGAAATGAACATTTTTTTCATCCCCTTCCTTTCTTCTCTCTTTTATTTTTTTTTTTTTTTTTTTTGGAAGGGGAAAGAGGTTACATTTTTCTGTGTCAGAAATATGCCGTGACACGAAAGAATCCATCAAATGACACTGTGTGTCAGGTCATGTCACAACATCATTAAAACATTATATCTTGTTGATGAGGCTCTTGCCATCAATTCAGAGAGTGACTGATTTGATCTGCAAAAAGTGGAAGTTTCTGTGCCCTGTTTGCAAGACAGCTGGCAGCTCTGCGAGAGGAAGCACTATTTCATATTCTATTTAGGGCATTAAGCCTTAATCCCATTAGAAGATTCATAGCATAGCCAGCTTCAGATGGAGAGATACTTCCATAGCTGGATGGATTTCTCCTACGACACCTGCACCACATGCTACATGGAGCCATTTGGAAAAAAAAAACCCCACAAGCCTACAGTCTTCCCAGCTCCTCTCTGAGAGCTTATCTCTTCCTCTAACACAGTTTAGTGCCAGGTTTTATAGACTGCTCATGCTGTCGGGAATGTTTGCTGGTATTCTGTTAACTTGATGCTTGGCTGTTCCAACACTATTCATTTAGGGCAAGCATCTGGCATGTAGCAACAAGATGGCTGATAGAATAAAATTAGGCAAGTTTATATGATTAATCATAGCTGGGAGCCAGCACCGGTCTCAGTTTGTGAGAGGCTGTGATATATCCTGTAGGTTATTTATCAGAGAGAGCAAAGCTGCATTCACACGTCGGGAGAACCCGGGGAAACACACCTTTGGGGGATGCTGACACGGCTTCCTGAGGGGGTTCTGGCAGCCCTGAGGCTGGGACGAGGCAAAAGCCACGATGCTGCAGAGCAGGGGATGGTGGTGGCACAGGCTGGCTCTCTCCAAGCCACTGCCTGAACCACACAGGGATTGGGAACCAGAGTGGGGCCTGTGTCAGCTCAGGATACAAATCCTTCATCCCCACCTCGCACCTCAGTGCCAGGGCTGTGTTCCCCCACAGCTCCAGGTTGTTTAGCCCAGAGGATGATAAACCCAGAGAACAGGAAGAGGCCAGGGCTGGATCAGGAAGAAATTCTTCCCTGTGAGGGTGGGCAGGCCCTGGCACAGGTGCCCAGAGCAGCTGGGGCTGCCCCTGGATCCCTGGCAGTGCCCAAGGCCAGGCTGGAGCAGCCTGGGACAGTGGGAGGGAGATGTCCCTGCCATGGCAGGAGTGGCTCTGGATGGGATTTAAGGTCCCTTCCGACCTAAACCCCGCTGTGATTCTTTGCCTTGGTTTGGTGTGACAGCAGGACCCAGCCCAAGCCCCAATCCCGAGCAGGGATAAACACTTCCCAAAGCTGCAGCCCTGCTCTGTGGGGGCACAGTGCCTCCTGTCCTCCTGGCACCTCCTGCCTGCACCTCCACGGGCTCCTGCTCATCCCCCTGGCCCTGTGGGGCCACCACAGAGCCTGGATTGGAGGCTCCCATGGATTGCAGGCTGCTGTGGATGCCTCTGGCCAGATGAGGACCTGCCTTTGGCCCCTTGCTGCTCAGCACCCCCGAGCTGTGGCTGAGCTGCTGTTTAAGCTGGCAGCCCTGATGCTGCTGGGCAAGCCAGCTGGGAGGGGAGCAGGTGCTGAGCTGTCTCCAGGATGCCCTGGCACAGGAAAAATGTGCCCCAAGGTATCCTGCCCTAAATATGCCAGCACTGCTGGGATGCAGAGCAGTGTGCCCTGTCCTGGCTGATCTGCTGGGGAAGATCAGTGTGACCATCAACCCCCCGGGTTTTGGGGAACAGTCCAGGCAGTGTGGGATCTGTGCTCTCTGCAGGCCTGGAAGTGTCTGTTACATGGGCACAGGGCAGAGAAATGAGTTTCCAAAAAATTAGAAGTCAAGAAGGAAAGCAAATGTGCAGTCTGAGCTGAACCCTGCAGTCCTGCCAAGCTCTGGCTGTTTAATTTTGCTTTTGTGCCATTGCATTGCTTACCACAGTTCAACAGAATCTGAAGGAAAAAGTCATCCTGAGCTGAGGCATGAAGCACTTGTGCTGCTGTTAAATTATAATTCCCATGTATTCCTTTATTGCAGAAAGTTTTCTTTTTGAGGTATGGCCATTTGCAGAAAGAAAAAAGAGGGGGAAAAAAATCCCAGTTCCTGGTCCCAGCCCTGCATCTCCCCGGGTCTGTGTGGGTATCGTGTGTGTCAGGAAATGCAGCATCAGCTGCCATGCAATAGAGCCGTGATTGATAAGTGTGTAATAACCCTGACCCAGAAAACCACACCTGTAATCTTCCCCTGATGAGCTGTGCCTGCATCAGTCCCATCCGAGTGCTTAAATGCCTCGCTGGTCTTTAAAGCAATCGATTGACCCAGCTGAGATGAGGTTGGGGAGGTCCGGGTCAGAGCAGCCCCGAGGCTGTGCCCCAGCTGTGGTGGCCGGTCACCTGTGGCTCTCTGGGGTGTCCCCCCCAGGTCACATCTGCTCCACTCTCCATCCCAGCCCTCTCCCTTTCCCCATCTCCCCAGGCCACCCCTGTTCCCAGGCACAGCCCCCACGCTGCAGCCAGAAGGTCTGGGGCTGGAAGCTAGGAAACAAGGATTTTCCAAGTGACATCAAAACACTGGCCAAGACATTTAAACAAACCCCGAGATCAGCTCTTTTCTCCTTTATTACAAAGGAACCAGTCGTGTGCCAAGCTCTGCGCTGGGCTCTGTCTGTCTGTCTGTCTGCCTCCCTGTCTCCCCCAGCCCTCTGACTCGGTTATCTATTTACCTATCTATTTACATGTATTTCTTTTCCCAGTGAATTATGTCAGGGAGGCAGTAAAGTGTTATGTATTTGCAAGCCCCATAATCTTTAAAAGCACAGTGATGCATGCTCCAGATGAGAAAAGAGCCTCCATCCAGTATGTTAATAGATAGCATTAGGGCAATAATGAAAAGCACTTGAGACAAGTAAGCCCCTATCAAAAGCTGAGTAATAGAGATGCACAGAATGAATCACAATGCACCTCCTCTGCAAAAGATATTAAGACGTCTGCTTTAGTGCAGGGTCTATTCACTCCAACAGCTGCTTCATTTCTCTGATTAAAATGGCAGTGGGGAGAGCTTTTCCAGCCATTTCCCCTTTTATGCAGTACCTTACCCACAGGCAGACGCCCACGGCAGGGCTGTGCCCACGGCAGGGCTGTGCCCACGGCAGGGCTGTGCCGGCGGCTGCAGCCCGGGGGCAGGGCACACGCAAGGCACTGTCACACGCACGGTGACACAGACGCATGGGGACTGCAGCAGCCGTGTGGGCAGCGCCTGCCAGGCTCCACCAGGCACCTTCAGCCCTCCCAGTGCACTTGGGGACAGCCACACGCACCCCACCCTGCGTGGGTGCACACCCAGGGCACCCCTGGCTTTCCCCACCGCGGGAATTCTGCTCCCAGCCCCTCTGGGGTTGTCTGCGGCCACCGTGGGGATCGGGGCTGCAGGGACCCTGTCCCCACCAGGGACAGGCATGCCCTGATGTGCAGTGAGGAAGGGAAGCCAGACAGGCAGGAGGAGATGAGGGTCGGGTATCTGGGATGCAGGACAGCCTTACTGGAGGTGAGACAGCAGCCGTGGACAGGGGTGTTGGAGTGCTGGCATTACTGGAGAGGACAGGCAGACCCCTGGTGGGACCGTGCTGGAGGTTCTGAATGCACAGAGGAGGGAAATGCCCTGCTGCAGTGTCTGTGAGGGCTCTCCTGATGGACTCATGGCTGTGTTACCCACTAGCAAGTGTTTGATGCCTTGAGACACCACCTGGGAGCATCACTCCCAGCCGAGTGCCAGGCTCTGCCCTGGGAACAAAGCCACAGCATGGGGATGGCGAGGTGCTGGTGCAGTTTACAACCACCCTGGCAGTGCCAGCCCTGAGTCCTGCGAGCTCCAGAGCACTGGCAGGCAGGAGCAGAGCTCTGGGCCAGGGCCTGTCTCCTGCTGTGCCAGGCAGGCTGTGGCCGTGCTGAGGGGCTGGGGGCACACCCTGCTGGGCCCAAAGGAGCTCCTCCACATCCATGGCTTAGAAGCTGGGGGGCTGCAAGCTGGTGATGCTGAGGTCTTGCTGGGATATCTCTCACTCATCAGCCCAGTCCCCATCTCACTGCTTCCCCAGGGCACAGCACATCATGGACGAGCCTCTCCAGATGCACATGACTAACTACAGCAACCCCCCTGCTTAGACCCTGGTCCAGGCTGCAGCAAGAGCAGGAGGTGAGACAAATACCAGGAACATGCAGCCTGACAGTAGCCAACAGCCACAACCAGCTGGGATTCCACCTGTGGCCAGCTTAGTCACACTTCTGCTTACCAAAGACACACTCAAGGGTAAATCTTTCTGCCCTGGCCACTGTGGGCTTTCACACATTCCCCAAAAGCACCTGGAGAAGGCTGATGTTGCAGGAGCTGAGGATCAAAGCCTGGTTCATCCCAGTAACTCCCATCCCTGGCACTGTGGATGCATCTCTGGCTCGAGCTCCGCTGGCCTCTCCCTCCCCCTGCTCACCCACATTTCTTCCTCAGGTTTTGGAAGCAGCAGCCAGGAAGAGCAGATGGGCACTGGTGATGACAAAAGTGCCTCTGGCTGCAGCAGGGAATAGGCCCAGGGAGTGAAAAGCCCGCTGGCAAGGCAGAGAGGGCTGGGAAGCAGCAGAGGACTGAGAGAACAGTGCCACATCGAGGTCTTGCACCCACCACCCTCTGTTCCCCTGCTGCCCCAGTGCCAGGGCAGCTGCTGCTGGGCTTCCACCACACTTGTGCAACTGAGGAGAGCTGCCCTGGTGGGAAACACCAGAGCAATGCCAGAGCCAGGTGAGAAATAGAAGAAACTCTGCTATGTGTTGGCACAGGGCAAAGTGAGAGCTGGATGAGCTGCAGACAGGCTCAGCCCTGCTCTGTCACATCACCAGGGCAGGGGTGCAGTCACCGGCCCTGGAAGTGTTCAAAAAACAGCCAGAGGTAGTTTCGTGGTATGGTTTAGTGGGCACAGGGGGATTTGGACAAATTTTGGAATTGATGATCTTTTGGAGGGCTTTTCCAGCCATAATGATTCTGAGGCTCTGGTTCTAGAATGGTTTGCATTGGCAAGGACCTTTCCAGGTCACCCAGTTCCACCTCAGACCACCCCCTGCAAGGGCAGGGACACCTCCCACTGATCCAGGCTCTCTCAGGGACCATCCTTGGACACTCCCAGGGATCCAGGGGCAGCCACAGCTGCTCTAGGCACCCTGTCCACACTGGCTCTGCCTGCCTGCTCTGGGTTGGGGAGGTGACAGGGCTGGCAGAAACCCACGCTGGGCTGGCCAGGATCTGCACAGAGCTCCACAGGCAGCAGCAGAGCCAGGCTGGTCCCAGAGTGGGGATAGTAGGGAGGGAGGTGAGGAGATGGGAAGGGCTCGAGCTGACCCCTCTGTGAGCCACAGCTGGGGCAGCACAGCTGGGTTCTCCTCCTTGCCTTGCCAGGGGGCTTCAGATGACATGAAAAAGGGCTTTTCCCATTTATCAGCTTTTGTGATGCCCAGGGCAAGCATTTCTTTGTGGCAGCACAAGCACAAAGACCTGCCAGGGAGGCACCTGGGCAGGTAGATGCTGAGTGCAGACCAGGCTCCCCCAGACACCTGGAGAATCACCAAACTGGTTCTACAGAGCAGCATCCTGGGGCCTGTGGCTAAGCCCCTCAGGAGCAGTTTCCCTGCTGAGTTCAGCTTGCAAGTTCAATGAGCCTCACAGGAGCACAGTTCCGGGTGCAAGCCTATAATAACTTTGGGTGCAAGCCTACCAAAGCTCTTGATGGAGAGGTCAGGTTTAAGGCTGAGGGGAAAATCACCTGCGTCCTGGTGAGGGACACCAACGAGACAGGAGTGGACAGCTCCACTCCAGGTGCCAGCCCCTGTGCCAAAGCCACGCTTGCCCCGTGGTCCCTGCTGTGCCATCATCTTTGTGCTATGATCTCCGGGTGTGACGTGGCTCTCCAGAGCTCTCAGCCTCTCTCCATGCTGCTCTCTGACCTCACTCTCTGTGTGTCCCAGGCCATTTCCCACTGTCCTGGGCACAGTCTGCCTGTGGATCCTGTGGGCAGGCTGCACGGGGGGAAATGAAAAGCAGCTTGAGAGCAACCAAGAGCTGAAGGGGCAGAGAAGGGAGAGCCCCAGAGTGGATGAGGAGAACCAGGGGGAGGAAGCAGCTGATGTGGTGTTCACAAAGCTGCTGAAGGTGGTTCAGGTGCAACCACACATCTGTGGGGTCTGGTTGTGTACAGTCCCCCTGAGGTGCTGAGCAGCTGCAGCAGCAGTGCCCAGCTCAGTCCCCCCATGCCTGCAGCTGGACCATGAGCTCCCAGCATCCACCATGACCAAGCTGGACACGAGGCATTTAAATCCTGGGAAGATGGGAGAAGATCTGGCAGGTCATCAGAGGGCTGCAGCTGGAGAGCCCAACGTGAGCAGTTTGACAGCAGTCGCTGAGGCTCCCCACGGCCGCCTCTCCGTGTGTGCTACCAGCAGCGAGCACCGACACTGCCAGGCCCCTCGGCAGTCCCAGGAGCCACCACCAGCACAAAAAGCCCAGGCACGCTGGGGAGGAGGCTGCCATCGCCACTGGCACCTCCGAGCTCGTTGCCAGATGCCCAGGAAAAGGCAGCGAGGCCTCAGCAGGGAGCTTCAGCGCCGCGTCTGCTGCTGCCTGCCAAAATTAACATCACTGACAAAAGGCATGATCCTGAAATTGCACCACCAAACAGATGGATTGCTGGAGTATGGGAGGCCTCGTAATGGAAAAGATGAGTAATTCAAGGAGAGAGTGGAGTGCCAGAGATCCAAGTGCTTGGCTGCTGCAGCAGGCTGGGAACCTGGAGTGCTGCCTGGCGCAGGGCTGGATTCCTCCAGCTCCCCAGAAAAACCTGCCGGGCTCCTGCTGGCCACCAGCGCTGGGGACGCAGCGTGGGGCACGGTGCCACGGCCAGCTGTGCTGGCTCTGGTGCTGGCTGCACCCTGTGCCCTGCCCACACTGCCCCAAGGAGAGCTGTGGCACTGCTGTGGGCTTGGGGATGACCCTGGAGCAGTTGTGCTGCAAGGATCTCTCCAGAACCCCGGCCATTCCTGCTGCAGAGAGCCAGGAATATGCAGGATATCCAACAGTCTTTTGTCCAGCAGAGGAAAGAGGGGAAATAGGAGTGTCTTTGTGTAGCTCCACTTTAAACACGGCAATGAAATGTGTCCCAAAAAGGTTCTCTGAGCCCCCAGTTCTCAGCAAAACCTGAACCCTGTGAGAGCCGGCTCATTCCTTCCCTAGGAAGTGGCTCACGGGAGGATCCAAGAAAGTCTGACTTTCTTCTGGCACTGAAGAGCAAGATGGATGAGAAAAGAGACATGCTCCCTCCTCTAACTACTGCTGCCCTTGCTGTCCAGGAGTCCTTGTGCAGCCTGTGGGGCTGTGCCAGGGGCTGGGATCCATCTCCCAGTGCTCATGGACCACACAGGTCCTGCCAGCACAGCTCCTGATTCTACAGTCAGAGCAGAAAAATAGGCACAGCCCCTCTAAAACAGCCAGGACCTCACCTCACTGCCACCCCACAGCTCCCCCTGCCCTGTCATTAGACCTGGGATTATTGATTATTCTTTTTTCTTTTTTAAGTACAAATGTACTGAAATCATCCACTTGTCAGTGCTATGACTGCAGTGATGCAAATGTGACACAGCAGGCTTGTACTGGGCACTGAAATTTAAATTAATGGGAAAAAATGAGCTTGCTGGGTTTTTGGCAGAAGATCTGGGCTGTTTGTGTTGTCCAGTGCCCTGAGGCCGTGCTGGGTCCCACGGGGACACCAGGACCAGGGCGCTGCACCTCCAGCACGGCAGGACACGGAGTCAACCCTGCAGCAAGCACTGCTGCCTGTCCTGCTCAGCTCCCTGCAAATCCTGTCTGACACACTGGGGGAAAGTTTAGGCAGTTCAACATTTCAGCTTGTGGGAAAAAAAGGCAGGAAAAGGAGGGAGGGAGCATAAATCAGCCACAGCTTAAGGCCCCATATCTCAGAACGACGCCCTGCAGTCCGTGAGGGCTGATACATCCACAGGCACGGATCCTGCTGCGGGATCACTGGGATTAGATGGGCTTTGCTGTGCCCTGACTGCTCCTGCTCCTCTCCAGAGCCCAGAGATGGGGCCGTGGGGTGGCACCAGGGGTCCAGGCAGAGCTCCTGGTGCCACAGAGTGCAGGAGCTGCACGCTGCATCCTGCCCTGGGTCAGAGGTGCTGAGTTACAGAGGCAGAGCCACACCTGGGGCAGCAGACAGCAGCTGTGGGGGGAAATGTGGGGGCTGCAGCCCCCCATCCCCTGCAGAGAGCATCCCGGGGCTGGGGCAGTGCTGGGCGCAGCAAAATGCAGCATGGCTGGCCCCAGCCCGGGCGGCGTGTGTGCACCCAGAGCCTTTTCATGGGTAATGCTCATTTACTGGGGCTTACTCACCGCCAGGCTTTGGGTTGGTTTCTCTGTCTGTGAGGCTGAAAGGGCATTGCTGGGGTCCTGCCTCCCTGGGGGTTCCCTAAACCCGCCCCTCACAATGGGGAGGAGATGGGGAGCGTGGATGAGAGCAGAGCACGTGCGGGTCCCTGGTGCAGAGGAGGGGAGGACACCAGAGCATGGGGAGGGCACACGGAAAGGACTCGGGGACAGCACCCAACAGGACACTGTGCCTCTCCCCAGGGACTGACAGTGCTCTCCCCTCACCCCTGTGAGAGAAAGGTAAGTGCATGTGAGTACCAGAGAGCAAAACCAAGCCCTATATGTTTAAACTGGCAAGTTCTGTGTTTGTCATCGAGCTGTAAAATGATACCCGAACAGATGAGGACAGGAACTTCTTGGAAGGCTCAAGCACAGACAGCAGGAGTGGAGGAATAGCATTTTGCTTTATTTCTTTACATGCAATCCAAGGTTTTTATTTTTTTTTTTCCTTGCAGTGTTATATTTTTCTATCCAAAAATGGTTATGAGTCTGCCAGCTCTCAGAGGCAGAGCTCAGGGCTTGTGCCGTGTCTGACACACCGGGGCCAAGGGCTGGGACACAGCAAAAGGCACAAACAACAAACCCTGGCCTGGTGGGGTAATGAGGAAGCAGAACACGATGGAAGCACCATGAGTGTGAGTGCAGGCAGTGTCAGAACTCACATCCCACACGGACCTGGCCATTTCCAGCTGATTTGCCACACGGAGATGCAGAGGACACCAGAGCCATGCGGATGATGCCGAGCTGCAGTCTGGGTTTGGAGGAGAACATGTGCCCAAAGCAGCAGCTCCTGTTTGTCACCAGCGTACAGTACCTGTGACAGTGGGTGGATAATTTCAGGTGAATGAGAAAACGCTGCTGTTTCTTTGGCTTCAAGCCATGTGCTGGGTGGGATGATGCTCGCAGCAGTGACTTCTCTCAGGTGCTGCATGCAGGGGAGCAGCCCCTTCCCTTGGCACATGTTCCCTGGGTTATTTGTCACGCTGAGGGGCTGCTCGTTTGTCTGGGTGAGGATCCTGTGCAAGGTTCCGGGGCGGGAGGCCCCAGGTGTGTGCACCAAGCAAATGTCGAGTTCCTGCCTCTCTCTGTGGCAGGACACAGAGCACGGGGTGACAGCATGCACGTGAGCTGCTGATGGTTTTAAGGATGCTCATTTTTAGCTTAAATTAGAGGAGAATCCTGTACAAAATCCTTAAAGCCAGAAAGGTTTATTTGCCAGTCATTCTCTGAGATGCCAGCCAGGCTCTGAGCTGCGTTTCAGCTCTCAGTTTGTTTTGAGGCATCACAAATGTCTGAAAAACAATTGGGGTGTCCCCAGGGGAGCATCAGAGAGATGAACTTGGGTTCTGGGTGCTGACCTCACACTTTTCTTCATCGCCCCCCAAAAGGCTGGGAGAGGGCAGGGACCACATTCACTGCTCAATGCATCAGCAAGGACCTGCTCTGCTGCGGGGTCCTGCACCCAGCACTGATGGCAGCAGAGCCCTGACCCTCTGTGGGACTGTCCTGGTGCTTTATGGCCATCACTGTGCCCCTGTGCAGCACAGATTGTCCCAGGAGGTCACAGCCTGCCCAGCTCCATGGTGGAAGGCCATCAAGAAGGCCAGCACAGGTTTCCCACCCCTGAGGACTCTTCTGAGGGCTCTCCTCATTTTGTGTGGTGTTTGGGAGGGAAAGGGCTGGGAAACCTGATTTGCTGTAGTCATGAGGGCTGAAAGAACACGTGGAGGGAAAGAAAACATCAGCACCAGGGGAACAGCTCCAAGAGGAGCCCAGGCTGCAGCTCCCGTGCTCATCCAGAGTCTGGTTTAGACTGAGATCTGAGCACCTACCAACCACAAAGTGAGGCCATGAGGGAAAGCTCAGGGCATCCAGGGACCCAGCAGCGTCACAGGGGTGACACTGAGGGGACATCACGGGCACCATGAAGAGTTCATGGTCAGCTGGTGCATTACAGACTGGTGGGAACCTGAGCTGCCCAATTTCTGGAGGCTTTGGGGATCATGGTGTGGGGTGCTGTCACACAAAGGCCACACCAGTCCTTTGGACCCCATTGTTGGTCTCACTGGCTGTCCCGGGTCTCACAGGTGGTGTCTCAGGAGGGACATCCAGGTGTCTGTGCTCCAGGTCAGCCTGCTGCTGTGGGAAAAGCCCTCATCCCCCACCCTGCTGGTCCAGGTCTCCACAAAGCCACATGTTGGTCCAGGCAACAGTCAAGGTGGCTTCCAGGTTGCTGGGGCCCTTCACAGCGTTCGAAAGCAGGCTGGGAATGAGGGGATGGGCACAGCAAGCCCCCATCCCACCCTCGCTGCACCATCCACCCACCCTGCACAGCCCAGGGACCCAGGGAAGAGCAGCGCCAGAAATAGGGCAGGGTGCTGGCCATGGGGCAGGGACAGCCAGGGCCTGGGTGCTCAGAAACCCTGACACAGCTGGGCTTGGGGCCAGGCCACGGTGCCCTGCCCTCACCCTGCCCAGCCCAAGGCACACCAGGGATGAAGAGGGCAGGAACTCTCCAGTGTCCCGGTCATCTTCAGCTCCAAAGGGATTTTTCCAGCCCCGGGGTTTGAAAACCTTCCAGGGAACTGAAGAGGCACAATTAAAAACGTGACATTGAGAGCCACAGAACACCACAAACAGCTGGGCAGGGTCACAAAAGCCCAGTTCAGAGACCCCGTGGCTCTGCACCTCCCTCCCCAGAGCAGTGGGGTCACTGGTGGTCACTGGGGTCCCCTGTGAGTGTCTGTGCATGCATGTCCCCTCTGCCATGGCGAGGTGAGGGACATCTAAGGATATCACAGTGCTGCAGCACCGAGCTCTGTGGGCTAACCGAAAACAGATGTATAAAAATAAACAGAAATACTAGAGATGTGATTACCAAGGAAACGCATTTACATACAGGAAAACGTCCAAAATGACTGTCATTTACTTCCTTTATTTATTTGCATTTATAGAAATGCTCCCACCCGAGGATCTGGGATCAGTCCTGCCCAAATTGCAGGAAATGGAGCCTGCTGGACCCTTGCCCCATCACCCACCACGGTGCCCCTCCTGCCAAGGAAAGCTGCCCCTCTCTGATGGGGCTCGGTGTGGGCCATGCTGGAAACTGCTTCCCTTCGTTTCCCATCTCTGGGCACAGAGATTCCCCACTGGCTTTCCTGGGACTCCTCCAGGGAAGGATTTTCTGGGCTCACCACGGGGCAGCTTCCCCTGCACCCAGCTCTGGGCAGCCACAGAGGGGATGGAGCAAAGGGATGATATTGGGGCAGGGATGTGGGGCTTTCTTGGCCCACTTGCCAATGGAGAACGTGAAGGGGGGAGATACAGGCTGAGGCAAATCGAAAGAGAAGCATTTTAACATGCAGGAAATGGAAATGAGAGGAGTGAATTTGGGTCATGCCAAGGCATTCCTTCTACAGGAAATGAAATGTTTTACAAGCCTTTCCTTTTCTCCCTTTATTTCCCCATTTTCCCCCTTCTTTTGGGGAATTTAGAATAATATTACAAACAACTTTTATTTATAAAATGCACAAAGAAAATATTTGAGCTGTCCTTTTCCCCTGCAGCTGTACACAGCCCTCACACTCAGCTTCAGTCCAATCAAAATGGCATTGGGAGCTCATTTACCAGCCACCAGCAAGAAAACAACTGCACTCTTTGCCTGGAACTCTCTCAGATTATAATCTTGCCTCCAAACCTTTCCTAAAATCCAACAGGAGGCCGGGCACTGAGCAGTGATGTGAGGGTCTGGCATCAGGACAAGCCAAGGACGAGCCAGCTCCCTCTCAGGGCCCAGGCAGCCTGAGGAGATGCTGGGCAAACCCTCGTGTTCTGGCAGTGGCTGCAAAGGAGACTGGTTTGGAGAGAAGATTCGTGTGGGTTTGGGGGGAATGTGTTTGCTCGTGGTGCAGCTTTGCCTTACAGGATCCCAGGCTGCTTTGGGCTGGAGGGGGCCCTGAGGCTCAGCCTGGAGCTGCTCCAGCCCTCGGAGCATTTCCATGTGTGTGCAGGGACATGCACAATGCCACCAGCCCTGGAGCTGCCCTGCTCTCAGGGTGGCAGGAGGGTGCAGCTCTGGCAGGACAAGGAGCCTGGGACCCACAGAACATCCTCAGTCCCCACGGGAGGAAGGGACACGGCGGCTCTGCAGCGTGGGAGGCGACATTTGGCACTGTGGACCTTTTGTTCCTGAGCTCCATCAGCTCTCCCACGGGAGATGGGGATCCCACGGGGCTGAGGGGTGGTGCTGGGCTCCCCAGCAGCTGCAGGAGGCTGAGCCAGCTGCGCCCACTGCGTCACCCACACCTCGGCAAAGAGCAGCTGCAGCTGGATGACACAGTTTGCTGCTCTGCTCTGCTCTGCTCTGCTCTGGCGCTGCCTCTGCCGGGTAATTGGAGCTGACAGGGTGTGTGCAGAGTTACCGGGTAATTGCCCACGCACCTAAGGTGTGGTGGAAGTCGGGAGATGAACCAAAACCTGCCACCTGACCCAGATGCAGAGGTGCTGCCCAGCAGCAGCGGGACGAGGAGGTGGAGAGGAGGAAGCGAATGATGAAACGCTTCTGCAGGCACAGCACAAAGCTGTGTGCCCTGGAGAACGGACTGAAGTAACCTCAAGTCAGGCTGGGAGGGAAGGCAAAGGCGTGGAGCCTGGTGAGAGCATCCCTGCCCAGCCAGGGCGTGGGGGCTGCTCCAGCAGCGGGGGAGGCCTGGATTAGCAGGAGCCTCATGTGTAGGAAAGGCAGGTAACGCTCTGCTGGCTGCCCGTGGCTGTGCCCACATGTTCAGCTGATCAGGTTAAGTGGCTCATTTGCCCGGGAGCAGGGAGCCAAGCACTAATGGCTTTGGACACGCAGCCTGTGCTCTGCTCTGCTCTCCAGCCCTTCTGGGGCTGCTGCAGGTGCTGCCGAGCTGCCCCGGCTCAGGGCAGAGGGGCTGGGGCACAGCTCCTGAGAAATGTGCCAGGAAACGTGCCAGGAAATGTGCCAGGAAATGTGCCAGCTTCTGCAGCCATGGCCTCAACAGAGCGGTGCAGTCCTGGAGTGCAGCAGGGCTGGCCTGGGACACAGCCTGGGGGAACAGGGGGCTGCTGAGTCAGAGAACCACAGAACCATGGCATCATTGAGGTTGGAAAAAGCCTCCAAGATTGTTGAGTCTAACTAATCACCCAGCACCACGGTATTAACCACTAGCCCATGTCCCCAGGTGCCACATCCATATGGCTTTCCAGTATTTCCAGAGATGATGATTCCATCAATTCCTTGGGCAGCATGTTCCAGTACCTTACCACCTTTTCAGTGAAGAAATTTCTCCTAATATATAATCTAAACCTCCCCTGGTGCAACTTGAGGCTCATCCTTTCTGGTTCACAACCTTGGCAAGCAACTGGAGAGCAGAGATGAGGGCCAGGTTAGCCCTTTCCTTCATCCCCTCATCTCCTAGAGCTCACCTCTAATCACACACAGAAAGCCTGGGGGCTGCAGCAGAGCAGAGGGACCAGGAGGGAAGCAAAGCCCAAGTGTCTGTGACATCTTAACCTTGAACTGCAAGTGGCTCTCACCAGCCCAGCAGCCCCAGCGCACCAGCACCAAGCAGGCAGTGGCCACTTCCAGTCTTGGCAGTCTCACTGTGCAGCAGCACTGAAATTCCTGGTGCCACCCAGCAGCCCCAGCCCGAGTCTCTCTGTCGCCCACAGAAACCAGAGATCTCCTGCATCTAGGCTTGCCTTTCATCAGCCCATCCTGCTTGTGTCCCACCTTTCCTCCCCTCCCAGCCTTGCCCTTTCCTGCCAGCTGTGCCTGCCTTGGGGCCTGTCCATGGACCTGCAGCGCTTTCCTCCTGCAGGGATGTGGCTCCAGGCAGCACTGGCCACGTGTCCGTACTCACTCTCTGAGCTCCCCTGGCCAGGCACCACCATTATCTGCTCTGCCTTGGCTCTCAAAGCCTGCAGGCCAACACCCAGAGCTTGGGTAGAGACCAATTCGTGTCCACCCCAGCCCATTTCACAGAAACCAAACCAGGTCACAGCCATTCAGGCTCAGGTTATCATCAGCACCAATTTCTCTTCTCCAGCTCTTCAGCAAGACAAACTCTGAACTCACCTTCCCTGCCTCTGTCTGCTGGAACAATCTGTGATCAAGAAGATCTGTAACACTTGTTCTCCCATCTATGCTCTGGAAGATAAGTTCTCCCATATCCACAGTTCCCAGGATTACTCATTCCTCCTGGATGAGGCCTTCTAATTCTTCCATTTAATTGCTCATGTTCCTGGCATCAGTACAGAAATACTTGAACTGTTTCTGCCTGGTCTTATCTGCGCTCTCAGCCGAGGAGGTGCCGTCCCCTTGCTGGCTGGGAGGGCTGCCTGACGTCGGTTTTTGGCAAGGTAGGAGCTCTGCCATTCCTCTCTGCTCTCTGCTCTTCCTTTCTTGGCCGCCCTGCTCCTGCTGCCATGGTCACCCTCCCGATGGATGTGGATTCCAGGCAGGGTGCAACCAAGGCCAAGAAAGGAAACGCACGGAGACAGCCCTGAGACCCATCCAGAGGGAACATCACTGCTTATCTGCCTTCCTCCTGATAACCTCCTTTTAATATTATCCACTGCAGACTCACCCTTCACAAGTTCTTTATCCACTTTAATTCTCTGATCCCATCTTCTCTGGGTTAGCTAATAATTTCCCATGGGTGCTTTAGCCAATAGTTGCTTAAATCCAGACAGACACAACGCCATGGATTGCTCAGTCCCTGACAAGCTGCCTTTGGAGAACCCATGCTGCATTTTATTTTTCCATACATTTCACTGGCTTCTGCTATTGTCCAATATAAGCTCAAAAAACTTATGTATGACATGGGCCAGACTATTTACCCTGCATTTACAGAGTGGTGCTTCCATGCCTTGGACTGATTTCTTGCCCCTGTTCTGCTTCTTCACAAGAACTGCCCCCAACCTCATGGATCTCCTGCTTCTGTTAGTCCAGAGGAGGCAGCTACCCTATCCCAGGGCTGGAGCCCCTCTGGAGCCAGGCTGAGAGAGCTGGGGGTGCTCCCCTGGAGAGGAGAAGGCTCCAGGGAGAGCTCAGAGCCCCTGGCAGGGCCCAAAGGGGCTCCAGGAGAGCTGGAGAGGGACTGGGGACAAGGGCTGCAGGGCCAGGAGCCAGGGAATGGCTGCCAGTGGCAGAGGGCAGGGCTGGATGGGATCTGGGGCAGGAATTGTTCCCTGGCAGGGTGGGCAGGGGCTGGGCTGGAATTGCCAGAGCAGCTGGGGCTGCCCCTGGATCCCTGGCAGTGCCCAAGGCCAGGCTGGGCACTGGGGCTGGAGCACCTGGGACAGTGGGAGGGGTCCCTGCCAGGGCAGGGGTGGAACAAGAGGAGATTAAAGGTCCCTTCTAACCAAAACCATTCCAGCATTCTGTGATTCATGAACCAATTCTTCCAGGGCTCTGAGGCAGAGGTGAGCTGGTTCCTCACAATCTCAGTGCAGTGAACTCTTGGAGCTTTCTGCTCACCCAGCCAGGGTCACTCTCATTTCCACACCGTCACTCCCCTGTTCCCTAAGTGCCTCCTCACCAATGGCAGTACCGAGGCCTTGGGCAGTGCCCTCCATCCTCCCACACTCCTCTGGTCATAAACTCCCGTGCCAGTTGTGCCACCTTCAGCCCAGCAGACTCATTCCCAAAGTTCACAAGGGAAATTTCACATTTAAGAACATTGTATACCAATCCCTTCCAGTGACTTCCTGCACTCAGTTCATCTTCCCACCTCCTCAGTGCTCACTCCTTGCCCTTCACCAAAAATGCCAGAACTCCTCTGAAGGCCACACAAGTTTCCCTTCTCTCTGCTCATATCCCTCACCCTGGCCTAGGCACCCTTGGTGTGTGACAGCAGGAACCTGCCCAGTGTTGTCTCTGTCCCTCCTTGCCTGCTCTGCCTTTTCCCTTCCACCTCCACCTCTGGCTCCTGGTTAACACTCTTGTCTCTGCCCTTCTTCCTTTAGGACCAGCTGCTATCTTCTTTTTTACAGCTCTGCTTCTCCCCCCTGAGCTTTGGGACACCAAACCACAGTCTCTGCTCCATTTTCTGTCCTTCTACCTTCCTCCTCCTTTGCCCCTGGGTTTCTATGGAGATTTCTGAGCGTGTCAATCCCTGTTCAGATCTTTTTACAGAGCAGCTCTTTGGCTTCTTTATGGTTCCCCTTTCTCCTTTCCAATATTGTTCTGTATTTCCCATTTCACTCCACCACACTGCCCAGCTGTTTCTCTACGTTCGAGCCTCTTCTCGTGCTCTCTGACACAGCCCCACCTCACCTGCAGCACTGTGAGGATGAGGTGGGGCAGCTCTGGGATCAGAGTAGGGAATGCTTTCCCAGCTTCCCTCAGCCCCATCTTTGTTTTTCCTTTCCTGTGTGACAGGGGAACCAGCCCGTGTGACAACCTGGCAAAGGCTGCACCCCTCTGCCCCTTCACCACGAGCATCCCACTTACAAAAGAAAGGAGCTGCAGGATGTGCTCAGCCACACAGCAGCTGGGATGCTGGAGTATGAGATATCCACTCCATTAAAAAGCTCAGAGATAAAATCCTCCTCTAGTGGCATTGTTATTTCCAGGAACATCTTAAAGATGCTTTGATTTTCCTTTTCTTCTGTCCTTGTTATACAACAGCAGCAAGAGCAGCTCTGCTCACAAGCACCATTAGCTATTTAACACACCAGTCAGAAGGAATAAAACCTGGGTTTGTGGCTGTTCTTCAGGCCCGGTCCATTGAGCTATTCAGGGATACCCCAAAATCCCAACGATATTCCAACCCTGTAACCAAAAGGCTTTGGGGTGAGCCATTGTGACTCTTCTAGCACCTGAGGAGTTTGAGAAGAAAGATGGGAAGAAACTTTTGCGAGGGCAAGAAACGGACAGGAGAAGGAGGCTTTCCACTGCTGAGGGCAGGGATGGGTGGGATATTGGGAAGAAATTCCCAAATGTGAGAGTGGGGAGGCCCTGGCACAGGTGCCCAGAGCAGTTGTGGCTGCCCCTGGATCCCTGGGAGTGTCCAAGGCCAGGCTGGATGGGGCTTGGAGCAGCCTGGGACAGTGAAAGGTGTCACTGGATGGTGTTGGAAGTCTCCTCCAACCCAAACTATTCTGGGATTCTCTGTTTCTATCTCCACAGAAGCCACCACTGTGAGATGGTTTTGTCAGCCAGGACAATCACACTCACTTGTGGATTTCATCTGATTTCATTTCTCTGGAGCAGAACAGAACATGTAAAGTGCAGGCTCTAAGCTCATTACAGACAGAGTTCAGCAGAGCTGCCCTCCTGAGCCACCCAGTCACACAGGAGAGTCATTTATTCTGGGAGATAACCACAAGGAACCCATCCACAAGCCAGATTCCATCAGATGCAGGATTTGTTCACCTACAGACAAAGCAATATCTCAAACTCAGCATCAGTGAGACCCAGACATCAATCCCAAGGAGTGCAGCACAAACCTTTCAGTGTGTCCCAGCAGTCACCCATGTGCCATTTTCCTGCCTCTTGCCTCCTGGCCCCCGGGCTGCTTCGTGAAGAAGTTCCACAGTGAAACCAGCCAAAGTTGAGAATTTCCAAGAGATGTGAAAATAGCAGAATGCAAATTTTGTGGAGGCTTGAAATTTCAAGTGATTTACCGGTGTCAGACCCGTAAAATCAATTTGGCAGGTGTTCACCGGTTAAAATTAGTTTTAACTGAAAGCTGGAGGCATTTTTGTGGGAGTCTTTGAGCATTGTTGTGGATGCACAAGGCACAGGCAGGACTGCACACGGCGCATGTGTTGTGGGGTGTAATCCTCCTGGAGCGCCTTGTGATGCTGTTTGTGCGGCTCAGGGAGCTCTGGGGGCTGAGGCCATGGGGCTGGCACCACAAACCAGCACTTGCAGAGGCTTCCTGGTGTTTCCTCGGGCTCTGGGGTGGTCAGTGTGGGGGTCAGAGGCAGGTCCCACCCCAGTGCAGTGTTAGTGCCTTGGGTGGGCTCCCAGGACAAGCCTAGCCAGAACAGCTGAATTCCAGGGACAGTGAGGGGAAGAGACACCTGGTGAGCTGATGGAATCATGGAACCACAGAATTCTTCACGTTGGAAAAGACCTTTAAGCTCCTCAAGTCCAACCATCCAATCACCCCCACTGTGTTCATCACGAGCATCCCACAGCACTCATCCTCCCAGGACACTCCAGAGAACCCCAGCAGACGCCAGGGTACAGCCCCCAGTGCATCCCAGCGCCCCAGCCAGCCTCACCAGCGCCGTGGTGGGGTGCCAGGATGCCCCCAAACCCTGCTGCACTGCAGGACCCCGCTGCCCTGTGGGACCCCAGTGCCCTGTGACCTGAGCAGGGTCCTGCTGTCACACCACAGGCATCAGTGCCAGCAGTTCCCTCTGCCATTCCCTCCCATCCCCATCCCTCACACCAAGCTGGCAGTCCTGGGGGTGACATCATCCCCAAAGTCAGGGATTTTGAGAGCTGATGCTGGCAGCCAGGGTGGCCTCCCCTCTGTCACGGCGCTGGGGTGACAGTCCTGGGGTGCAGAGCCCTCAGAAAGCAAGTGTGGAGTCCTTCAGCACACTGTGGAAACAAAACATTGTGGACTCCATTGTCCCCATCAAATCCTCCTGCAGTGCTCATGTCTGACCTCCTCCCTGTCCTCTCAGCTTGTGGCTGAAAGAGAATCCTTCCCACCTGTCCCGCTGCTGCTGGAGCTGTGGGAGGCCCTGGCAGTGGCTCTGTCCCCAGGCTGGTCACCATGTCCTCAGATGGGCCAACACCTGGGGCTCCTTTTGGAAGTTTCACTCCAGCAGACCACTCTGGGGTTCCTCTCCAATCTGAGACATCACCCAGTTCCCCAAAAAGGACCAATTCCCAAAAGCTTTTGGGGATTAGAAGCTGCTCCAGGACCCCAGTCCGAAGGGAGAGCAAGATGTGCCCAGGTCAAGGGCTCTGGCTCTGCAACAAGCAGCAGCAGGGCTGGGCCAGCACCACTCCTGTCCTCACTCTGGGGTCAGCAGTGAGTCCAGGGGCAGGGCAGGGAGCCCTTCATCTTCCCTTTGGAAATAAAACAACAAGCAGAAAGGGTTTGGTTTTCATTAATATTTTTCTTCAAAAGTTTTCTGGCTTCCCTTCCCCATCTTCTGCCAATATTTCTTCGAGGGGGCGGGCAGTGAGGAGCAGGGAACGTCTGGCAGCTTTTTGTTTTCAATTTGCACAAACCCATTCTGTGTGTGTGTGTGTGTGTGTTTTTTCTCTTTCTGGAAATTCTCTGCAGACAGGCACTTCCTGCAGAAATCATAATTTGCAAGGGAAAAATATCTAACAAACATGTTTTTTCCCTTTCAGTTTGCCCCAGGTCTGCAAAGCCTTTGTGCTGCTGACCCTGTGAGGCACCAGCCACCAGTAACACCCAGCACTGTGCTCCACACCAGCCCTGCCTGTCCCATTCCCTCTGCCAGCCCAGCAGAGCATCCCCCTGGGCTGCCCCATGGCTCCCAGGGATTTGTAAAAGTCCTGGAAGGCAGCTCCAGGTGGTGGGGTGGACACAACCCTGGGGTTCAGCCAACAGAGGGGTCATGCTGCTTGAGCTCCACCAGTGTGTCCTGCCCTGGTGGGGCAGTGACGTCCTGCCTTGGCAGAAGGCCACTCCAGATGTTTTACCAGCTGTTCACATCTGGTTTTCTCCTCTCTCTCTGAGCTTTGGAGGACAGGCAGGCAGCGATGGCCACAGCTGGGCTGGGGTACATGGGAGGAGAGGGGGCACCTGCAGCTCTCACACCCTGCAGTGTGGGCTTTGGTCTCTGCCCAGCTGGGTCCCCTCGGAGCCCCGAGCAGCACCAGTCACACTCTGGCCCATCCCAACCTGGGCTTCCCTAGACAAGGTTCTCTGGTCCTGGAGGCTGGGCAGGCACGGGGGTAGCCAGGACTGCGAGGTTAAATAATTCATTCCACATAAATCTTTCCTAGAAACAACTTTTTTTCTTCCCAGGGAGACACATTACCACCTCACACACACAAACCTGACCAGGAATTATAAGAGTGCGTTTCTGCCACGGCGAATGGGGCAGGGAGAAGGGAGAGGAGGGAAGGAATAAAATATAGATTCTTGAACCCAGACCTGGGAAGCAGCAAAGCATCAATCTTGTTAAAGGACTAGTGTGGACTCTCCAGCCAGCCCACTTCATCCTGACTCCTGACAGGCCCCGATGATTTGTGCCTGCTCAGCAGAGGAGAAGTCCCATAACTCAGCCACCGAGACGGCGTGGGATGGAAGCAGGAATGACTCACCACACCCCGCATCCTGCCGTGCCACCGGCGCTCCTCTCCTGCCCACCGCCCCCACGGAGCCGGGACAGCCTCGGGGGCCATCCCCACCCCACGCCCCGGGGGTGCCACAAAAGCCATGGAACGTGGCAGGTTTGCCTCAAAAACGCATGGGGCCCGCGGTGATTTTAGCCATTGCGCAATCTGGATTATAAAAGGGGGGTGAAATTCCTGGATTGTCCCAATTTACTGCGCCGCTCGCCTGGAAAACAGGCGCAGCAGCTGTCCCTTGTCTTGCCAGCCAGAAGGATTTACTCTTTCCACCCAAGCCTCGCTGAGGCAGAGGAATCCTGCCCCTGCTCCTGCCGGCGGCGGGTCAAGCCCGCAGGGCTGTGCGGGGATGTGCTGAGCATGGAGATCATCTCCGCGATGGTCGCTACCTCTGCTCCAAGCCCTGCCCGCAGGCGCCGGAACTGAATGGTTGATTAGTGCAGAATCCCGAGCAAGGAGAGGAAATTCTCCCTGGAGCCCTGCCAGGCCAAGCCCGCATCCAAAAATACATCCTGCCGTCCTGCCCAGAGCCCAAAGGTTTTTGGAAGGGAGAGCACAGCTGCTTCGCAGGCAAAAAATAGCAGCAGCCCTGAGAACCCCCGGTCCTCGTGAGCAGGGCTGGAGTCACTCTCAAATCACAGCACTTATTCCAAAAGAGAGATGGGGAGAAGAGAAAGAAAAGGACACACATGCACCACCACGGATCTGGCAGGCAAACACAGCTCCAGGGCTTCTGTTTGCCCATCACAGGAAGATTTACTAGGGGAAAAAAAATATAGGCTGATTAATTATGCAGCCGGTTTGGTCCATTATATCATAAAACCCAGCTGTGTAGGACAACCTTGGAGATGCTCCTCTCCAGCATTATCTCAGCCTGGAACCAGGCGCCTGGAGCCAGGAGAAGCTGTCTCGGCACTGAGCGCTCGCCGCCGCGCCGAGCGATAGCGTCTTCCCAAACCCACCTTTTCCACTGGAGATTAGGAGTGCAGCGAACTTTGATATGGTACCAGTGCTAATTTCAATCGGCAGGCCCCTCGCTGGTGTCACCGGAGGCCTTGGGTTCATTCAGAGAGCTGCGGCAGCGAGAGGGGAGGAGGGAAAACAGCCAAATACTCCCCTTGAATATTAATGAAGCATCAAAGCTTTTAGCTGCATGGCCGTGTCTGAGCGCGACTGCTCTCCAGGGCTCTGCTATGTTTGGCACAATAAAGCCTTGGTAATTATTTCCAATAACTAATTTAGATTATCATTAGCCCCACATTGGAGGCACAGAGAATGCTGCCCTTTCAAACACTTGAACCACTGAGCCTCAAAAATAAAACGTTCGCTCTCTGCAAAGAGATCTTTGCCAGCGCTAATAAATTAGAATATATTTGTGTGCGTTAGCGCCTGTGGTGGCTCCGGATAATGAGAGCAGGTTGTGTCTGGGAATGGAGGAGAAGGCGGCACCTCCCCTGCCCCCCGCCTCCTCCCGCTCCGCCAGCGCGCATTCCTTCGGGCCCCAATTTGTCCCCATTATCCTCCCGGACCCCCCAGCCCCAAATCACCCCGGCCTGGCAGCTGACCCTGTCACAGCCAGTAATAACCCATAAATCATTCCACACCTTCAAAGAAGATTTCTGCGTGGTGTTAACAGGCTCCTGTGCCCCAGCCCTGGCTGCCAGCCCCGTGCCCAGCTGGGCTCTGCAGCCCAGGGTGGATGCTCTGGCCCAGCCCCGCTGCCTCTGCAGCCAGGGGGGCTCCAGCAGCTCTGCCCACCCCTCTGCAGTGCCAGGAAATGCTCCCCAGCTCTTCAGCTGTCTGTGCTGTCGTCGTGGCCAGCCCTGGGCACAGCCAGCAGGGTCCCAGCGCTGTGACCCCAGCTCTGTGGGGCTCCTGCAGCCCACACTGCACTGCCTGCAGCGCCGGCAGCCACCGCTGCCCCGCCCTGGAGCAGCCCCAGCCGGCAGGGATGTCCCGGGAGTGTGCAGCACACACAAGCATCCAGCTGACCTCCAGCTGGCCCAAGACAAGGCAAAACTCCCCGTGCCCACCCTGAGCCTGCCCTGCACCCCTGCCTGCCTGTAGCTCCTGGCTCTGCCACCGCAGGGGCCTGGGGACCTTGGGTGGATCACTCCAGCTTTCACAGCCTCCGTTTCATCAACCATGTCATTAGGCTAATGATAATTAATGCCTGCAAAGGGCTTTATGCTCTTCAGCTGGAAGGTGATAGTGAAGGGTAAATTATTGTTATTACCATAAACACAGGGTACCTGCCACTTACTGGGGTGGGTCCTGCTTCTGACTCGACTCAGCTCTGCTTGGACCGGGACCAGGGTCAGGTGTGGGCTTTGATTCCTCTGTCATTTCCAGCTGAACATGTGTTTGAGCAAAGCAGGGCTTGAGACTGAGAATTTTTCATGCAAAGTCTCAGAAATGAGGGTTCAGTTCCTTCCATGCAAGTCTGCATGTTGAGCACTGCTGGGGCAGGATGGGAGAGGTTCCTTCTCTGCCTCCGTGCCTTGATGGGCCAAGGCCAAGTCTATGAAGTTCAACAGGCTGGCATGCCAGGTCCCAAAACCGGGTCACAAGAGCCCCAGGGAATGCTCTGGACTGGGGGCAGAGTGACTGGGGAGCTGCTCAGTGGGAAAGAGCTGCAGATGCTGGCTGGCAGTGGGTGAACATCAGCCCAGGTGTGCCCAGGTGGCCAAGAAGGCCAGAGACACCTGGCCTGTGCCAGCCATGGTGTGACAGCAGCCCCAGGGCACTGACTGTTCCCTGAGCTGGCACTGGTGAGGCATCTCCAGGACTGGGGTCAGTTTTGGGTCCCTCATAACAAGAACAACATGGAGGGGCTGGAGCATGTCCAGGGCAGGCAATGGAGCTGGGAAGGGGCTGGAGAATTCCTGAGGGAGCTAGGAAGGGTCTGGAGAATTCCTGAGGGAGCTGGGAAGGGTCTGGAGCCCCAGGAGGGGCTGAGGGAGCTGGGAAGGGTCTGGAGCCCCAGGAGGGGCTGAGGGAGCTGGGAAGGGGCTCAGGCTGGAGCAAAGGAGGCTCAGGGGGCCCCTCTGGCTCTGTACTGCCAGGGGGTCGGGCTCTGCTCCCAGGGAACAGGGACATGAGGAGAGGGAATGGCCTCAGGCTGGGCCAGGGCAGGCTCAGGGTGGATACTGGGAAAATCTCTTCACTGAAGGGTTCATCAGGCTTGGAACAGGATGCTCATGGATGTGGTGGAATCACCTGGAAGTGTTCAAAAGCCATATGGATGTGGCACTTGGGGACATGGGTGGCCTGGGCAGTGCTGGGGGAACTGTTGGACTCAAAGATCTTGGAGGTTTTCCCAACCCTAACAATTCTGTGATTCCATGATTCCATGTCTGTTTTCCAAGGGGATGGTGACCTCCACTTACTGGCTGTGCCATCCACCCCTACAGCTGTGAAACCAGCAGAGCTGCACCCTTCTGCTGTGCCTGTGGACGTGCAGGGCTGTGTGTGCAGCAGGAACACGTGGGTGATGGGAAACTCCCTGTGCATCCCAGCAGGGATGCAGCGGGCAGGGTGTGCAGGCATCCCACCCTGCAGACCCAGCACAGCTCCTGTCCCTGGAGCTGTGGCCCCACAGTGCCCCAGAGCCACACGGGCAGCAGAGGGTGATGGGATCTGAGCAAACCCTTCAGCCCCAGGGGAGGTGAAGCTCCATGTCCCACAGTGCAATTCCTCGTGTCCCAAACTATCGGGGTGTTTTCCCTCTCTGTGGGGCCTGGGGTCCAATTCTGGCTAGCTCGGGACCCCAGGTTTAACAACCCCTACAAGGACAAAGGGAAAAGACGAGCAGCGCTCTCTCCCTCGGGACCAAAGTCCCAAAGTTCATTGCAGAACAGCTCAGGCGGAGCCCAGGAGGAGAGAGAGGGGGCTCAGGGGTCTGGGCCCCTGAGATAAACCCAGGGAGAGGGGGCAGGGGGAGGTCACAGCCAATGCCACACCTGATGGGAGGGATGAAGGGGAGGGAGTCTCAGGTAACCCATCACTGTGCTCTGGGGGGGAGAGGGATGGGAAAAAGAGGTTTGTGAGACAAACCAAACCACCCAGTGCAAAATAATAACTGAACAAAGCACTCAGTGCAATCCAACACCAAACCTTCCACCACGACTCATGCACTCCTCTCTCCATCGTGGCCGTGCATCTCCCCATCGCTCTCACACCATTTCTTCCCACTGTTTTATTAAACTTGTTTGTGGCTCATATTTGGTTGGATGGTTGATTGACTTCACTGTTTACGTTTTTAAGCTCCTGTTCCCTATGGACGGTTTCGGTTTTCATTAAAAGTCTTTCATCAGAAGGAGCCAAAATTGTCAAAGGCTATCCCCGGGTTTTGATTAAAAGCTGAAATCTGCATTGAAAAAGGAAAAAAGGTATTTCTCTCCATCCTTTCCTATCCTTCCTCTCCATTTTTATTGAAATCTTCCATACAGAAAAATCCTTTGCTGATCTGAGGAGTTCCCTCACATGGGATGGAGCAGGGGCTCATTTACCCCAAGCCAGAGAGAGCAGGAGCATCCCTGAGCTGTGCTGAAGGCTCCCAGCAGGTTCAGACCAGGGACGTGGTGCTTGCCTGGCTGTTGTGCCCAAGCTGGGATATCAGCATGGGGCATTAAAATCACAGCTGTGACCAAGACCTGAACACTCCCCACCACTCACAGGTGGGCCAGTGTGGGAACCCAGGACATCTCTTTGACAGTCCTGGGTGATTTAAGCTTAGCCCAGGGGGGTTTAGAGCTTTGGCAGGGGGATTAGAGACCCTGGCATGCAATCAGAGATCCTGGTGGCTTTGAGTTTGAGCCGTGGAACAAATTACCGCCACTGTGTGAAGAAGGAAAAGTCACAAAAGTGGAGATTTAGGATTCTTATTATGGTGAGCTGGGAGGCAAGATGGAGGGAACTGGGCCTTGTCCTGTGCTCCTTCCTTCTTCTTCCCAGCCTCCATCTCTTGGGTGCTGGTGGCACTTTGGTATTGGTGTAAGGTAAAGAGACACAATCTAACATAAGTGATAGCTATTAAAAAATAACTATAAATAAAATATACATAATTTATAATATAAAAAAACCCCACAAACCCCATGGGAGGAGAGAGTACCTTAATCTAATCTGCTAAACAAACCTCCACAAACCAAACTAAAAACATTTTCTAATAAACAACAGCAAACAACCTTAAAACTAAAAACCAAAAACTTCAAACTCGTTCTTAAGCAACCAAATAAAAAACAAAAACCTTTTACATATCTCGGGGTCATCTTGACCACAAGAAACCCCGAGAGGCCAGGAGCACCTCCCACAGCCCCAGGGGATGTCCCTGCACCCTCCTGCCAGGGTACAGATTTTGTTCACACCATCTACATCATTATCTATGAAATGTAACTACCTCTTCCCCTTCCCTCTCCTGCCCCAGTTCCTCTCTCTCAATCCCAAAGTGGTTTCTTCCAGCCCTGAAGGAAATGAGTTATCTTTCCTATCTTTCCATATGTGCAGAATCACAGCTCCTACCCCCCCGGCTCATCACCGCATAATAATGGGGAGGAGGCTGAGATTGAAATGTATCAAAATGCAAGAACTCAGCTTTGCTTTTGCATCCTCCAAAGCCTTATTTTGCTTTTTGGGCCAAACATATTGTGCATTTTCTGTAACAATGAACTTATCACACTTATTATGATAAACTGAGAAGGCACTTCCCACAGTAGACAAAAATCCTGCAGATTGACTTCAGCTCTCAGTTATCTTTGGATACATGTACATTTTTCCATGGGTTTTCCAACAAGAGGAATATCATGACTGCAGCCAGCAGTGTGTGAGCACAGCTGATCTCCAGGCAATGGGATCTGCTGCTGCTCTTCCATGCACTGGGAGGGAGCAGCTGGTGCCGTGTCCTTGCTCCGTGGGAGATGCCAGGGCATCACTTTCCCTGCCTTGGACTCATCTGGACATACTGGAAAATATTTATTTTGCCCCTCTAGAGTAATGCCATTCCAACACTGTGACCAGCCAAGGCACAGGGACTTTTAGGATGTCCCACACAACCTGTGCTACCACCCACTGAAGAGCAGTGCAGAAGTCATTTCCCTCTTGAGAACTGTCCCTCGGGTTTCTGACAGCAGGAGGAAGGAGAGCCTCTGCAAAATGAAGCCAGGCAGGCATCCCTGTGTCTTTGCTCTCTTGCTAAGCAAGATGAGACAAGAAATCCTGTTCACCCACTGCTCCACCACAGCCAAGGCACCATGGCAAACTCCCAAGCTAAGCAAACATCTGGCAGCTACAGCTGGAGCATTTCCTGTGTGACAATCCATGGGGACAGCAACCACTCCCCCCCTTTTGACCTCCTCCCTTACCTTTGCAGACACCTGGTTACACATTTCTCCTGACACCAGAGATGCAGCACCACCTGCATCCATCACTTCCCCACCCAGCAGTGTCCAACCACCCATCTCCAGGGGCCATGGACAGAAATAAGCTCACAAACACACCAGACAGGGAAAAAAAGTGTTTTCCTCTTCACACAGATTGGCCAAACCTGGGAGGATGCTGCGTGGGGATAAATCCTGAGGACGCAGCAGCCCACTGCCAGCTGGCCAGCCTGTCCCTTGAAGCACATTTGATGGCACAAGGAAATAACCACCATGTCAAACTCTCTGGAGTTAATTCCTGGGAAATGAGAGTGCTGTGCCATGATGAGAGCCTGGTGGCACAGAGCTCACCCCACAAGTGGCCCTGGACAGCCCCTGGCCTCTACTGAGGGCAGGATCTGGGGCAATGGAGAGCTGTGTTCTGGCAGATCACCTCCATCCTTCACCTTCTTAAATGAAGCGTGCAGAAAATGAGAGCAGAAATGCCTTCACTGACAGCTTGGAATTAAGAGATTCCAGTTTTTTTTATAAACAGTCTTCGGATTTCCTGAAAGTTACGGCACTGGGCATCATTTGTATGCAGGATGTGTTGCAGCTCAAAGGTACCAGAACTAATGCTGTCCTGTTAATGAACTGAGTGAGTAATAGCCATGGGTATAGAAAGCTTATGTCTGAAACTAATCCTAGTTAATGAATCTATTGTTACAGGTATTAAATGGTGACAGGGGGTTTCATCCATCAGCCCTCCATTAATCACAGCGTCCCCGCCTATGCTTATTATTTAGAAGCCAGCAAAGGGATCTTAATGATATTAGTAATAGAGCGGTTGTGGTACGTGACCTGGGACAAGCTGGGATTGGAGGTGATAAGTGTCTGATCGCATGAGGCATTTTAGAGGTGATCCAAGCAGCTTTGCTCCCCATGGCATGTTATCTTGTCTCTGCCAGCCTGCTCTGCTCAGCCAGCGCTGCTCGGAGAGCACCGAGCCGTGGTGGCCACGCCGGAGCCTCCCCTCGCCTGCTGCTGCCTGCAGGAGATGCCTGTGCACGGGGGGCTCCAGAAACCCCTCCCTGCAGACACCACCAGGTGTGCAGGGCGCAGCTCAGGGTCTGCCCAGGGTGCTCTCATGGGCACAGGAGGGATCTGTCTGCACAAGTAGCCAGGTGCAAGCCCACGTGCACGAGCACAAATACCCACCCACCCACACAGCCTCAGAGCAAATGACTCAAAGGTTTCTCTGGAAAGACGTGAGGAGCATCTGATATTCTACGCTAATTCTCCATCTGGACGTTCTCAGCGTGTGTGCGTTGGGATGGGATTCATCTCATCGTGGTCCCCTAAAATCAGAGATATTTCAGCCCAGTGGAGGGGCACCGCTGCCCAGGGTCTCTGAGAGGGCCAGGACAGTGTCTAAGGTGAAAGAGGCCACTGGAATTCATGGATGCCTTTTGCTCTCCACAAGGTTGGCTCCCGCTGCATGCACCACGTTGGGGTGCTGATGGTGGGGATGAACCCCAGTTTGGCACAGCTTGGCCCCGAGCAGGAGAGGCTGCATCGCATGAGGGTTCTTAAGAGGGGCAAGGATGTGTAGGTTTGGAGGAGGTCTTGCTCTGAGGGCTCAGTAGCCCCCTCCATTCTTCTCCTGAAGACTGCTGTGCCCTGAAAATTTTTGAAGAGCTGATGGACACCCAGTGCATCAACATTCACTGGCCCCCAAGCAGCAGCAGGGCTAGCAGCTCATCCTGGTGGGGCGGGCAGAGATGCTGTGTGAGTCAGGGCCTTCCCTCAGGATGTGAGTGCAAAATCCCAGATATAAAAACCTACAGCACATGAACAACCCCGAGCTCCCTGCACAGCTTTCATGTTGAGCCCCCTCAGCAGTTCATGGTCTGCTGAGTTTCCAGCTGACAGAGCAAGCTCCCCAGTTGGTGCCACAACTGCAGCGATCCTGGTGATCTGCTGGAGCTGATGGGAGCTGAGGGTGCCACACACGGAGCCACGGCTGGAAGAGCAGCGGTCCCTGGGCTCAGTGCCCAGGTACCCACTGCCCCCCAGGGCTCACAGCACCTGGGGAGCTTCTCCCTGCCAGGCCAAGGCTGCCGGGGACAAGAGGTGCTGGTTTAATGACCAAATGCAATGCAGAGTCTCTGAGCCAAACATTTGCTCCTCTTCAAGTGTCGTTGTTCTCCATAAAACTCCTCCCTAGATAAAGGAGGCCAGCGGCACCTGTCCTGCAGCAGCCACGGTGTGACAGCAGCCCCAGGGCAGTGACTGTCCCCTGTGCTGGCACTGATGAAGCATTTTCAATCCTGAGGTCAATTTTGGGTCCCTCATGACAAGAAGGATCTAGAGGGGATGGAACGTGTCCAGGGCAGGGAATGGGGCTGGGAAGGGTCTGGAGCCCTAGGAGGGGCTGAGGGAGCTGGGAAGGGGCTCAGGCTGGGCCAGGGCAGGCTCAGGTTGCTTGTGAGGGAAAATCCCTGTCCACAGCAGGGGAACCTGCTCTGCTGTGGGAGCCCCACACGACACCCACCCTCTATGGCCTGCTCTGGGGGCAGAGCTGAGCTGTGATCAGTGCTGTGTGTCCACACACGGGCTGGGCACCCTCGGGGTGTCTCCTCACTGCCCGTTCCCTGGGGCACTGGCACCCACAAGCTGGGCATGAGGCAGCTCTGGAGATCTGCAGGGTGGATCAGCCCTCTTCTGTTCTCTGCAAGGACTCCAAGCTCTGCATTTCTGTGGAAAACCAAGACAGGTGATCTTGGTTGTATTTTTAGGTTAATAACAGGTGTGTAAATATATATATGTCGCATCTTCACAGGTATTTGGAGCCAGGAGCTCACCACTTGCCAATGTTTAAAACAAGCCCATTTTAACTTGATAAACTGACTGTAAATCTAGCTCCAACCTGACCCCCAGCTCCCAGGCTGAGGCTGCACAGCTGACACCAAAATCTGCCCACAAGCAAAAGGGTGATACCTCCAGCAGAGTGCTCATCCCAAACCCTCCTGCCACAAGAACAATGCGTTATGGGGGCTGTGTTTTCTTGCAGTGTCAAGAAACCATCCTCACTTTTGCTGACTGCTCCAGAGGGAGAAGGCAAATGAGGGCTCCAAGAGGTGCAGGCACCCAAAACCCACGGGACTGCCCAGAAATCCCTTGGTAAAAGGATAAGAAACCTCAGTGCCTTTGTCTTGTCAGCCTGTACTCACAGCGCTCTTACCCATCAAAGGAGGAAACTGCTTTTATCCAGCAAGGGAAGCTGAGATCCTCCCACCACCTGCGCCCAAGAGCTGGGGTTTTCACCAGAATGCCCAGGGATGCAGGGTCTGGCAAGCAAGGCTAAGCCCTGGCCAGTTCTGACCAGCAAAAGCAGCAGAGCTTGGTGTGCCCATGCCTCATGGAAGAGCAGGAGGGTACCTGGTCTCCAGTAGTGCCACACTGCACTAGGACAGCAGCCAGCAGAGGAGGAAAAGGGAAGAGGAGAGATAATTATTAGTGATTGAAACTGATTGCATGAAAGAAGGACAGATGTTTCTAGTTGTGCTTGTGTGCCTGAGGCTACGGAGCCATGCAAGAGACTGGGGAAAACTCCTTCTCAGCCTGGGAATGCTGTGCCACTGAGCCGCATTCAAATGAGGGCTGAAATCCACACAAACTCTTGCAAATCCCCCCAGGATGTGGTTAAATCGCCAATCTCCTCACTCCCCCATGCAGGCAGGTGGTGTCCATACAGGTCCCCTCTGGCCAAAGGCCACCAGGTGCTGCAGAGACCCCCCAGCTTCTCTCCAGTCCCCAGCCATGCAGCCATCCCAGTAATGCCCAGGCTCTGGGAGATGATGGGACTGGAGAAGCATAGCCAGGCCAGGCAAAGCAGGTGGGGAGCTGAAATTTGGAGCAGAGGATCTAAAAAGGCACAGAGCTGAAGCCAGGGAAAGCTCCTGGTCACCGTGTTGCCAGAGCACAGCTTTTCTCTGAGAACAGGGGACTTGACCGGTCACCATCATCCCTTGCAGGACCTGGGATGGGGGATCCTGCTGATGTTTTCCTTGAGAAAGGATGTTCACCCATGGGGAGAGCCGGCTGGTGTCCTCAGCAGGCTGAGGAGAAGCTGTTGAGGGGACACAAAGCCCCTGTGGTGTGTTCTGTGGGCTGCAGTGCATGTTTAATGCTATAAAATATGCAAATAGAGGCTTGTCTTAGCGATGTTACTGATGGTGGTGATGTGCTCCTGGCACTGGTTCAGCTGGCTCCGCTGCCAAGGCAGGATGGAGCCAGAGATGCATTCAGGGAACTGAGCAGGGGTCTTGTCCCACCATGGGAGGAATCAGCCTCCCCAAGCATGGCCTGGCTCCCTTGGGATGGCCTGAGCTCCTCCCTGGGAAGCCCTTGGAGGCACCATCCTGTCTGTGACAAGGTCCCAAGAGCCCCAAGCAGGGCCCCAGGCTCAGGGCAGAGGGGCTGCAAAGCTGCCTGGCAGAAAAGGACCTGGGAGTGCTGGGGCTGACAGTGGCTGAACATGAACCCAGGTGTGCCCAGGTGGCCAAGAAGGCCAGAGACACCTGGCCTGTGCCAGCCATGGTGTGACAGCAGCCCCAGGGCAGTGACAGTTCCCTGAGCTGGCACTGATGAAGCATTTTCAATCCTGAGGTCAATTTTGGGTCCCTCAGGACAAGAACAACATGGAGGGGCTGGAGCATGTCCAGGGCAGGGAATGGAGCTGGGAAGGGTCTGGAGCCCCAGGAGGGGCTGAGGGAGCTGGGAAGGGGCTGGAGAATTCCCAAGGGAGCTGGGAAGGGGCTCAGGCTGCAGCAAAGGAGGTTCAGGGGCCCTTGTGGCTCTGCACAGCTCCTGCCAGGAAGGGACAGCCAGGGGGTCAGACTCTGCTCGCAGGGAACAGGGACAGGAGGAGAGGAAACGTTCTCAAGTTCTACTGGGTGGGGATTAGACTGAATATTACCAAAAATTTATTTGCTGAAAGGATGATCAAGCCCTGGCATATCTGCCCAGGGCAGTGGTGGAGTCCCCATCCCTGGTGGAATTTAAGATGTGGCACCTGGGGACATGGACAGCTGATCTTGATCTGAAAAATTCTATGGCTCTGTCAGGCTCTGACCTGCCTTGGTTTCACTTGAAAGAACAGTTTGGTAACCTTGGATATAGGGAGGCTCTAGGGAAGGTCCATGGGAGGCAGCAGGGCTCAGCCCAGCACAGGTCTCACTCCAGGAGTGGATTCCTCAGGAAAATCCAAGGAGCCGGTGTCCCTGTCCCATCCCTGTCCCATCCCTGTCTCCATCCCTGTCCCTGTCCCTGTCCCATCCCTCTCCCTGTCCCATCC